>NW_023590999.1:3774199-4011206 GCF_014843425.1 Jatropha curcas | reverse complement strand
TATCCGGTAGTCTATATAATGATGATTAAAATTACTGCGCTCAATAATTGTGGGTGAGTATATGAGAGAAAATATTGCGGCATGCATGGCTGGAGCAGTTCTTAAGTTGGAAGACAAACTATCTGGTCTACCTGATCAGCTATATGAAGTAGCTTAAGAGTGTTGTGTGCCTACGTGATTGTAATATTTCCTTTCCTATTAAGCTGTGGGTCGTTTCTTGGCCTATCATAGTGTTCATCTATCAGCTAGCTGAGAATGCGTACTTGCAGTTCAAGAGTATTAGCTGTGTAACATGTAGCCAAAGATGTGATAAGAGCAATCTCCTGTTGTTCAAAACTGCGACTATTGTCTCTCGCAGTGGAATCAAGAGCCAGATCGTAAGCAGTCTGAAGTGCCAGAAGATCCTCAAGAATAAGAAACTTCTATATGCCAGAAGGAATAAAGAGAGATATAAAGGCAAATGATGAAATGCAGAAAGGTTTGCTTTTACTCTTTGTTGCCTTCTGCATTCCTGCGACGTCACTATGCAGTCAGAGGACATTCGGGATATGAGAATTTCAATAATTAGCTTTCTGTTTCTAACTAGATTTAAAAATGATCTTGGAGCGCGTAGCAATGATAGTTATTTTCCGATGCTGTGGAAACGTGCAGAGATAATATGTTCTGTCGCTTTCTATCCATATGATGCCCATACTTGATATGCATTAAGTATATAAAGAGATAACTGTCTCCTAGTTAGTATTAGAGTGACTTGATCCATATACTGATATAGCCCCGTATAATAACGAATGTTTCTTGTTTTAGAGGATAATTATTTATGTAACATGTCTCTACATTTTTGGCTTCAAATTCGACGTGGTAAGTTCGATGGATTTATCATAGTTGTAATATTATTGCAATTATGATTTGATTTGATTGATAGGAAGGTTCTGAAACTTGAAAACGCAATTGTTGTGCTTGGTTTCGAAATGGTAAAAATGAGTATAATTATGGTAGATAAATTTCTCTCATATTTTTAATGTTGGAGTCTTTCTAATGCTTTTCAAAGCATGAGTTGATTGCGAGCAGACTTAGTTAAGTTTTACTATCTACCTGACGGAAGTAGGCCCTATCTTTCATTCAACCCCATCTGAATGGAATATATGCTCCAAGGAGTGTTATGAAGAGTTGTATTGAGAGTACAAACAAGAGTTTATCAACAAGGCCGATCCAGAAGAAGTCTCACTTATTTTATCTTCCATACCAGTTTGCACACCAGCTGGAGAAGACCATCTATAATATGTGACCTAACTCACCACAATCTGAGACCATTGTTCAAAATTCATGAGAGATTATGCAAATTATGCTTGCTGCTAAGCTATTCCTTTTTGAACGCACGTATGCGAAGCGTGGGATCATTTTCTGGTTGCTTGCCATGACTGGGTACAGTAATCTTTTATCCTAGCTCTGAAATAGTTTGGATGGGAAGAGTTTTGATTTATACTGCCTACCTATTTTAGGTCAAAGACCATACTCAATTGGAGCTAGCTTTCAGAGTTTGAGTTAGCTTCTTCCTGGGTAGCTTTTCCTCAGTTTATTTTCATTTTTCTATTTTTTACTTTGCTTCTTTTTCTAAGTAATAAATATAATTATATGTTGCTTCAAAAGAGCAACAGCTTTGATGAATGATGCATATCCTTTTCTTTCCCAAAAACTTCATCATATTCTTCCATGCCAATCAGAAATATTATCTACTTAGCTAGTTGCACTATCTATGAGGTCTATTACATTTTTTTATGTCATAAATTAATTTGCATTTTATGCTATCTATTTACATTTTTTTATGATCATAAATTAATGCATTTATGTATATTCTTCAACAATAAAGGAGCTATTGAAATACCACACATTTACCTTGGCATATGACAGCTTTGAGCGTTTCAAGAAAATGCTTATAACTTTATCTGATGTTGTTCTGTTGAAATCTGGCTCATCTTACCTACTAAAGGTTGATTTTGAAGAAGTAAACACGTGGGATAGGAATAAAGATTTGGAATATTTTTTTTTTTTTTTTGAGACTTTGTTTTATGCAATTTTAGTTTGGGATTGTAGATTCTATTTTTACTTGATCTATGCAGGGTCGGCTTACACATTGAGTATGCACAAAGGAAACTTACCAAAAAATTACCAAATAAAAATCTAGTTAGACCTCTTAAGAAATTGGTTGTGGATAGAGAGAATATAACGAGTATCACAACGCCGATTCTTGCCTTCTTTGCTTGGAAAACATCCACGGTTAGAGTTAGGCCAATACTTCTCCAAGATATTGGCAAACAAAGATGAAACAATTGAAAATTTGATGGGCCTCTACCAACCGGATTGTCTTCGAAAGACGAGTTACAATTCAGCACATGAAATCTAGCAGGATACTGTGTATGCCCAATGCGGTTATTGAAGTGAACCAGCCTCGGATTGTCGAGGCCTATTATATTATGGAATGCGTCCAACACTCATTGCGGAATATATTTTTTTTCCCTCCCTTTCAGGATGTGTTAGATTGGAGTGCTGTTTCTCTGTTTGTTGTAGGCTGAGAAGGATATCCCCAACTGAGAATACGTCTTAGCTTATGCCCATTGAGAGATAACCTTTACAAATGCTAACATAAATTTAAAAAATTTGCTGCAGAAACATTATTCTTTGGAATCACAAAACCCCTCAGATATGAATTTGTTCCACATGATTCTACATTCCATTTGGTTTAGCAGATTTTGAATCAGATTCAATTCACCAAAGTCATAGTTACTTCTTAAATTACAAGCAAAAAAACTATAGGGACTGTGAAGATGATGAGCATGAAATACTAGTCGAAGCCGCGGCGCAGAGCTTAACTGGAGTTTATTGGACCTGATATAGGCATAATTGCTGTACTTGGAGCTGATTTGATCATCCCATTCTCCAGAGCGTAATATCGTAATTAGCTATCAGCATATTCTTTTAGTAGAAATTGTGTTAAATATATTTCTGTAATTACTCTTTTAGTATTTGCTTCATCTTCCTTGGACCTTGGATGTGAACTTACTTCTAGAATGGGATTTTCTTTTAATTCAAATATTTTAGAAGTTTTATTGTTTGAGTTTCCTTTTGCAGGGGGGAATAGAAGAAAGGCAGCAGAGCAACCATTGTTGTGTGTTAACATATATAGCAAGAGACCAAGGATTTCAAAACTTTATCTACTGCATTTAGGAATGATCAAACTTTTCTTACTTTTTTTTTACCCTTCAAATCTTTGAGCAAATGCCTGTGTATTGAAAACCCATGGCTCCATCTAAAATAGAATGTTGCACTTAATTATTAATTACTAGGTTAAAGCCTGTTTATTGATGATAAGGTGTTATTTATTAGTATTTTACATATAGGTTTTATTAGGATTTTTAGTATTTTTAATTACATTAATTAGGGTTTTTTAATTTATATTTTATTTATGTTTTTTAATAAAACGTTCCTTAGTGATTCATATTGCACTTGATCTTGAATATCGATTATTTCACTTTCATCTTGAGGAATTATTGATTAAGATTTTTATAAGAAACCAAATCAAAAATGCAAGGATAAGGATCAATTGTCTAGGACTTTTCAAGCAAGTAGCCACTCCCACGGCGTGGCCTACCCGGGACAAACCCAGTACTACTCTTCATAGGTTTCAAACTTGGGCTCGAAATTTTTATTATAAGCATGTGTTGCCCCAAATGAAAGTATATCGTGGATGTACTTTATTTAAAGCTGAAGTTTTATTTTATCGCTACAGTATACAACATGTGAAATCCTAATGGAAGAAATATAGAAATTTAAACAATTATCTATCTCCAAGAGATTTTTTACTCAATAGAAGAATTTCAATTTTCCAAAGCGAACATGAAAGAGTATTCCAGGAAAATCTATAAAAGAGGGAGAAGAATAGTCATACTAGGGTGGGAATCCATTCATTGGCTATATTTCATCTCTTGTTTTATTTTTTTCTACATAATTTTTTTCTTCTTTTTAAGAATTTTAAATATTTGAAGTTTGGCTGTCAAGATTAAAAAGAGCCACTCAAAGCCAATCGTTAATTAGTTTTTTTTTTTTTTTAAACTCTCTTCTTATTGTTATTTTCAAATATTCAATATAGAATTATAAGAAATTGTTCAAGTTTGGCATTGAGTTTTAAATAAGTTATATTAATTTATTAAAATTTTAATTGATATGTGGCAGCTATTATTTTATATTTAAAACAAATTTAAATTTTTTTATTATTAAATAAATTATGTTAAATATAATATGGTATTAAATAATATGAAAGTGAAGATTTATACAAACTTCTTAATTATTTAAAACCTAATTATTAATATTCATAGGATTTTTATAATGAAAATAACGTGTTAATATTTTTACATTTAATTTTAAATTAACCAAATTAATTTGAATTATTTTATAACCATCTTTCTTTTTGCTTTCTTATATTTATCTCTATGATAATTTCAATATGTTTTAATCTATATTTCCTTAACACGACTTGCCTAACTACTAATTTTTTGCTTTAATAATAAATCACACTATATTATTTTTACTATTTTGAGTATATCGTTTATAAGTCATTTTTTAATAGCATAGTAAAAGAAAATTCCACACTTAAAATCTATTTATACTATATATATTATAATATATATATGGTATATATATTATTCCTTCTCAATTTTAACCCTTTTTTTTTTTTTTAAGTGTGGCATAAACACGTGGTACATGAGAATTTTGATAAAATTTGTTAATGTTCACATAGTAAACAACCAAATACACAAATTATTTCGATTGTATTTTTATAAAAAAATATTATGAACTATCTATGCTCTAGTGGTCGGTCTAGGGCCCATAAAAATGTGGGGGTAATGACATTTTATATTTGAAAAAAAGTATTTATTTTTTAGAGAAATTAAAAAATTTTCAAAATGAAGTAAGAAAAAAAGAAAAGAAAAAGAGCAGAATTGCCAACTGATAAGATAAATGTCAAGGTTTTTATGAGACACTAATGAAGGACGCAGGCCCCACTGTCCAACCATTTACGTGAACTCTCTAAAACTCATTAAAGAATAAGGTTTCATTTTCAAAAGTACTGATTGATGCAACTCAGGTACATGCCTCTCTCTGAAGAGTTCTGAAACTCCGAAGTTGGATAACGGAACTCGTACAAAATTCTAAGAAGAATTTAAGAATTTCTCGGAAAATTTTGAAAACGGATCACGTATCTCTTTTTATAGAATAGTAGTTCTGACTGGAAGATGACACTGTTGTTCATCTAAGTCACATGTACGATATTACGACTATTCTTTTGATTTGAATGGCCAAAATACACAAATTTTATTCATATAAAATGTAAATGGTGCAAAATTTAATGCATATTTGGCCTCCGCAAGTGTTGATGAAAGGTTTGTCTTTGAGCTTAAGACATTTCATCTAATGAGCAGAGCTGCGGATTAAATTTTTTTTGTATCATAATTTTTTATATTAATTAGATTTTTTCAACTTCAAAATTTAATAATGTAAGAAATAAAATTTAGTATTGATTGAATTTGAATTTTATATTAATACTTATATTTAAATAATTAAATATAAAATAGTCAAATATTTAAATATTTAAACCAACCTGCTGATTGGTTTGCTAAATTTTTATGCGTAGTGAACACTTGCTCTTTAAGTTGATTGCTTAATCCCCCTTCGAGGTGTTTAATGTGATTTTCTTCTACTTCTGACTCCCCTTGGACATTGGCTTAATGATTTTATTCAGTTAAAAAAAAGCAATTATTTAAAAACAAAGTTTCTACTACTTTCAGGGGATTGCGGTGTGTGTGTTGATTCTGGTGTACAAACTGAATGCTTTGCATCAGGGTGACATGCCCGTGCAAAACCTGACTTCGGGTTCTACGAGTAATGATCAGTTAGCTAATTCCTAAAAGAATACTTTGAAATTAAAAATCAACCGAGGCTTGACTGGTTTTTCAGTTATTAATTAGAATTCAATTATGATAATGGTTACGATTCTGGCTTTAGTTCTTTAAACGGTCTCTTAAATTAATAATAAATTTTAGCCGGTTACCAATTGATTTTCGGCCGCGAATCATATTAATTATAAAATAAAAAATAAGCAACATTTTTTTTCCTGAAAATTATAAAATATAAATATTTAATGAATTAATTGTCTAGCCAAAAATTCAAGGAAAAATTAATTAAAAAGACTTAAATTTGAGATAATATTTGATTTTAACAAAAAAGTCTTTACTTATTTTTTATTTAGAAAAATGGCTCTAACTTAATTTTATTGTTTTAGAAAAAGACTTTGAACTTAATAATTTTTTTTTAAATGAAAATATTGGTATTTATAATTAAAAAATTAAAATTTCATTAAAATACCCCTTAAAATAGTCCTATTATATAGTTATTAGCAAGAGCTATTTGACGGATTTCATAAAGAATATTTGAAAAAATAATAAAAAAAGAAATTATTGGAACTGGGGTGGAAACCGCCGCGTTTCTGACCATGCAACCTGCCTGATTCCGTATCTCCTCAGAAGAGTTGGAAAACAAAAATTCAGACAACAGGTAACCTTGTTCTGATTCAGACTGGTTCGCATTCTTCATGGTTCCAGTTTCCGAAAAAAACCGTTTGAAATGACCATCCTTACTTTTTACTAACCGCAAGTCAAGTGTGTGTCAACCACAAGTCAACTGTTATATTTGGCAACAGCTTTCTTTAAGTAGCTTTTAGTGTTTGATTGTTTTTTTTTTTTTTTTTTTTTTTGCCTGTTCAGCAATAACTAGATGTTTTTAGTGTATTTTTAGCGGTTTAACAAGATATATCTTATTTTTAATAGTTGTTAAATATTTAGCCTCCTTGATTGGTTTGTATATAACTATGTTTAGCAGAAAGTGTTTGGTAAAAATAAATGGATTTGAATTAGTTGTTGGGATTTAATAATAACAAAAGTAGAATAATATTAAAATTGAGTTAGAATTTAATTTATGACTTATAGTAGTAAAAACTCATTATAAAAAAAAAAATGTCATATTATATATGCGTTAGTTCCAATGTATATAAATTGAAATCATTAAATCATTTCTAAAATATAAGTACACATTTCCTCACATAATCCTCTATTCATTCATTATTAAAATGATTTTGTTTAAATATTTTATGTAAACATAATTAAGGGTAAATTTTTCTAAACCTAAATGCAGATTGCAGTAAACATTACTAAAAAACTTTAAAACTCATTTTTAATAACATAATAAGGATTAATTATAACATTCTGAAAAACAAGGATAAGGATAAAGAATAAATACAGGTTAATTAAGGACATATATTACTTAAAAAAAAAATTTTAATCAAAAAATAGAAATGCTAAAACGTTACATGTAATAAGTTAACGTAATATATTCATCTTAATCTACTAACAAATTCTATTTTATATACTACCTTTATTCTACATGATATAATTTACAACAGTATTGACCAGGTCAGAAATTCTAAAGTCTCCCCCAGCGAACGCTGTTAGAATCAGAAGCCTTTTATAGGGTTGACATTTATTAATAAAAATACCCCATGTAACATTTAAACTTGTAAAACGGTTTTATTGGAAAAAACGCTATTTACTAAAATAAATAACTTCTGTACGCACCGAACAGACCCAATAACTTATATACCTATATAATATTATAACTGTGATATATATAATACTGTTTAGGTCGGATTGTATGAGTCATGAAATTAACGATCAATTGCTCTTCATTTATTATTGGAAAAGATTTAAAATATTTAACGTACAGCTTTATATTAACTTATTGCAATAAAGAGAAATATTTGGATTGAAAAAAACAGGAAATGACATTCCACTTTTTGTAAGAGTTCAATTTTGCTACGTAAATTTTATTTTTTCATATTTTTTGTTTTTTGCACATTTATCTTCATGTTTCAGATAGTGATAATATGTAAAAAGAATCTTCCAAATAATGACAAAACTCAAACAGGCCTGTTGTCTTGTAACAGTAATCTTTCTTCTTTTTTCCATGGCTATATAATACCTTAAAATCATTGTGTGGTTTTTATATTTAGGTACTAAATGCACTACATGTTTATACTTTTTTTTTTTTTTTTTTGTACATTATTATATATATATATATACAACAAACTTTTTTAAAGATGTTATTGACAAATATACTTAGCAACATTATTTTTATAAAAATGGCATTTTTATTTCAAATAATTGTATACTATAACTTCATTTAATTTAATCCTTAAATTTACATTGATTTTTTAATAAAGAACAATAAGAAATTTGATGTTAGTGTTATAAAAAAAAGTAATATCATTATTATTAAATTTAATGATGAAATTTAGAACCACCGAGTTTTGAAATTTTTATGTGTAAAATTTAGCTCCAATAAAATAATTTTAACTCAAAATTTTGGTGAGAAAATCTTTCTAGGAATACTCCAAATGCAATGAAATATAAAAGTCTTAGCAATTAATTAATGTACCATTAGCCATTAATTGAGTGAGCAAAAGTCTACTTGTTTAGCGAAACTTATTAACGTATTATTTCAGAGGAAGGACGGGGCAATGGTGTCCATTCAATAAGGAATAATAATAATTTAATAATTAAATAATAACTTAGTTGGGTCCTCTTTCTTTGTTAGGGCCTCACTAAAGAATGGGTAGATGAATAATAATAATAATATAATATAATAATATAAAAAACGAAATAACAATAATTCCCAAACCTGAAAATTAATTCAGTTCATATTTATATTCTGGTCCAATTATATAACGTCTTACAAAATTAAACTTGTGTTTGCTTTGTTGTCCTTCCCCTTTTATGGTTAGTTAATGGCACCAAAAATAGAGGTGACTCACTTCGATAAATGCGAGCAGGCAAAAGTTGCGACTAAGTGATCTGCAAAAATAATTACTACTATATTTACTAAGGTCTGCTGGTGCAGGGGATTATGTAGAGAGCTTTGATGTTTAGCCGTATACAAATGGTAATTAAGCTGTAAATACAGTAAAATTTTAAAATTTAACTAATATGTAAATTAATTCATTTTTTTGCTAAAATTAAATAATCAATATTTTTTAATTGAACTTTTTATTTTATATAATTAATCTGGAGATTGATCTGAGTTCTCTAAAGGCTTTCATGTTTAATTAATTAAATATATATAAAATGCATATACAAGTTATGTAATAAAATTGGATATCGCCTTTGTGGGAGGGTGTTGTCGTATATATACATTTAAATAAAATTGTTTCATTGAATAGAGTTATATGCTAATGTTAACTGTTGAAAATTTACATTATTATATTTAATATAATTAAATACGGTAACATTTTAAACATAATATTATGAAAATCTTTAAAATATTTAAAATAATTGTATATTTACTGGACGAAACATTTCACCGAGGAAGTAGTAAAAATAAATTTGCTAACCGCTGCTATGCATGCTTCCCCCATCTCTCACGTATTACTGTGCGTGCTTCCCCATTTCTCTCACGGATTAATGTCACAAACACATCCGTAGCCCTGGGTCTTACCTTGCCCGCTGGTCTCCCTAAGGACTAAGAAAGCGGTAGGATGAGAATGGAGGAGCCTTGGCAATGTGCATGGACAGAGTCGGGGCCATAGAATTACATAAATCTCAGTTCCGTTTTAAAATATCATGACAATTAGAAAAAGAATGAAGTATGGAATTAATGACTCAACTAAACAAATAAAAATTTTTTCTTAATTAACTGTTTTTAAGTAGTAATTAGTTGTCTTAATAAATTTGTTAATTAGTTTCCGCTAAATTTTACCTAATTTCACTTTCTCATTTTCTAAAATATATAGTAAAATGCTTACACTTTGGACACTATAATTTTAATATCGGTAATATCCTTTTTAATATTTTGATTGACGTTAAGCCACTATAATTTGTTCATTTTTAGTGTACGATTACATAGAAATTTTATATTAGTATTTATAGTTTAAGCAGCTGTCTCTAATCGATTTAATTTTATGAGATGAACAAAGGATAAAATAACTTTTTAAAAGTATATCTTTTTATTATTTTGGTCCCATAAACGTTTGCACTAGATTGTAGATCCATATATATAAAATTTATAGTAGTCTAATATTTTGACCATAGTAAAAATACTTAAATGCTGTCTTAAAAATTAATAAACACGTAAGCGAATACTCAAATTTTCAAAAATGGAATAAAGCTTCAAGTAAAGAATCATTTTATCTATCGAATGTGGGTTCGGTTCAATTTTGAGATTTAGAAACTATACTTCTGCCTTTTTATTTAAAAGGTTGAGTTTAATAATTCTTGTGAACGAAAGAAAAATTTGCTTGGAGTGTTCCCTGTTAAAGGAACCACGTTCGCCATTCAAATCCACGGTGGGACGAAATCGCGAATTAAACCTATTATTTGTCTTTTTTTTTTCTTAATGTAAAATTGTGGAATTGAAATTTTAAGAAATGAATAAGATTCTTGGATCAACGTCCAAACTGTCTGATCTAGGCATATGCCACTGAACTATTCAACTCTTATCACAAATAAAAAAAAAAAAATTATGCTTTACGTTTTCTCATCTTCTCCAATTAAACTCTCTACTCCTCGATTATACCTATTATATTTGCTTATTACATCGCTCATCGCCCTATAAACGGACTCAACTGTATTATAATTACACACACACACACACATAAAAAGACTCTAATATAATAAACTTGTCTTCAAAACTCTCTCTCTCTCCCCTCTAGCTTCCCCTTTACTGTAGAAATGATGGTACCAAAGAACAGTTGTTAGTCATCCCTTAAAAAAGTTGAAGAACAGAGGAGCTTGGACTGCTGAAGAAGATCAAAAACTATCTGAATATATTGAAGGTTTCATGGTGCCTAAAGAGATGGAAAAACTATTGGGCCACGTAGCAGGTTTTAATTTTTAAACTCGCATATAATCCGCTTCTTTCTTTCTTTTCTTTCTTCTTTTTGGTAAAATGCTCTTTAAATTTTTTAAAGAGGGGTTGGCATTTAAGCTTAAGCAGGAGGTGCCAGAGATTTCTGGGGATATGAGGCCTGTACTATTGTTTCAGGTTTGAACCGATTGTGGGAGAGTTGTAGACTGAGATGTTGAAACTATGAGACCTAATATAAAAGAGAGGAAAAACATTTCAGTATGTGAGAAGACTTAATTCTAGGAACTTCGATAAGCTACTGGGCAACAGCGTTAATTAGTTCATAAACTACAAAAATTTATTTATTACTTAATTAATTAAAAATAATGTGTTATATTTATATTATGTATGTAATAGGTCGGTCATGATTGCCGGCAGACTTCCTGACGAAAGACAATGAAATAAAGAATACTGGAACTCACATACGCCAGAAAATAGCTGGGAAAAAAACCAGATATCTCCAATGCCAACAAGAAATTCAACAAGAAAAGACTTGTGCATTTACTAATCAAGGGTAATGCAAAGAAGGCTACAGGAGCTGCGATCTGATATTTCATTCGATGTTAACGAGTTGTTTGGTTATTCGACTGAAGGATCCACGGTTTGAGTGGTAGTGAACAAATTCTTTGAGCTCGATGTGGGAGGATCCATGCGCTCACTGAATATAGGTTTGAGCTGCCATTACTGTGCATGTGGTCTGTGAAGTGAGCAACTCGAACGGTTGTTCGGTTTGTCCTTATGTTTTTGAAAAGAAGAACCGTTGACTTTTATGTATTCTTTGAATAAAAATGTTTAAGGGTTTTTACTCGTCGTTAATGATGTTGGTTAGCACATGGATTTTGTTTTTTAAAGAAAAAATTGTTAAATCATGGTCCGTGTGGACCAGGTCGACAGCCATATTATGAACTAAACCAATATGGTAAAGATTCTTGTTCTGATTTTTATTTCTTAATTGGTTTTTTAGTGCCATAGTAGAAATATTTCTCGTTTCAATAAAAAAATTTTATTTCTCGTTAGTTTGCGTCTATAAGTGGCCAGGAATCCATTCGAGGTAAAATTTTTTTTTTTTTTTATGTTAAAATTTCCTTATAGATATATTATATGATCCAATAACCGAATCCAAACATTTTGCACTGCCACTTAATAAATATGTTTTATGAATTTACTTAAAGGCTGGAATATATTTAGGATAGTTAATTATACGCAGTTAGATTCATTTTCAAAAAAAAAAAAAATATGACGATTAGGACTAATCTTGATTAGTTTTATATCTTCTAACTATGAATACTATTTGAATGAGTGAAAATAATAGTTTTTTCTTTTTTTAAAGAAGTCTATTATATTTTTATTTTTTTTTCAGGTAAATGGTATAAATATTTTTATTTCAATAAAAGATTATGTTTGATTATTTATTTGCTCATGGTGTGGACCAGTGTAGATTAAATCTTGCTGAAATCAATCCTTTCAAAGAATTGAATTTACAGTTCTAATAAATTTTAATCCCATGCATATATAAACAATTGATGTAATGCATTGTATAGAAAGCAATTTGATTTTCCTAGGATTGGTCCATGAGTCTACCTCATCGCACCAAAACTAATGATAATAAGGATAGTTTTTTTTTTTTAATTGAAAACAAAAAGTATTTTTGATTGTTGATAGAAAAACATAGAAAATGAAAAATAATATTTTGAAAAAATTTTTTATTTTTTCATTTGCATTTGATATTAAATAAATCCTATAGCTCTCGCTATAAGTCTAATTCTGTATAAAAATATTTATTTTAGAATATTCTATAAATTAATAATCTCTTCCACCCTATTGTAATGACTAAAAAAACTCGATACCTCAATTATCAGAAAATATATTGTAATGACATTAAATAGTTAATTTACTTTCTATAATTTTCTAAATGACAACAATTGACCCCGAAGTTGACAAACTAATTGGATGCGAGTAATATCTCTTCTATTCTATTTTTCTCTTAATTCATTCCTCTCCTTTTCTTTTTCGTTTTCGCAACTTCATTTTTTACTCTGGGAATTCTCCGAGTAAACAAAACACAAGCTAGGTGTTGCTTGCCTACAACCACCTAAACAATTTGGAATTCAGATACTCCATGAACTGTGAAGAACACCTTGAGGTCTTCCGATAGACAGATCAAGAAAGAAAACCAAAAAATATCGGCAGTTCCTGACCATTGCGCATTGCAAGCCTTTGGGGGAGCAGTAACTCTCCTTTTGATGTGACTCAGAACAATAGAAAGCATTACAAAATTAACATGCAAGTCCAGCTCTTTTAACATGCAAGTCCAGCTCCGGAAAGTGGAGGAGGCTCAGTCTTTGCAAGCAAAAAAAATGGACGATTTTTCTCAACAAATGAAACAAATGATGGAGATGATGCATTCTCTTCATCAAGGTAAGGAAACTCTAAACTCTGCTATGGAAAATGATGCAAGGTTGTTGCGTTTTATTGACACCTTGAACTAATGATATCAGGGAAGCTTTGAACCCTAACCCTAATCGTCTTCCTCTCAACCCAACTCTAATTGATTTGGAAGGATTGGAGATCCTGTCACCCAAGTGTTCGTGTTCTTTGGAAAAATATGGTTCCTGCAAATTCTACTTGGGAGGATGTTTCTTTTTTCTCATGTCTCCATTTTCAGCTTTAAAATCTTGACGACAAGATGCGATTCAAAGCAAGGGGTATTTGTCATAACTAAGATGTAATTGTAGTTGGGGTTGGTTGTTATTGAATTGCATTTTCATGTCTATAAAGAGCTGCTAGCTTGTTCGGCGATTATTAATTAAGTTGTAGTAGAAATTAATAGCAGCAGATGCAATGCATGTTAAAATCAAAATGGTACAATGGAGGTCATAGTAAAATTTATTAATTTTATGGATTTTAGCTTAATATTACTAACCAAATACAGGAACTTGATATATTTGCGAAAAAAAAAAACAAAGGAATTTGATAAATCTACAAAAAAATGTTTAAATCCTATCTATCTAAACCACTTTTTAGTTATAAAATTGATCTTATGCATCGAATATAAAAATTTATTTTAGGAGATTAAACGGTGAAACACGAACATAGGTTAACCACTTAATTCATATTGATAACACAATCAATTATTTTTGATAAAATAAAATTTAATATAGTAAATATAAGATTTATATAGTGTTAAAAAATAAATAAATAAAAGAAATAATTTGATCTAATTGGAGAAATTTCTGAGAAATAATTTGATCTAATTGGAGAAATTTCTGCAACTGCAAGTCAATATGTAACCAAATTAGCAAAGCTGCGACAAGAAACTGCAAGCTTTGTTGTTTGCCAACCCCCTATAGAATTCCTTTTTTTGTTTCTTCAGAACTTTCCTTTTTGTTTTCTTCAAAACTTCCAGCATTGTAAGCAAAAGTTGCCTTTCACAATCAAAATTTGCATCTTTTAAGACCCCCTTTTTTTTTTTTTTTTTTTCCCCTTTTTTTTTTTTTTTGAAAATTTTTAAATATATACTATATTTGTCTAAGTTAATATATAAAATTTATTTTATTTATGTTTTTAACCCTCTCTTTTTAAAATTATATATTCGCCCAGAAAAAAATATTTTTAGATCACCGCTAAATTCCGCGTAATTATATTTAAAATATATTCAAAATTCAAAAATATTTAAAAATATATAAATATTTTCTTTCTAAAAATACACTTAAAGAGACGAACAACTGAAAGTTGCCGCTCGTCTTGCCAACCCATGGCTTTCCTCCATTCATATATAACCTTTGAATTCATTTGTTTGAAGACCCCATCCCCATTATTTTTTCTTCAATTTCAAACGTCTTTCCTTTACTCTCTCCAATATTCATCTCTCTCCTTCAAACACCCAGGTACATTTCTTTTCTTTTATCCTTCGATTATATCGCCGTTTCGATTGCGATTAATCAATTTTTTTGGATTTCTTTTTGTGAAAGTTTTGGCTTCCTAATTTGTATAATTAGTGTAAAGTTTGGAATGCATAGTCATCCTTCAATTTTCTTTGGATATGTTCTTCTTGTCCAGCTTACCAAAAATGGGTATAAATTTCAAGTTAAAATCAATGTTAGATAAATCCCAATTAATATTCATGCTTGTATTTGTATCAATTTCTTTTTTTTTTTGCCTTATGTAATTTTTTTGTAATCATTTCTCTTTTTTTTTTTTTTTTTTGTTCGTTTTTTTTTTTTTTTTTTGTTAGTTAGTTTTCGATCAGGGTTTCAATTTGCAATCTCACGTCCTTAAAACGACTCCTGCGCCCCCATGTGTAAAGAATGTTAGATTGGATTGTGTGCATGTGACTCCTAAAGAGCTTGCAATGCAGGAAGTCTTGTGCATTGAAACACCTTTGTTTATCTTGTTTTTGATCCATTATTTTCCTCTTCCTTTTCGCTCTTTCAATATACATATATCTTTTGTTAAATTTCTGTGTTGATTAAAATTAATTTCTTTTTTGTTGATCAAGTACTCATTTTTTATTCTCAGTGTCTTGGGCACGTTTGGAGGGGATGAATGGAAGGATTTTTCATATGATAGTACTGCTTTGTGAGGCAACCGATGGCTTCAAACTAACTGCTATGTATTATTAATATTATAAATTGAAATTATGTACTAGACTTCTAAAGCCACCAAAGGATTGAAACTAAGTAACTTCAAGCCTTATTTAATTAAGGGCTAGCCAATTATCATGTTCTTAACATTTTATTTATCAGCGAAAGTTTGAACGGTTCTAGTAACATTTTATTTATCAGCGAAAGTTTGAACGGTTCTAGCATAATAAAATGATAAAATTTTCTGGCGCATAATTGTTGTGATAATGAGAAAAATATTGCGGCATTGCATGTGGAGCAGATTTTATTGGAGAAAACTACTCTTGGCTACTGTCACAATGACAGTAGTTGGAGTTTTGGTGCATACTATTGTATTTCCTTTTCCATTTAAGCGGTGGTTCGTTTCTTTGCCTATCATAGTGTCATCACACATGTCCTTGAATGGTAACTTGCAGTTAAGAGATACTGTTAATGAGGCAAAAGTTGAACAATCTCCCGTTGTTCAAACTGAGACTATTCTCTCAGTGAAATCTAAAGCGTCATCTAAGGCAGCTAGTGCCAGAGTCCCTCGAAAAAGAAATTCTATAGCCAGAAAGAGAAGAAAGAAGAATAAGGTAAATGATGATGCAAAGGTTGTTCCTCCTGTGCCTCCTCGCATTCCTGCGCCACGTCACTTGCAGGTAGAGACATCGAGAATTCAATATTGCTTCTTGTTTCGTTCTGATTAAAATATGGGAGCCGTTAGCAATGATATATTTTCCATGCTGTAATACTGCAGAGATATATTTGGTCCTTGTCACCAAATGATGCCCTCTTGTATGCTAAGAAAGAGATTGAACATGCTCCAGTGATTAGAGATGATCCTTTTCTATATGCCCCTATATTTCGCAATGTTTCTGTTTTTAAGAGGTATATCTTGTAACAGTTCTCACATTTTTGCTTCATATCCCTATTGGTAGTTCATGATTTATCATATTTGTGAAATATATGCATTATGATTGATTGATTGATAGAAGGTTTGAAACTGAAAACGCAATTTGGTTGTGCTGGTTTGAAATTGTAAATGAGGATATTATGGTAGATAAATGTTCTTATATTAATGTGGAGTCTTCTAATGATTTTCAGAAGCTATGAGTTGATGGAGCTGATAGTTAAAGTTTACATCTACCCTGACGGGAGTAGGCCTATCTTTCATCAACCCCATCTGAATGGAATATATGCTTCCGAAGGGTGGTTTATGAAGTTTATGGAGACAAACAGAGAGTTTATCACAAGGGATCCAGAAAAGGCTCACTTATTTTATCTTCCATACAGTGCACACCAGCTGGAGAAGACACTTTATGTGCCTAACTCACACAATCTGAGACCATTGTCGATAGTTAAAGTTTACATCTACCCTGACGGGAGTAGGCCTATCTTTCATCAACCCCATCTGAATGGAATATATGCTTCCGAAGGGTGGTTTATGAAGTTTATGGAGACAAACAGAGAGTTTATCACAAGGGATCCAGAAAAGGCTCACTTATTTTATCTTCCATACAGTGCACACCAGCTGGAGAAGACACTTTATGTGCCTAACTCACACAATCTGAGACCATTGTCAAAATTCATGAGAGATTATGCAAATATGCTTGCTGCAAAGTATCCTTTTTGGAACCGCACGCATGGAAGGGATCATTTTCTTGTTGCTTGCCATGACTGGGTACAGTAATCTTTTATCCTAGCTCTGAAATAGTTTGGATGGGAGGGTTTGATTTTATTACTGCTACCTATTTTAGGGTCAAAGACCTTTCAGAGTTGAGTTAGCTTTCCTCAGTTTATTTTCTATTTTCTACTTTTTACTTGCTTCTTTTCTAGTATAAATATAATTATTGTTGCTTCAAAAGAGCAACAGCTTTGATGAATGATGCATATCCTTTTCTTCCCAAAACTTCATCATTTTCTCTGCCAATCAGAATATTAGACTACTAGCTAGTGCACTATCTACGAGGTCTATCACATTTTTTTATGATCATAAATTAATGCGTTTATGTATATTCTTCAACAATAGGAGTATTGAAATACCAAACATTCCTTGCATATGACAGCTTTGAGTGTTAAAGGAAATGCTTATAACTTATCTGATGTTGTTCGGTTGAATCTGGCTCATCTTACCTACTAAGGTTGATTTTGAAGAAGTAACACTTGCGGATATAAGGCTTTGACTTTTTTTTTTATTTTTTATTTTTTTGAGACTTTGTTTTATGCAATTTAGTTTGGGATTCTAGATTCTAGTTTACTTGATCTATGGCAGGGTCCGTACACATTGAGTATGCACAAGGAACTAACAAAAAATACCATAAAAGCTCTATGTAATGCTGATGCGTCTGAAGGTATTTTTGATCCTGCCAAGGATGTTTCTCTACCTGAAACAACAATAAGGAATCCTAGTAGACCTCTTAGAAATGTTGGTGGTGGTATAAGAGTATCACAACGCCCGATTCTTGCCTTCTTTGCTGGAAACATGCACGGTAGAGTTAGGCCAATACTTCTCAAGTATTGGCATAACAAAGATGAAAACATGAAAATTTATGGGCCTCTACCAACCGGATTGTCTCGAAAGACGAGTTACATTCAGCACATGAAATCTAGCAGATACTGTGTATGCCCAATGGGTTATGAAGTGAACAGCCCTCGGATTGTCGAGGCCATATATTATGAATGCGTCCCAGTCATCATTGCGGATAATTTTTCCCTCCCTTTCAGTGATGTGTTAGATTGGAGTGCTTTCTCTGTTGTTGTGGTTGAGAAGGATATCCCCAAACTGAAGAAGATACTGCTAGCTATCCCATTGAGAAGATACCTTACAATGCTAACTAATTTAAAAATGCTGCAGAAACATTTTCTTTGGAATCCAAAACCCCTGCAGAAACATTTTTTTCTTTGGGAATCCAAAAACCCTTCAGATTTATGATTTGTCCACATGATTCTACATTCCATTTGGTTTAGCAGAACTTGAATCAGCATTTCAAATTTCAAAGTCATTAGTATTTCTTAAATTACAAGCGCAAAAACATATTAGGGACTGTGGATGATGAGAATGAAAATACTAGTCGAGCCTCGGCGCAGGCTAATGGGTTATGGAACTGATTATTAAGGCAATAATTTGGCTGCTGTACTGGAAGCTGAAATTTGATCAATCCATATCGAGGTAATACTCGTAATTTAGCTATCAGCATTTATTCTTTTAGTTAGAAAATTGTTTAAAAATTATATTTTTGAATCACTCTTTTAAACTATTTGTGCTTCATTCTTCCCTTGACTTGGATGTGAACTTTACTTCTAGACATGGGATTTTCTTTTATTCAAATTTTTAGAAGTTTTTATTGTTGAGTTTCCTTTTGCAGGGAAAGAAGGAAATGGCAGCAGAGCAAACCATGTTGTTGTACATATTATAAGCAAGAACAAAGATTCAAACTTTATTCTACATTGCATTTATTGCAAGATGTCAAAACGTCTTACTTTTTGTTTTTTTTTTACCCTTGAATCTTTTGAGCAAAATGCCTGTGTATTGAAACCCATGGCTCCCATCTAAAATAAAGATTTGCTTAATTATAATTTTATTCAGTGTTTAAGGCCTGTTTATTTGCATGATAGGGTGTTATTTTCTATTACGTTAATTTTAATCATAGTTTTTTATTAGGATTTTTTAGTATTTTTTAATTACTTTAATTAGTTTTTATTTATGTTTATTCAATAAAACTTTCTTCTATATCATATTTTACTGTGATCTTGAGGAATTTGCAAGGATTTTTTATAGAAAACCAGCAAAAAATCAAGATTAAGATTCAATTGTTTTAAGACTTTATTTTTATAGTATTTTAATATAGTTTTTATTAGGATTTTTAGTATTTTTAATTACTTTAATTAGTTTTTATTTATGTTTTTCAATAAAACTTTCTTATATCATATTTTACTTGATCTTGAGGAATTTTGCAAGATTTTTATAGAAAACCAGCAAAAAATGCAAGATAAGATCAATTGTTTAAGACTTTCAGCAAGTAGCACTCCCAGGGCGTGCTACCTGGCAACCCTGTACTATTCTTCATAGTTCAACTTGGGCCGAAATTTTATATGAAGCATGTGCTGTCCAAATGAAGTCCTATTTAGACGCTGGGAGAATCCTAATTGGAAGAAATACAAAGTCTAAACAGTTTCCTATTTCCAAGAGATTTCTTACTAAATAAAGATTCACTTTCCCAAACGAACATATAGATATTTCCAAAAAATTTATAAAGAGGGAGACTAGCCATACTAGGGGTGGAATCCATTCATTGTATATTTTATCTCTTGTTCAGTTGTTCTATTGTTTTCTACATAATTTTTTCTCTCTTTAAGAATTCAAATATTTAAGTTGGTGTTGAGATTAAAAGAAGCCCAGCAAACCAATCATTAATTAGTTTTTATTTTATTTTCAATATTCATGTTGATTATAAGAATTTTTCAAGTTTGATTGAGTTTTAAATAAATTATATATAAGTTATAAATTTTAATGATATGGACAGTTATTATTTTATATTAAAAAATTAAAATTTTTTATATTAAATTAAATTATGTTAAATATAAATTAAATTATGTTAAATATAATGTATAATTTGTCAGTATTAATAATATTGATAAGTGAAAATTTTAATATGATAAGTTGAAGATTTATACAACTCTTAATTATTTAAAATAATTATTTATTCATAGATTTTAATGAAATAACGTGTTAATTGTTTTTTACATTAATTTTAAAATAAACCAAATTAATGAATTTTACTATCTTTCATTTCGCTTTTTTTTTATTTATCTCTATAAATTTCAATATTTTTAATCTATATTCCTGAACATATGCCTAACTATTAATTTTTACTTTAATAATAAAAAATCACGCTATATTTTTTTACTATTGATATATCTTTATAGTGTTTTTTAATAGCATAATAAAAGAAATTCACATAAAAATCTGTAAATATATATATTATTATATAATATTATTATATATATAATATATATATATATTCTCTCAATTTTTACTTTATTTTACTTTTTTTCAAATATGCATTAGCACGAGTACATTTTCTAGTACATAAGAATTTGATAAAATTTTGTAAATATCAAATAGTTAAACAACTAAATACTGGTAAATTTCATTCCATGTGTACTTTTTATTAAAAAAAAAATTTTTTTTATTTATTATGGAACTATTTATGGCTCTAGTGTACTGTCTCAATTTTACTTTATTTTACTTTTTTTTCAAATATGCATAGCACGAGTACATTTCTAGTACATAAGAATTTGATAAATTTGTAATATCAAATAGTAAACAACTAAATACGTAAATTCATCATTGTATTTTTATAAAAAATATTATGGAACTATTTAGGCTCTAGTGTCTGTCTAGCCTATAAAAATGGGTAATGGCATTTTATATTGAAAAAATTATTATTTTTTAAATAAAAAAAGCTAATGAATTAAAACGTTATTTATCAATAATACCCATAAGATGGATCTTATTTATTTCATTTTCTCATTTAAATAATTAATAAGGATAAAATTAGCAAACTTTTAAAATATTTATTTTTATAATTTTTGTATAAAAAATAATATAGACTATTATTTATGTGATGAGGAATCGTATTTACAGAAAAAGAAAAAGAAAAAAGAGTATAAACGACATCGTTAGTTGATTTATTTCCCGTGTGAGACACTCTCACGTGCCACGACTCCAATGGAGCAAAGTTGACCAACAGAAAGCAAGCAGTCAGAAGTTTCAAACACGTCAAAGATTCAAGCTCCAACTAATAAGAAAACGCCACATCATATGCTTGTCCACGTGTAATCCAACCAACAAATTTCACAGCAAATAAGCTACTTGCAACTTCGCAAGTACACTGTACAAAAAGTAAAAAGCCCAGATTATGATTTAATTGACAAACAAGCCACTGAGACAAACTCCAGTGGTCGCCTAATTTTCAAAGACAAGGCGCCACCGATCAGGGGGGTATTAGTGTAACTTCGTGTTTCCCATTTCAGATTCGCTAATAAAAAAAGAAAAGAAATTAAATAATAAGGCAGAATCCTTCAAATTTGTGTGAATTAATTGAATTTCTCAATTCTCGATCTGATCAACTAAATGGAACTGTTCTCCCATTGAACCTCTTAGAAATCGAACTATTTTAGTTCATTCTCGGTCTCTGTTCCTTCACTGCTGAAATCCTCTGTGTTTGCTCTATGGCCGCACCGTTTTTCTCCACTCCGTTTCAACCGTACGTTTATCAGGTACTCTTCTTCTCACTCTCTTTCCTCAATTACAACTGTTTATTCTGGTACGTGGTTTTTGTATGTATTATAGCTTCCCTGTTTTTGGCTAGTGGGAAAATTGAGGTAAGGAAAAGAAAATTGAATTTCGTGTTTGTTTTAGTTATCCATAGAGATGCTTAGTTGATGTGTGTTTAGGTGAATTTAGGGTTCTGGAGTGGTTTTGGTGTTTGATCCGTGTAGGTTTGCATGCATTGTTGGAGATCGTGTTGTTATTTATTTTTGTATTTAGGGTTAAACTTGGTGGAGATGAGTTTGTTATCCAATTTGATAACTGCTTCATAATATAATATATGATCCTTACCTGAACGTGATTTTTGTGCAAATTATCATATTGGAAATATACATACGTGGAGGATAGAATGTAGTAGTTTGTTTGTTTGAAAAATCCAGATGACAAAGTGAGAATTAATATTGTACGGAATTTGAGGGAAGCAAATAGTTTAATGATACTGCGTAATGAATTTAGTTGAGCAATGATATGTTATGGGAAGAAAAAATTTGAATTAATATGCATATGGTATGTAAGTTGAAACTTTATTTGATTAGAAGTTAAATTGTTAAAATGGAAAATAACCATTTGGGAATACAAAACATAGAAGATTAATCAGGAATATTCACTTGTGTGTACGTGTAACATAATGAAGTTTGGAATAGAATAACGATTCATGATTGAGGTGTTAAGATCTGCGCTATATTGTGCTGCATTCTAAGGGGAACAACAAATGCCTGTGGATCATAAACACCATACACATTAGACATGTTTGCTTCCCTCTCTTTCTTAAGCAGGATCCTCTATTTTTTTTGGGATGTTACATTACATGTGGAAGAAGACACCAAACTCATAGTGAGCTTGTGCCTTATTTTGGACCTTGGTAGGCATTCTGTGGTACAACCCCTTAAGAAATGCACTGCTCTGCAGAATATAAGTAATAATAGCTCTTAGAGTTAGTTTCATTATGTAAAAGTCTAAATTGATATAGCAGCCATCTTGCTTTGGTATCTGCATTCTTGAGCAGGTATATAGTAGTACCATGATTTCACTTGATCTTCCTGAGGGTCAAATCTCCTTGATTGACAGCGGCCACTTCTCATCAGGATAGCCATTATTCAATAAGGAACCAATCACCTCATTACGACCTGGGTATATGTTTATAGGTTAGCTGCCCCCCACCTTCCTCCCTCAACTCTTTCTCTTCCCTTTTTCTCCTCTCTTGCATGCTCAGACCATTCTTCTACTAATAAATTTAAGTTAGCCATAACTATGCTAACAACTGCTCCTCTGATATGTTGTATAACCTATCCTGTTAGTCTTGGACCAATTGGATCCTCAACCACACGACCCGCCCCCCTCTTTCTTTCTTTTTTTTTTTTTTTTTTTTTTCTTGGACCAATTGGATCCTCAACCACACGAACCCGTCCCCCCCCTCTTTCTTTCTTTTTTTTTTTTGTTTTTTTTTTTTCATGTTTTTTTTTTTTTTTTTTTTTTCATGTTTTCACTCCTTTTCTCCTCTCTTGCATGCATACCATTCTTCTACTAATAAACTTAAGTTAGCATATCTATGCTAACAGTTGCTTCTCTGATATATTGTATAACATATTATTGTGTTAGACTTGGACCACTCGGGTTCCCCCTCACCCTCACCTGCCAAGAAAAACCCCTCTCCTCTTTCCTTCTGCCCTTAAGCTGCTTTTCATCTATAAACTACCATGAATGTGTATTTTGAGTGCTAACATATATTCCTCCCTTTCCCATTCAATGGCCATACCTGGAGTCCTAAATATTACCCACACCATCTTGCCTAGTGAGACTTGTTCAGTGTTCACAATTATTATTCTTCCTCTAGGCATTATAGTGCCAGCTAAAAAAAGGTTTCTTCTTCTTCTTTTTTTTTTTTTTTTTTTTTTTTTTTTTTTTTTTTTTTTTTTATTTGAAACCTGGGTACTGTGCCAGGTCACATGTGTTTTTTTTTTTTTTTTTTTTTTTTTTTTTTTTTTTTTATTGAACCTGGGTAGTGCCAGGTCACATGTGCATTTATTGCTAGACTATGCATGCGTGCGCAAGTTAAATGAGCAGTTTTATAATGGGAAGAAACCTATGATTTTACCTTTACAGTTTAATTTGAAAATTCTCCTGTTAATTGTCTATAAAATATGTTGTAGCACTTGACCACAGATATTAGGTTTTGGCTGTATTGTGACTTAAATGAACGCTGTCACTAGGTAATAACAACATTT
This sequence comes from Jatropha curcas, assembly GCF_014843425.1. Next base: position 3,987,039 of record NW_023590999.1, on the reverse strand, counting down.
TCCTGATGGACTATACCCCAAGAGCTGCTTTTATATTTGGAAGGTTTTCTCTGGTTATTTGTTTCATTTTTTCTAGGAGTTGAAAATTTGATTGATGAACAGTGGTGTGTTTTGATGAATTATAAAGACTGTTATTTGTGTTATTGGCCTTTTAGTTTCATTTCCGTTCTGTTTATGGAGACTGGTTTGATTTAGGGTTTGCCAATGTCTGTTCCTTTTCTGCGTTGTATAAAATACTTGAGAGCCTGTAGATCTTTTGATATTACGTGTTATGTATCTCATGAGGAATAATGCACTGTAGAGTCAGCAAGATGCGGTTATACCTTTCCAGATTTTGGGTGGTGAATCGCAGGTGGTTCAGGTTTGTGCAATAACTTTCCTAAGCTACATCCTAATTTTAGATTTCTGCTCTAAATTTTCTTTATTGGTATTGGTCCTTGCATGGTCAGATAATGTTGAAGCCACAAGAAAAGGTTGTTGCAAGACCAGGTAAATTTTTTTTTTTTTAAAAAAAAAAAAAAAATCTTTGCAGTAGTTTTTGCAGCTGACTTACCTTATGGGTTTAAATTATGAAACATGTCCTCTATTATTATTCATAAAACTAATAGGCAGTGAGATTGTAGGTTCTATGTGCTTTATGTCTGGATCTGTTGAAATGGAAAATATCTACGTTCCTGAGAATGAAGTGGGTATGTGGCAGTGGCTTTTTGGGAAGACTGTCACAAGTATAGTCCTCCGTAATGCTGGTACAAATGATGGATTTGTTGGAATTGCTGCACCTTCTCTTGCAAGGATTCTCCCGGTTAGTTCTTCAAGCTCTACCAGATTCTTTAAATAATGCATCCATTGAGGACAGAGGTTGTATTATAATCAGGTTCATGGTGCTAAATTAAGTATGTAAACTATTGATTGATTTGTATCTGGCTTTTAATTTTGTAGATTGATTTGGCAATGTTTGGTGGAGAAATTTTATGTCAGGTAGATCTAACTCGCATTCTTTATTTGTTCCTTTTTTTGTTGGTTGGCTGAGGAAGTGTTCTATAGCATTTTTCTTCTATATTCCGTCCTGATACAATTTAGTTGCATTATACTGGTTGCTGATTTCTGTGGTGAATTACCTTTGGCTGTTTCCTTACTTTTACAAGCTGCAATTTTATGTGACTATATCAATATTTTATGTAGCCAGATGCATTCCTTTGCTCTGTCAATGATGTTAAGGTCAGCAATTCAGTTGATCAGAGGGCACGTAATGCCATGACTACTGCGGAGGTGAGATAATGCTGGTGGTATATGATTGCTTGCCATTGGTCCTTCAAGTAATAATTGTTCTGTTGTAAACCTTGTCCAATTATTAGTGGTGGTTATTGTTATCGTCTCTGATTTCTCTATATCCATCCTTTTGATGGGCATGTCAACGTCATTACTAGGGATTTTTGAGACAGAAGCTATCTGGACAGGGGCTTGCATTTATTCTTGCTGGAGGATCTGGTATGCATCTTCTGACATTACTAGATAACTAATACGTGGTCTTCTCAGAGTTAGGCTCAAACCTGTAATATGTGAGAATGCATTTGAAAGAGAGATGAGTTCGATTTTTTGAATGTTTTGGCCAGCTCAGTTATGAGTTCTTCATATTTGCCTTGCCCACCGGCTTGTTTCCTTGTCTTAACATAATTCCGTATCTCTGTTATTGATTATTGACTAATTACATTTGTTTATCACTTGTGTTGCAATAGTTTTTAAATCTCTTTTTCTCAGACTAACCATGAGAATTTTATGGATTTGATCTTGCTAGTCATACAGAAAAATCTTGAGGTGGGTGAGGTGCTATCTGTTGACGTATTATGCATTGTGGCTCTTAATACCACAGTAAACGTCCAAATTAAATACAATGGCCCAATCAGAAGGGCTGTCTTTGGGGTAACTTGCCTCTTCTTTTCTTATTTTACTCTTTATCTTCCTTCACATCCCCATCTTGTCACTGGAATCAGACATTTGCTTTTCATTTATTGTTGGAAACCTTATTTATCAAATTCAGAAATTCTGGCTGGTTCATATATAATGGACAAGAAATGTTACTAAAGATTGTTGCGTAATAAGACATTTGTGTCCGTTTCTTCACTGGAAAACGGCAAAATCTAGGACCACATTATTTTTGGTCCATCTTAAATACAAGTCCATGTTTACCTTTTGATACTTTAGGCACAGTTAAAAACTAACACCTGGAATTGGTCTTACTTGAATACTTAATCTCTTCCAATAAAAGAACTAGCTGTTCTTAGCTGATGCTGTGAAATTGCAGGGTGATAATTTAGTGACAGCGACTCTAACGGGACCAGGCATTGTCTTTATCCAGAGTTTACCGTTTCAACGATTTTCTCAGCGCATTGCTAGGTAACATCATTTTGCTGCATCAGTTGCAGTGTCTTTTTGTTTGTGTTTCCGACTGTGATATTGTAGAGTTTGCTGCATCCGTAACTTAAAGGTTTGACGCAGACAATATCTATTCCAATGACCGACGGTTGTGAATGGTTTGTGGTTTTCAGGGCAGTGACGTCCCCAAACATGAGAGAAAATCCAAAGTTCTTCGTTCAGATAGCCATTTTCTTTTTTCTGGCATATGTTGTGATTGTATCTTCATTAATTTTGACCGATGTGTGAATTATGTTATTTGATAGTGTCCATTTCCTCTTGCTTCCTGTAGGGAACCCCACACAGCAGTCCTTTATCAACCATTGTACTACTGCAGTTTATTTAACTTCAATATAGTCAAATCAATAGAAACAAAGTAATTCGAGTTGGCTTTCTTGGATTTACATTGATTATTCTTTGCACGATTTGGGAATGGATTTTTGAATCATATGTAGAGCATAGATTGTGCGGATAGGCAACCAAATTCGGGAATCTCTGACAATTACAAATCCAAAAAGATATAAAGAAGAATAGGATAAAATAACGAAGCAATTGGAGTAGAAGATGATATTCAGGATGATTTTTTTTAAACTTAAAAAAAAAAGATATAGAAAATAATAATAATAATGACAATAATAAATAATTAAAAATAATTGCATATTTATTGTAGGTAAAATGTGTTTTTGTTTACAAGTAAAACACCTATTTTATTTATGATTATTTGGTATAAATTGTGGTCTATCTTCTATTTCTCAATACCTTTTTATCCTCAAAATCCAAAATTAAAATTTACCAAAAAAAAAAAAATCCTAAAATTAGAGTAGAATAGCATTGTTACAAAACTAAAAATGAAATTTACCTTGTTACAAAATATTTAATTAATTAATAATTAATAATTTACAAAATATTCAAAGAAGACTTTTTTGAGTTAAATATTTGCAAAATATTAAAAAACATACTTTTTTTTTTTTTTTTTTTTTTTTTTTTTTTTTTTTTAATAATTAATTAATTTACAAAAAATATTCAAAGAAGACTTTTTTTGACGTAAATATATTGACAAAAATATTAAAAAAACATACTTTTTTTTTTTTTTTTTTTTTTTTTTTTTTTTTTAAGTTGGATGGGCTAGGCTTGTTTTTTTTTTTTTTTTTTTTTTTTTTTTTTTTTTTTAAGTTGGATAGGGCTAGCTTGTCCCAACAAATAACTCGGCCCAGGATAAACTATCGCTGAGCGCCCACCTCATATGACTTATGAGGGGATTTATCCCAAACAACGCATCAATTAACAAGAGAGCGCGAGCAGCCATTCGTGAAACAAGACCATAAACCGGTTCACCGCAAACAAAAACCATTATCAAGACCTTTATATATCCTAAAAACTGAAGCTTTCTACATTGTCTCCATACCTTTACCAATTCCATAACCACCTGAAAGGCACTCGTCTATGTCACTAACCCTAACCCACGATGATAATTGCCACTTGGAGTTCTCGCTCAGGCACGTTTAATTCTTCCAAGAGCCTTCTTTGAATCTCTCGAATTTTAGGGTTTTCTAGACAGAGATTTCGCCTTTCATTGTTGAAGAAAAAGTTTTCAAGCTCGTTATTCTCTCTCTCTCGATTTTTTCAATCGGCGATCGAAGATTTTTCTCTCGTGGTGTCGGCTTCCCGGATTCATCGTTGAAGATTTGGATCGCCATTGTTTTATCTGATTTGTGTGTGTCGGTCTTTTTAAAGTGAAGATTGGGGATTGTTTCTCCTGTTAATGCGATCTGTGAATTCTCATTGAAAGCCCCATGAATTTTTCTCGGGGTTGAATGAATTGTCCGAATACTGTGTATCTCAAGTGGTTATTGCTGGCTTAAGACGCTTTCTGGTATATTGTTGATCGGTTGAAAGTTCCAACACTTTTGGCTTTATCACGTAGAGGTAGAGGCGAGGAGCGGGAAGAAGAAGGAATCATCGAAGAGACCTTCATTAGTTGGTTTGATTGTCCTCTCTTGAGTACTTGAAGAAAGATAGAGAAAAAAAAAAGTTCATCTTTGTATTGTTATATTTTTGTTTGAATTCAGTTGAATATCAGGCCACTTTTTTTTTTTTTACGGGCCATTCATTGCTTATAGTTTATCTATCTAGGCTTCTTGTGTGTGCTATATCTTTTGATTATATTTTATAAAATTTAGTGACAAAAAAAAAAAAAAAAAAAAAAAAAAAAAAAAAAAAAGAGAAGCAATGGCTGTGTATTTACCAGTTTAGAGTGCAGAGTTATGATTCTAATTCCCAATGGACGCGTCCTTTATATCGGTTGGTACTTTGAAAGAAAAAATTTTTGAATCAAAGCATTTGGGCAGGGGGAAAAAAAAAAAAAAAAAAAAAGAAGCAATGGCTGTGTATTACAAGTTTAAGAGTGCAAGAGATTATGATTCAATCCCAATGGACGGTCCATTTATATCGGTTGGTACTTTGAAAGAAAAAATTTTTGAATCAAAGCATTTGGGCAGGGGTACCGACTTCGACCTTGTGGTCACTAACGCCCAAACTAATGAAGGTTGGTGTTATTCTATTATAGTTTTAATCAATCCTCAACTGAATTTAAACTTTCTAGGGTCTTCGACTTTTGTTGGTTTAACAATGGTTTATTGTTCTATTACTTGATTTATTTCACTTTATGTTTAGTCAATTAAGTCTGTTCGCAGCCTCAAGTTAATGGTAAAAGCACTGTATTCAGGGATCTTCCTCTAGCTTGTTACTCATAGTTTACTGCTGAGGTTGTGCCTGAGGGTTCAGCAATTATGGATGGATTTGATGAAAAAGGTTTTCTTTGGTTATTAATGAAAAGGAACAAAAAAAAAAAAAAAGCAATAATGTATAGTAGTTAAGGTGATCTTTTTGACCCTATCATATTGGGAAGAACTGCGTGAGAGATTGCATGACTATACATAGTGGAAACCAAATTGCTTCACTTATCAAGCTATGGTTATTGGGGTTTATTTGTTTTGGTCTAGTTTTCATTATTTGGAATAAGTGACTGGCTCCACTATGGGGATTATGTTTGGATAAATTGTAAGTTTGGTTTCCTTGTTTATTATCCTTTCAGTGTTTATAGGTTTGTTATTCTCTGTTTTGCAATTTCAGAATATCTTGATGAAGCAATGTTAATCCCAAAAAATACCTCTGTGTTAATTCGTCGGGTTCCAGGAAGGCCTCGCATGCCCATTGTTACTGAGCAAGAGTACTATCTCAACCCTTTAATATTTTGTTCACTTAACCAACTTTCTTTAAATTAGATCAATTTAAAGAAAATTCTGATCATCATATATTGTAGGAGTCTAATTTGCCGATAAAAAGGTGTCTGTCCTTGGTTTAATATTGTAGATGTATTGCAATGGTAATTGCAAATTATGAGGGCTTGCCATGAGTTTGGTCATGTTATATTTTGCAGGCCAAAGGTAGAAACTAAGGTGGATGACACACCAGTAGAAAAGAGTAGTTTTATGACTGCTGAGACATCTGCCATGAAATATGTAAGCTTCAGAGCGAACAATGTTTGCTTGCATTTCAATCTAGTGATGTGCATTCCATAATTGCAATTTATCAAGGTTGGATAATAATTTGACTTTACAGACTGAAGATACTGACTGGGATGAGTTTGGGAATGACTTGTATGCAATTCCTGAAGTACCAGTTGTTCAATCTAACAATGCAGTTCTTGATGCTCCTCCTACCAATAAGGCTGATGAAGACAGCAAAATAAAGGCATTGATTGATACTCCGGCCTTAGATTGGCAACGGTTAGATGCCCTTATTTTGTATTATCTGATAAATGTATTGATTATTACTGCCTTTGGAAATTGTTTTTGTTGCTATATATGCTAAATTGTCTGCTGGATCTGCAGTCAAGGTGCTGATGGATTTGGCCCTGGTAGAGGTTTTGGAAGGGGTATGGGTGGAAGAATGGGTGGACGTGGCTTTGGTGATTATCTTATACCTGTCTTTATGTGTGTGTGTGTCTGCCTGCATACCTTTCCTACTAATTTTAGTATTCATCACTTCACTGAGATATTTCCTTCTGGTTATTCACGAATGTAAATTTATTTCCAATATTTATTATTGAAAACTGAAATAAATATGTCTTTTGTTGAGGTCGATTAGGGTTGGAGCGAAAAACGCCTCCACAAGGCTATGTATGTCACAGGTGCAAGGTGCCAGGTATGTATATAAATGTAAAAGATGGGCCTTCAGTATCAATCATACAGGGAGAAGAAAAATATTTCTTCTTGGTATGTGCTTGTCTGAAATTGAGCTTATTTGCCTACTTCCTTGACTCAGGACATTTTATTCAGCACTGTCCTACAAATGGTGATCCAAACTATGATATCAAGAGAGTAAAACCTCCTACTGGTATTCCAAAGTCAATGCTAATGGCAACCCCTGATGGTTCATATGCATTGCCTAGTGGTGCAGTTGCCGTTCTGAAGCCCAATGAGTAAGCTCACTATGTTCTGTGATCTTGTATTTTTCATCCACATAGTTATAAAAATGTGTTAATCAGCTTGAAGTCCATCATAACTTGTTAAATCTGTACAGGGCTGCTTTTGAGAAAGAAATTGAAGGCTTACCTTCGACACGATCTGTTGGTGATCTTCCACCAGAACTTCACTGCCCATTGTGCAAGGAGGTTATGAAAGATGCTGTATTAACAAGCAAATGTTGTTTCACGAGCTTTTGCGATAAGTGTAAGTTATAAATTTTGCCCCATGTTTTCATATTGTTTCTTTTAATGCAAATCAGGATGCAGATAGTAGCATAACGGTTCACTGCAACACTCAGCAATTTGGCATACTTTTTTGAATATTGCTTTCCCTTGCTTAATAAAAGCAAGAGATGTGAACTTCCATGCTTTACTGCAATAATATAAATGATTTGCTTTACTGCAATAATATAAATGATTTCTTTATCTCAGGAATATAGCTTTTTTCTACATTCATCATGCGCTCATCCTTTGTTCTAATCAACCCAGGTATAAGAGATTATATAATCTCAAAGGCAAAGTGTGTGTGTGGCGCAACAAATATTCTTGCTGATGATCTTCTTCCAAATAAAACGCTTAGGGATACAATCAACCGTATTTTGGAATCTGGTAACAGTAGTGCTGAAAACGCAGGAAGCACCTTTCAAGTTCAAGGTTGGTTTTCATAAGTTGAAATTCACACACATAAGGTTATGTAAGGACAATATCATCCTTGTTTTTCTACTTCAGATATGGAGTCTGCTCGCAATCCACCTCCTAAGATTCCATCACCTACACAGTCTGCTGCATCTAAGGAAGAGCAGAAGCCCCCTCCTGTTATGAAAGAAACTGCAATTCCAAATACGAAGGAAAAAGTAGACGAGGAGAAGCCGGTTGTCCTCATACAGCAAGTTCCTGAGAAGCCAAAGATTCCTAAAGTAGCTGATGTATCTGAAGCTACCCATGAGTCAATGAGTGTGAAGGAGCCAGCATCACAAGGTAGTGCTCCACTGGCCGAGGAGGAAGTGCAGCAGAAGCTGGCTCCCAGTGATCCAGGTACTGGTTTATCCTAAATTTATTCACTGGTGTATGAGATAGGAGATGCCAAGTAATCCTCTACTTTCTCCCATTTAATAATACTTGATACTATCCATCCCTCCTGTCTTCAGTTCTTCAGGTAAATATCTCATGACAGTGGTCTAACTAATTATGCTCTTTGCTCTGTCAGGGAAGAAAAAGAAAAAGAAAAAGGTCCGCATGCCTCCTAATGGTAGGTTATTGTTTTTTGTAAACTTGCCTTGTTTAGTAGGAGATTCTCCAATATTCATGTCCATCAGGACATGCTATTGGATAATTTATTGTGCATTTAAGCATCTTATTAGTTGATGGTATGAAGATTATTAGTTACTACTGGCAATGCTTCAGATTTGTGGAGAGCCTCTCAAGACCTCGCAGCTGAGAGTTATATGATGCCTCTTGGCCCATCTCCCTTCAATAATCCTTTTTGGAATGGCATGCAACCTGGTATGGAAAGTTACATGAATCCTTATGCTGCAGGTCCCATGCCCTTCATGGGTTATGGACTCGGCCCTTTGGATATGCCATTTGGGGGCATGATCCCTCCAGACCCCTTCAGTGCACCAGGTTATATGATGCCAGTTGTACCCCCTCAGAGGTATGAGCAATGTGTTGTTGTTGGTATTTTCAATTTTTTTCTCTCTGAATTACTTGGATTATTGCCTTCTATCTTCTTTAGGGATCTTGCAGAATTTGGAATGGGCATGAATGCTGGACCACCAGCAATGAGCAGGGAGGAATTTGAGGCTCGGAAAGCTGATTTGAGGAGGCGGCGTGAAAATGAGAGGCAAGCTGAAAGGTAATACAATTTTGTAGACTTAAAACAAAAGACGTAGATATCTGTGAAGGTTTTTTGATGTGGAGTTCTGAAGTTAGACTTTTTTATACACAGATGTTAGTGAACCTAGGTTGGAAATTTTTTGCTTAGGATACTTATTTACCTCACTTCTACGGAATATCACTGAATCATAACCTCGAGGATAGGAGTTATTCTGTGCCAGATATTGTATGGGACCAGAATATAGTGACCATTTAAGTCCCTTTTATACTACTCTATGAAGTGAAAGCAAGCTCTCATGTATTCTTTTGTTGCGTGGAATGTGTGATGATTGTTGGTTATCTATATTACAGCTAGTCCTTCAAATTTTATTTGTTACATGATTGAAATGTTCAATGTCTTTCTGCATCAGGGAGTTTTCCAAAGAGAGAGAATTTGGTAGAGAAGTGAGCAGCACTGGTGATATTTCTTCGATGAAATCTGTATGTGTTCTTTATTGTTTAAATTACTGTTTCTCCCTCATTTCCATGTACTGTAGTGGTTATCTTCTGTGGCGTCAAGCAAAATTTCGCAAGATAAGACCCTTTCTTTTTGCTTTTTTGTCAAGAAAAATGGAAATAAAAAATAGATTCTTCCTGCAGTTAGGTTGAGAAAAATCCTTTTTTCATCTGATCCTTTTTCATAAGCATTTGAAATTGGAAATTCATAGTTTGTAGCAGCATCCTCCTAGTCCCCCATCCCTCTCCTGTTCCTCATTCTTCCAAAAAAGACATTTAGGCATTGAGGGGGTAGAGAAACGCATGGAACCATCTGCAGCTTTTGGCGAGAGCAGACAGCCACAGATACTCAGCCCGCCTTTAAGGCTGTGGCCTCCCTGTGCTTTTCTCTCGCAGCCTCTCCTTTCTATTTTTTTATTTTATTTTTGTCTTATTATTATTATTATTATTATTATTCCTTTTTTCATATGCGGGTTCCTTGATTAAAAGTTTCCATTTATTTTTAGCTTAAGAAACTGATTCCCTCTAGATGTAAAGATTCATCAAATACGATCTTAAATAAATAATTTGAATCTTATTTACTAGGTTGAAAAAATGTTCAATTTTTAACTCGAAATTTAACACTCTTCTTGAAGACCTAGCCGGATGCCACTTTTAAATGATAATAATACAATCAAAAGTCAACATTAAAAAAAAAAAAAAAAAAAAACTCGAAATTTAAAACACTCTTCTTGAAGACCTAGGCCGGATTGCCACTTTATGATAATTCATCAAAAGTCAACATTAAAAAAAAAAAAAAAAAAAAAAAAAAAAAAAAAAAAAAAAAAAAAAAAATTGGAACCAAATGGTAAAGTTCCAGAGAACAATGTTCTTACCAAAAATAAAAAAATGTAAATAAAGGTAAAGTTTATTGAAAAAATGCAGCAGCAAAAGTGTACTAAGTAGTGAACATTTAACAATTGCTGTTTTCCTTGTTAGCGGGTTGAAGTAATTAAAGGGCATGTTCCGTGGCCCATGTACAAATTGATGGACTTTCGTAGTTATTCTAAGGGGGCCTGTGCTGTGATCCTTCGGGATTTAATTTTTGTACGTATAGCTTACTATATTGAGCACAACTACTTGCTTCTAATTTATTTTTGCTGTTGGCCCAGAAATCAATTCCGCCATCTTCAAGTGGTGATCCTCATCCTCACCACCGCCATAGACCTGAGAGGCCGTCGCCTGCACGAGAGCTTGAGCCACCGCCTCCTCCACTGCCACGTCCTTCCAAAAGAAAATCCGACCATGACAGAGATCGCGATTATGACTACCACGACTATGATCATGACAGAGATAGAGATAAAGACAAAGCTGAACGCGATCACCGTCGCCATCATCACCACCATCACCGATCAGAATCCTCTGCAAAATCCTCCTCTGAGACGGCAGTTAAGCCTGCTTCAGCAGCAACAATAGCAGACCGCAAGAGTAAAGCAAGCGTTTTCTCTCGCATTAGCTTCCCGGAAGGAGAAACAACCACAAAGAAGCGGAAGGTGTCTTCGTCAGGTGAAGCTACTGCGACAGCAGCCTGTGGTCCCCCTTCATCTTCTACTCATCATAAGTCTTCTTCGTTAGCTAATGGCCATTACGATTCGTCTTCGAAGGCTGCATCAGTTTCTGCTGGCGGTGGAGGCAAAAAGGGTAGCACTGCTGTCATGGACTATGAATCTAGCGACGATGAAAGGCATTTTAAAAGGAAGCCATCGAGGTATGAGCCCTCGCCGCCTCCGCCGGTGGGGTGGGAAGAGGATGCTAAGCATTCAAGAGGGTCGAGGGAGAGGGAGAGGGAAAGGGAACGCAAGCATAGATAAAGGAGGGAAATTGAAGAAACGCCTCTGCCATTCCTGGAAGCTGCAGCGCGTGGCTATGGAGGCAATTGGTGCCGCCCTCCTGAAAGCCATAGATGGGGTATAATTGTCGCCGCGAGGGACTATTGTAAATGAATTGCAAGGCGATGATTCCTATGCTATGTTTTCCTCAAACATTTGCAATATTTGAGTCTGTCCTTACATTTGGATATTTATGATTAAGAATATAATAAACCATTTCATTCCACATATAATCTTTTAATAATTTATTTATTTGTTATGATATCATAACTCTATTGAATGTTTTCTATTTTTGTTGTCCAAGATCATTGGGGTAATGGTAAATGACTTGTTTAGTCCCTCAAGTTTGAGTTTTATTATAATTATCCCCCTTTTCTTGTTTGGTTGATTTATCTTTACAGTTTAATCATAATAAACTTATTAGTGCTTTACTTTTAAATGGTTTAATAAAATTAAATCTTAGAAATATAAAAATTTTTTGAATGAGGGATTATATAGTTATATACCCTTAGTCGAGGTCATTCTTTTACATCCTACAGCTTGTTTAATACTTGATCCGTCTTGAAAATGGCCAAATCCAGAGCAAGAATCAACATAAACTCAAATAGTTCTTGTTCCATGCAGTGATAGATATATTAAATTAAAGGTCAAGATCTCAAATATGATTATTTGTACAAACCTTTGTGGCTCTCGTTTTGCTTACTGCTTAATGAAGACAATTAGGTTTAACCATATGTTAATGTTTTATGAGGTTACATTGTTGGGATGTTTAACCGAGGCTTGCCAAAACTAAAGGAGTCCAGCCAGCCAAAGTAAAATCAATCAGACCAAACATCAACTGGAGTGATCTTTTTGCCATCTTGCTGTTGTTTTAGGTATGTTCCATTGTAAATGGCCTAAGTTCAGTACCATGATCTCTAAGGTCTTCAACACATATAATCATTTTTAATATTCTCATGCAAAAGGGAAGAAAACTTGACAGTTGAAGTCTATGATAATTGAGCATGTAACTTCTGCAATGTCAAAATTACCATGGAATGTTTTACTTGGGCCCAGCCACTGCAACACAACTAGCCACATACAAGAAAAGAAACTAAAAAGCTAAAAGCTTCAGCACACATTTACTTTGAAAGTCTGAGATATCGGTAAAAGAAATCAACTAAGCTATGCTGCCCCTGATCTGTGAATCCTGCTAGTAATGCCCATAGTAGAAAAAACACCTGCAAACAAAGAAATAATATGTAAAGAGAAAACCTAACCAATAGAAAAGTAGTTGACATTGACGAGTCTATAATAAACTAATAAGGATAATGAGATATCAGGCAACCGAAGTTGCATACTTGCATGAGTTAAGCAAAATGAAAATCAACTGATATGATATTTATATAGTTGGGTAATTTATCTACCAGCTACAATATTAACTTCAGAAATAATAGCATTACATGAGCACGCTAGCATCTACGGTAGCCATAATAACATATCAAAAACCTAATAGTTACATAACATGTATATGTGAATAACCTTGATCTCTTTGTCTCTGAATGCTTTAGGACATCTATGGACTCATCCAAATAAAAATAAACAAATAAATTTTCACACTCTTCCTCTCCTGGAACCTAAAGTTCTTACTGAATTATCTCTTCTTAGCATCTCTCTATAATAATGTCATTATGGTTCTTATTCTGAACCAGAAAGCTATTTATTTAATTAAAAAAGCCCAATAAATAAGCATCAATAATCGTTTCAATTTTGCAATCTCTCCATTAACTATGGTTACTTACATACAACTTGCAAAAGAGCTAATTTGCGGTAACCATATCAATATTTCCATCTGCTCAGTAACAGGAATATATAACATCAATTACTATAACAAAAATGTTGCTTCATATTCCTACAACATGCCATTAAATGCAAAGTTTATACCAGAGGCAACCCTCATTGCTCCCGAGTCTAGTCAAAAGTATATGTTCATCCAAAAAGTTGCAAGTTGCTACAACATATCATATCATATCATGATCCTAATGTGACAAACTGAATGCTTCAAATGAACAAACTCATAATATTTGCCATTGTTGTGCTACATAAACAAAAATCTGGCACAACCCAAAAAATCTCAATGAAATATAATCCATAGAGTTTGAAATTCAAGTAAACTTCGTTTCAGACCAACAATTTAGGCAGCATACATTGAAGACTTTTGCTAGAGAATGGTGAGCCATAAGCACTTAGAGGAAAAACCAGCACATCTAGTTAGCTAAATAAACATGAAAGTCATCATTTAGTGAATTCCTTATGAAAGTCATCACTCAGTAAATTCTTCATTATAAGAATACGTTCATGGAATTTTTACAAACAAATTAAGGTTCTTTGCAAAACCAAAACCAAAGCAAAATTCACGCTCAGCCTACACAAAAATAAGCATTCTTTGATTTCTTTCCATAAAATTAAAAATCCAAGCTTATAAACCAATGCAACTGAAATTTCCATTTCTAAAGTACTAATTTCAGTACTGCATTCTATTATGTATATATATATAAAAAAAAAACACAGACCTTAATTGTTAAGCGGATTATGATGGGATCATCCCCGTCTTCCTCGCGTAGGCAAAAATCCCTCCAGCCTCAATCACCGGACCAGCATCTCCAATGGGCTTAAGTATGTATTCCTTTCCAGTCGTGTGATTAATCAAGCGACCCTCTGCAAGCTCAATGGTCACCACATCCCCAGTTTTGCATTCCTCACAAATCCTAACCTCTGATTCCAGAGGATAAATTTCTCCGGTGGCCACCGAGTTCCTGAAGAAGATCCGAGCATAAGATTCCGCAACCACAGCCGCAACGCCAGCCGCACCAAGAGCCACCGGCGCGTGCTCACGCGATGATCCGCATCCAAAATTATCGCCTCCAATCACTATTGAGTATTTGGTCTTCGTTTCACCCGGTTCAATGAACCTGGTTTCATAAGAGGCTGGAAGGCCAATTAAGGCATAAGAGCCAAGCTTTTCGTATTCGGCTGGGTTTGAAGGTACAAGGGTTAGATACTCGGCGGGAATTATTTGGTCGGTGTCGATGTTGTCTCCAACAACGTAGCAGAGTCCATGAAAAGTGGTTGCGATTGTGGAAGTGGTGGAAGAGGGAGTGGCGGTGGAGCGTGGAACGAGGACAGAACGCGCGTTGGAGGTGAGCGGTTTGAAGGTTGAGTGTGGATGAATAGAGGGGAGTTTTATAGACCGAGGAGATGAGAAAGAAAGGGAGGGTTTGGAAATGGAGGTAGCTATTGATGCTTTAGGCTTTAGCGAGATAGTTGAGGCAGCGGTCGCCATTTTTGGTACAGCAAATTGCAGAGGTTGCAAGACAGATCCAAGGGGAAAACTGAATGGAGCTCCGGACGTAATTTCTTAAACAATAAATTAAGTGGAAATTGTTAGCTATTGATATTCTGCCACGTATAAAAGAGTTGATGATCAGGAGCCGCCGGTCTGGGCTATATATGGCAAAAAAAAAAAGTCATAACCTAACTCGTACTATTTTTACAAATCCCTTATTGGGCCTGGGCTTGAGCCATGCTCTAATTGTATAATCACTAACCCTTGAGACAATAATACGATGTCGATTTATCCGTGAGTAAACGCCCCATCTCTGACGAAAATGGACGGCCTGGATCTCCAGTCTGCAGTTTATAAAGAAGACTAGGGTTTCCTCCCCAAACCCTTAGCGCTTTCTCTTAGGAGGTGGAACTCTACTCACTAGAAGCGCAGCCCGGCTCAGCTCCGATCCAATGGGTACACACCCTCACTCTGCCCCTCTAAACTGATAGTTTCTCGTTGCTCATGCATGCTTCAGTTCCAATGGCGCCGTGTCTTTTACTGATTGTAGAGTTACTGAGTTAGTTATTTTTTGTATTTAAATGTTTCATATCCTGTTTTCGAGTGTCGATGTCACCATTCGTTATCGCACAGTTGATCATTTCCATTTCCACTCTTACATGCTATCCATTTTAATATTCTTTTATTCTAACAAGGTTAAATGTGTTTTGATGCTCTTGGATTTGTTAAAGAGAGGTGTATTATATTATTTAGCTCTAGGTTAGATTGCTGAGATATATGTTTCTTGGTCTCTGGTAAATAGAAAATGCTCATGTTAAAAAGCTAACTTGATATTTGTGTTCTTGTTTTACTATTTCGAACGTCAATGCTATGGACCCTGTAGCTCTATAGTTGCATTTTTCGTTACAAAACACTAGCTTGCTTATATGTTCTAATTCTGAAGGGCATTTTCCCTTGAATTCACCCAACGAAATGCAAAATAGAAAAATGGGTTTTGTGAAATGCTGAAATTAAATTGTTTTAAAACTAAGACTGTGTTTTGACATTATTGTTTTGATGAAAATAGGGGCGTACAAGTATGTCTCTGAGCTATGGAGGAAGAAACAGTCTGATGTCATGAGGTTTTTGCAGAGGGTAAGGTGCTGGGAATACCGTCAGCATCCTTCAATTGTCCGTGTGACCCATCCAACCCGTCCTGACAAGGCTCGTCGCTTGGGCTATAAGGCCAAACAGGTAGGGCAGGGATCTCGTAATTTGTGTCTTGTAGTTATTTGATCTCATGGTGTAATGTTCTATTCTCGTGTTTTTGGATAGTTTTTCAATGTTATATTCCCATCTCAAAGTTTAAAGAGAGAAGCTTATTACATCTTACTTATTTCTATTTTTTGTTTACTTTCAAGCTCTCAACTATTTATTTTGTGGTGGCTAAGGAGATCCGTTGAAGTTGGCAATTACTTTTGGCAGCTATATTTTGGGTCTTTTCCAAGTTTTATTTTATTTTATTCGGATGTTATTTCATTGCTGCTCGTTAGGTACTTTATTTTGGCATAAGTTGTCCTTGCTGGTTTAGCGGTGTCTTGATGCATATTCATGTCTCCTTTGGGGGGTGTATATGTATGATGATAAGATGCTTCCTGAGACCAGCCATATCAAACATGTTCGATCATCTGACCAAGTGGGTTCTCTTTTTTAACGGATTCACTTTTGTCAAGATCTGATACAGTTTGATCCTATTTTCTAATCTTATTTGTTAGTATCTTGATTTTCTTGTGTTTTGCTGGGAACGGGGATGAATAGTTCTGTAGCTTTTGTTAGTAAAATGTTTGAATTTATCTTGGCATGTTCTGTTCCAAGCATGCTTGTTATTACTTTATAAGCCCATGTTTTGAATTTTTGTTGTTTTGCTCGAAATGTAGAACAATATACACATGTCAAATGAGGTCCTTAATGTTGTTGTAGCACTTGCTATGTCATGCTCATTTGTGATGACCTCATGTATTTTACACTGTCATTGACTCCATTAAATTCTTTTAGGGTTACGTGATCTATCGCGTTCGTGTCAGACGTGGTGGCAGGAAGAGGCCTGTTCCCAAGGGTATTGTCTATGGTAAGCCCACCAACCAGGGTGTGACTCAACTGAAGTTTCAGCGTAGCAAGAGGTCTGTTGCAGAGGAGCGCGCTGGTAGGAAATTGGGTGGTCTGAGGGTTCTCAATTCCTACTGGATTAATGAGGTCTGTTGGCTGACTTCAAAAGTATTATCCATTCCTTGCATATTTATGCATTACTTTTTTTCATTTGTCTTGTATTTCTTTGGTACAGGATTCTACTTACAAGTATTTTGAGGTAATCTTAGTTGATGTAGCACATAATGCCATTCGAAATGACCCAAGGATCAACTGGCTATGTGACCCTGTTCATAAGCACAGGGAGCTCCGAGGTCTCACCTCTGCTGGCAAGAAATATAGGGGTCTACGTGGAAGGGGACATCTCCACCACAAGAATCGTCCTTCTCGCAGAGCAACATGGAAGAGAAATAACACTCTCTCACTTCGCCGTTACCGTTAATTTCATTGATGTTCTTGGAAGTGTTAGTTTATGGGTTTTGTCTGGAGAACAAAATTGTTATTACTTTGAGTTTGAAATTTTGGATATTGGAAAGACTGCTGTTTTGGAATCCCAACAATCTGAGTGAAAATGTTGAGCTTCTCGATTTTTGCTTTATTGGCGGTTTTAGAAGTGATTAGCCTATTATTTTCTTGGACAAATAAGGTTTTGCTGTTGAGCATATTTCTTTTAATACAGAGCTAATTTACATCACACTAGGGTTTGAGCCCTTTCTCTGCATGGTTTTTAGGAAGGCAAATAAATGCACTGGATTTTTGTCCAATCGATGAGTAAATATTTAAGCAATAATAGAATGGAACAGATATGTGTCTTTGTCTTGGCTAAACTGAGGCAGCAGCTTCTTGATTTTCCATATGGAATACAAATCTAAGGTCATTCTACGTTCGAACTGATGCTTGAACTTCAAAGATTGACATAACTCTGTATTAGAGCATTCCATCTCTGTAGTTCTCTTTAAGATTCTGTAAGGCTTGCCGAATAGAATCTTCATCTTGACTGGAATACTTTAAGCATATCAATCGTTGAGCAACACGATATAGCGACTGCAGTTGTTGATACCGGTGGCAGTTTACCTCTATTTGCTTTATTTCCTGAATAAATTTAAAACGCCAAGCAATTACATCTTAAGTTAGATGCATCTATTGCTAGAAAGGCACGGTTTTATAGCAACTTGATACCAAATACATATAAGCTTAAATAGAAATTAAGTCACCTTAGAGCTGGTAAAACCTAGGAGAAAACAAATCTCAAAACTCGTGTCTATGAAAGCTTTGATTCTAAAATGCTTAAAAACATATCTTGAATCAAGTATAAGGGCTTTACAGTAACATTAAACTTGAACCTGTACCTTTTCCTTGATCTTTGATGTGATGCTTCGAGCTGTTTCGATCACTGAGCTTGGTAGGCCTGCCACTTCTGCCAATAGAAGGCCATAATGTGGTACGTGTCTTGGTCCATCCTTGAGTTGAAACTGAGTGAATCAAAGTCTCGATCAATAAACACCAGGAAAAGTCAAATGTAGGACAAGATATAACCGGAGATACTACCTTGAAATCTAAACGGTTGTTTTTTATGGCCACATCTAAGTGAAGAAGCTTGACATTTGGATAGATAGTCGCTAGTTCTGATAGGTTCTCCATATGAGTAGCAAATATGGTATACCTGAAAATGATTGAACAAGAGAAAGCAAATACTGTATTTTCAAACAACAATTGGAGCTGCTGATGTGAGGATAGACCAAACTAACTGGTGTGTCAACAAATGTGTGCGAGTGTCTCCAAGCTAATCTACTTTTTAAGTCATATCAGTTCACTGGTATGTTTGAATCATATGAAATATTTGCATATATGTGTTTTTGTTTTTATAAAATTGATCAAGCATTATTGTAATATCTGACTCTGGCATCTTGTGTTTTGCAATTGGTAATCAACCACATTACATGGAAGCATGTTCTTAAGTCAACAATGTTCTTATATAGGCATAGCAATGGGAAAATGTGAGAAGTGATTACGCTTTGAGTGATAACAAATGCTCACAGCAGCTCCAGGCAATTGCAAATCCATCACAAGACGAGGTAGCTCTCCCCAGCTCATCCATAATGATCAGACTTCTGTTAACAAAGAAAGTGCAGTTTGAATATATATATATATATATTACATTTCTTCGTTGGGAAAGCACGTGATATATCACCTTTGGGAGACATTCTGCATGACAAAAGCTGTCTCTTTCATCTCCGTCATAAACTGTAGCACCAAAAGAAAAAGAACAGCATGATATGGTTTCTTGCTTTCAAAACCAAATTTTAGGCAATATGTCATGTCCGATTCCAACTATCAGAGGAATTGTCCACTTTATTGATAAGAATTGGCAAGACCTGCGTGATTTTATCCCGTAGGTGAAATGAGAAACTTCCCAGGAGATCATCTATCCTAGGATTTCCGTTAAGTCAGCACGCTTAACCCTGAAGTTCTTAGAACTCTCCAAGCCATTTCACCAAAATGCGTCTTTGATGATTAGTTTCCCTCTTTTTGATATATGATCTGATTCATTCCTATATCTCACGTTCCACTACCTATAGTTACCCTACCATCTTAGAATGTCATCCTCGAAAGTAGTCAGGAGTTTTGCTCTATCCACCCTCTTAGGGTTGCTTTGCTGGATCAGGAGGTCACGCAATAAATATACATTTTCAAAAAGAATAAGCAATCAATGTAGTTTCCATACATTCTGATGGGATCTTTCTCTTTGTTGCTCAGTGTCTTAAATTCAAACAAAACTGCGACTACAACAATTTTGGGCATTTAAAGAAGTTTCCGTTTTCTTCTAATTGGCTACCGGCAAATCAGTCATTAATTACTAGTTTGATGAGATATAAAAATGCAGGTAACAAGTCATAATCATACCGATAAATATGAGTTAACAAATATTGGAAATATTACACGGAAACAAGATTTGAATTCTGAATTGTTATTGGTTTCTTGGACCTTAGCAGTTCTTTGTTAAATATAACATAGACCAACACTCGTGGTCGCTTTACAGTTATATTCCAAAGAGAATATGAGTGGCATGCCAACAAGGTAAGGGAACTTGTATTTCTTTCTCACAGTTCCCTTGTTACTAGTTTGAGTATGATTATAAAAAGGGCTGACTATTGAAGGCTCGAGCCTAGAAATTGTACCGTGCTGGAGTTCGTTTCAAGATTGTCCACTGAACCCATCCTTGTAAATATACGATCAACTACCCTTATAGTTGAGAAGCGCGCAGGAACATAACAACCAATCTGAGCCAGAATAACAAGAAGACAAACTTGTTGAAGATAAGTGCTCTTTCCGCTCCTGCAGAAGATCATAAATAGCTAAACTCCAGTAGAACAGAGAGCTAATATCGTCACAATTTTGTATGTTCTAGTTGAAGTTTGGGCCATTTCATAAAATGATGTCTGCATGCTCAAATGAGAAAGGTTAAAGTACTTTACGCTCGAGAAAATACTGAAGGATGATGACCTAAACAAAAGAAAAAAAAGGCAAAGAATTCAATTTGAGGAGAAGACTAATAACACTTTAGTTCATCCCCTCTGCATGAAACTGGGTGCTCAGGGAAAAGCCTGAAAAAGCTAAGTTTGTAATTCACCTACCCTTTCTTCTACATAGTTAACTCTCTATATTATGATAGTTTACTTGAAGCCCCTTGTGCAGTCAAAATATTTGAGGATACTTTCGTGAGACCATTACGAAGAATGGAGATCTCAGAACTTTCCCATTATTTTTGCTGTTTCACTTCCAAAAACATGACAATTCGACGGCAGTGACATAAGCCATCACGCAAAATATGGAGCATCCAGGGCAACTCTAGCACAGACATTTTCCGATTTTTATGTTCTGAATTAAACAGCCGATGTACCATATTACCTGACGAAGCAAAAAACTTAAAAGGACTGTAACACGTCAAAGTCACTTTCATGTACTTCCAAAGAGCACATGCATTTCACATGAACGGTGCATTGCATAAAAGACTTTAAATCCAGTCTAGGTGCAGCATCAAATGAAGGAATTCCTTACATGTTTGGGCCCATGACAACGACCATGTTTGATGCTTCTGAAATAAAGAGATTGTTGGGCTGCAAAAAAAGAGCTGTTAAGTAAAATGTTTTACTAATTTTCCAATGGATGAAAAATCAGTAAAATAATATGTTTTAAAGTTCTGTACAAGAAAGGACATGCACAAGCAGTGAAATTCCCCAGGACAAAATTACTTACGACAAAGTCATTATGTATGCTTTCCAGGATAGGGTGTCTTCCAGCGTCAAAAGCCAATGGGCCACTATCTACAAGCATAGCAAACTATTAGACATGCCCAATCACCTCAGTGAGTCACAAGATAGATTCTACAAACAGGAAAAAATTGCTTACTTGTGAATTCTGGCCTAGTATATCGGTCAACAAGCTTAGTTGATATTGTATGAGCAAATGAATTAACAATCATATCTAGAAGGCACAAGACCTCTGCAAGCAGCGAAAGTGCAGATGCGTCCTCCCTTATAGCATCTAATAGAGCTGAAATCAGGTGGAAGTACCATATAAGTAATGAAAGAGACTACAATATGGCATGCATGAGTTTAGAGGATATGATGTCTTCAAGAATAATTGTCCCATCAATTACCCAGCTCCACAAGTGGAAAAAGAAGCCAATCTAAATCAGAATATTTCCCATAGGGCCAGCCATGTATAGTACCAGAATATTTTCCTACAAGTTAATCTAAATCAGATTTATCCAGTACTTGACTTTCCATATTCTAGCTAGTTGTTACTATAAAGAGAGCAGGCTTCATGAGGTCAATTGTGTTAAAGAAAAATAAATTCATTAAAATTAAAGAGGCACATTGATGAAGGGATAAGCATTCATGACACTAAGATGTGCCATAATAGTATCAGCGTGTCTATTACAACCTTCAAGGCAAACTTCTGTTCTTATATAGCACTCTTCAGCTGCAGACTTATTTCTGACATTCAGCTGCACATTGAATGCAACAGAGCAAAACTAAATGAAAACCTCCCCATAATCAAGCCATTTCAAATAATATGCATTTTGGATCCAGTAGGAAAAATAAGCATAGAATGAAAAGAGGTGAATTACAATCACGCAATAGCATCTCAGATGATACCATAATTCGAGACAACCATACATATGAACAGCATCATCTTGAAAGTTTATTTCATTTTAATTACTCTGGTCTCTAATAAGGAATATGAACAAATGGCTTGAGACAAAACAGGCAAACATTAATATTAAGATTTAAGAAAAATCTGTTAATTAGAGGAAGGCCTGAGATTATTATTTGTGTCAGTCCCTTTTGAACGATCTCATTGACATATATGATTTCTCTCCAACCATACAGGGTACACATTAATCTATATTAAGAGTAAAAGATCTTCTAGTTACAAGCTGGACAACTGAAGAAATGTCTTAGATTATTATTTGACTAGACGTTTTGGCTTATATTCCTACTAATGTAATTTCCATTACAGATGGACAAATATACGTTTATTTTTTAAATGATTCATATCGTCAAGTGTACCCATTCATGAATGATCCTCAAGGCATACTCAGTTTCTTTAACACATGTATCTCTCCAATATTACCATAGTTACATCCTAAAAATGCAGCACCAGATGTTCATCTAGAATAAACAACCAGCAGAATACAGGTTCTTGGACTCCATAATGGATCCACCATGACTTGTACACCAATTATTTTTGTATAGACCGAGAGGTTTTAGCAATCCTAAGACAGTGACAAATAAGCATAAAATTAATTTGGCATGCTTCAGTCTTCAATAGGATGGTCAAAGAGCAGATTGTGATCTAAGTTCATTCTATCAACAGGAAGAGGCAGTTCCATGCAACCCGAATTTGATATGCATTTATATTAAGATGGAATCCAATGGAATATGAAAAAGTAGTACCACCAGCTCTCACAATAATAGATCACAAAAGTTTCGTCTGAATCATAGATTGAAATCAACTAGAGATGAAGATGATACTTACAGAAGCAAGTTCTAAAGAAGAGCAGTGTACATTATTTCCATGTTTCTGGACCTGATTTATGTTCCACAAACAAGCATATGAATTGATAATTAAAGCGGATTTTAGTTATCAATAAGCAGATAAGGATGTTATTCACAACCTGAATGAACTTGCTTGGAAGCTTTCCCTGGATGTCCTTCTGTGGAATGCTAAAGTAAAAGCCTTGTCTGTTGTTAAATGGAAGTTTCAAATTTGGCACTTTGAATTCTTCACGATACTTATTTGCAAGATTGTGTACAGCTATCATATTTGAGATGGTAACAACAAAAACAAGAAGAACATCAATGGATGCAAGATTTTTTTTTTTTTTTTTTTTTTTTTTTACTAAGAGATGACAAGATGATACCTTACAGAAAGCAAGTTTCTAAAAGAGAGCCAGTGTACATTATTTTCCATGTTTCTGGACCTGATTTATGTTCCAGCAAACAAGCATATGAATTGATCATTATAAGCGGAATTTTTAGTTATCAATAAGCAGATAGATGTTATGTTCCACAACCTGAAATGAACTTGCTTGAAGCTTTTCCCTGGATGTCCTTCTGTGGAATGCTAAAGTAAAAGCCTTGTCTGTTTTAAAATGGAAGTTTCAAAATTTGGCACTTTGAATTCCCTTCACGATACTTATTTGCAAGATTGTGTACAGCTATCATAATTTGAGATGGTAACAACAAACAAGAAGAACATCAATGGAATTGCAAGATTTTTTTTTTTCTTTTTTTTTTTTTTTTTTTTTTTTTTTTAAATGAAAGGTAAAAAGAACCTAGATGGTAGAAACCTTCACTAGTATCACAAAACGTTCTCCGTGCAATATCCAAAAGTCCATCAATACCAGCCTTGACAGCAAAACATTGCTGTGTTCGAGCGACAAAAGGAACGCGAGCATGAAGCACATCTTCATCTATCACCTCCCCAATTCTTAAGGGAGGAAAAAAAAAAAAAAGAAGAGAGAAAAAGAATCTTTCAGATAATAAAGTAAAGTAGTTCATAGTTACTCAAATTTCTAATAAGATTGGATGTGACTGCAATGTAAAAAGGATGGCATATCATTGATAAACTACTTCTATTGCATATAATAGAACAACAGCAAAAAAGAAAAAAAAAAAAAAATAAAAAATCAAAAAAAATTAATATATATATTATATATATCATATATTGAAGAGGAAGAAAACAATGGAAAGTTTTCTCAATAAAGAGTTTTGGCCATTGTTTCTTACAACAGACTAATATATTGAAGAGGAGAAACAATGGAAAGTTTTCTCAATAAGAGTTGGCCATTGTTTCTTCAACAGACTAAATAGCAGGTTCAACATTTTAAAGAGATGCATTTAATATTGAGACAGAAAGAGGGAGTCAATTACTTTATGTTGCATTTTTTTTACCTGAACAAATTTCTATGTAAAAATGCTAATATGCATTATTCCATCAGCCCACATTCTGACCAAAACTAGTTGGCCAATTAGGATCAGGAAACTCAAAACTAGGTGATAATACTGTTCAACATCTATACGTCTTGATACAGCAATATAGGAACTCACAAGCAGCATAAGATATACCTGTTTCTGATGGAAGCATATTTCTTATTTTCACATACAGTCCTGTAAACATTTGCAAGAAGAAAACTTTTCGCATCCTTAAGCACCTGAAATGCTTAAAATAACATTACTTTAAATTTATGAGTTTAGGAAACAGCATATGGTGCACTATTAAGATAACATTTACCTTTGAAAGTAAAGGCAATGCATCTAAAGCAGTTTTAAGCAGAATAATACTTGATATCAACACCTGGCTCCTTCTGGCATTGTCAATGCCTAAAACCTCATTTGTAACCTTCTTTGGCTTAAAGCAGAAATGACAGAGTACTCTATCTAACAAAGAGCATAAACAAACTTGAAGTTAGATATTAAATAAAATTAGCTTTAACTTCCAGAAAAATTTCTCCCACTTGGTTTCAGGTCAATTTTGTTGTTACTTCTTTCTTTTAGCTTTTGATTACCAGTCTCTTTTGGAAACTTGCACAGAACCTGAGAGAGTCCAAAGAACAGTTGTTCATTGCTCATCAGCTCATCCTGAAATCAATGTAAAGAAATACACTATAGATGAGACTAAATGAGAGTTGCAAGCTGTTCCTTCCATGGAATTCGGTGAACCAAAGAAAAAAAACAAATCTAAATGGCAAGCATGAGATAGTTAGATCTTTCATCAAATAAAAATTTCAGTGCATAAATTTTTCATGCGTCTTGCTGAGCAGTAGTTAGGAATAACTTATACAATCAAATAAAGGAATTCAAACTAGATTGTCATAATGTCAACAAAAGGTTAAGCTATGCTTTCTAAGTTAACTAATTTTATGGACAAACCTAAATTGCATGTTTAACTAATTTTATGGACAAACCTAAATTGCAGGATTACAGAAATCAGTCCACCCTTTCTTTTTTCCTCTGTTTCTGTGTATGTATGTGTATGTGTATGTGTGTCTATCTTTCCCCTCTTCTTCTTATGATTCTGATTATGCTGAATGAGGACACCGAATTCAGTTTCACCCCCATAGCAATCCTGACAAAATATGCATCCATGCTAAACTCAATTAATGGAGACAATTACCATCCCCTTTCTCTTTGGTTTCCCATTCTGTGAAGTATGTTGAAGATGAGAAAACAGATAATCCTACAGTTACTTGTAAAGAAAACTGCCAATGCTTTTGAAGAAGGTGCATTTTACTGAAATATAAACTCTTGCCTAGCTCCATTCTAAAAATCTGAGACAGCTGAATCTGATACTAACCAGGCAATCCAGACGGGTGTTGATAGTTTCAATATCTTTTAGAGGCTGCAGCAAATTGGCACGTAGAAGTCTAGTCCTGGAGAAGAAATCCAACCCAATATCACCTCCGAAGTTCTTAGGAAAGAAAAGAAGATCATCCAATACCAAAACAATGGGCCAAACTTCTAAATATTAAGAAGGCTCCAACTTTTGTTTCCATGGTTGAGCTCTAATTTGTGCGATGACATGATTATTCACTAAGTTAGCGACTATTTACTTACCCTCCTATTGTTTTTGTCATCTTAAGCATATGGAATAGACTCCTTTTCTTGTTTGTGGTGCCCCAAAGAGAAGAATGAAGTGGCTCAATGATTTCCAAATTCTGGACACTGCCACAAAATTCAACCATGAAGTTCTCAAAGAATTTGAAATAAGTATCAATTGTGATGCATGTCTCCTGGAAATTTTACTACACAAAATGTCATTTTCATAGAAATTCAAAATATCATCATCAGAACTGAACCATAATTCACTGGAAATTGAGGCAGACATCCAGAAAAGAAAGAAAACTTACCTAGTTGCATCAATATTCATGTGGTCAAATGATCCATTAAACGTAACCTGTGCTAGTGAGAAGTCCATGAATAAAGATCAGAATCCTTAAAATTGTCAGTACACATAGAGATGGAAATGTATATGGAAGAATAAATGAGATATTATGACTACTAAATGCTCAACAAAATTCTGAAAGCACTACACTAACTGAAATTATACATCTTAAAGGAAGGATATTTCTTTGTTGCTTGGATAATTTGCACAATCAAGTTATAAGTTGCAGGATATTTTTGAATGAAATGATCACATTTTATTTTGGCAGGACTGCCTATATTTTAGATTCATGATAGCTAAAGCCAACAATATACTCAAAGTAATGCTGGGCTGGTCAGATTTGACTTTCATAAAAAATATTTCAGTTAGTTAAATAACTTTGCAGCTAGGATTCATCCATGCACAAAAAGATTGAAGTTGAAGCAGAAACTGGCCATGATCAATGTTAATTGGCACAACATCCACTATAACGTGGCATAAGAAAGGTGTTACTAACTGCTCAAATCGGTTGTTAATAGATTGCCACAGACATGCTTATCTGAATAGCAATAGGTCTAGAAAAGTGCATCAGGAAATGGTAAGAATAGAAGATATTAGAGATCTGTAAGACTAGAAAAAAGTTAAGAGTTCATAAGGCCTTTCACTCTGACCAGGCCATATAGTTAATCAATATAATGTGACGCGTTACCACATAAGCATCACTCAAGATTGTACTAAATTGTTTATTACTTTTACCACTGTCAAGGATTAGTTGTAAATAGAGATCTATTAGGAGTTAGATTCCTAATTAGTTTATGATTTGTATTCCTAAATAGCTAGGTAACATAGGAATTCCTTATATATAGACCTCTGTAATCGATTGATGAGATACAAGAAATACCCGTCGTTACGAACATAAGCATGCCAAAACTCCCCAAAGAATGTACCTAAATTGTTTATTTTAAACTTTAAACCCAAACTGCGTCCAAAGATTAAGTTTGTAAATAGAGATCTATTAGGAGTTAGATTTCCCTAATTAGTTTTATGATTTGTATTCCAAATTAAGCTAGGTAACATAGAAATTCCCTTAATATATAGACCTCCTGTAATCGATTTGATGAGATACAAGAAATACAATACAAATAATATTCCCTCTCAACATGGTAATCAGAGCCTGTCCATGCAAAAACCACAAAAAAAAAAAAAAAAAATCTCGAACTCCTACGAGAAGTACGAGAAGCCACTGCCACCCTAGGAAGCCTTTCTAGGGTTAGTATTTTGCCTCACTGCCCACCCCAGGATATTCTCCAGCCGCCGATTAGCGACTCCCCAGAATCCGGTCGATGGATTCCAAGCGAATGGCCGCCACTCGCCCCCTCTTTCTTCCTACTCTGGTTCATGCGCTGGCGCATGTCCAATGGTCTTTTTCACTCCAGTTCCTCTCCCCGATGTTGGCTTGAAGAGAGACGTGCAACCAAGTGAGTTGCATCGTCATTCTTGGGCTTATTCAATAGGTTTGTTTGCTGCGATTCTATTGCAGCTGTGGGGCTTATTCAATAGGTTTGTTTGCTGCGATTCTATTGCAGCTGTGTCGGTAGTCCTCTGCTACTATTGTTGCTTTAATTTGCTGAGGAAACATATTTTGCCTTTGCTATGACAATTGGTTTAGGTAATTTTCGGTAATTTTCTAGTGATTCCTTTTTGCATTAAGGTTTAGTACTGCACCTTTGCTGCAGTTACGGGTATTCTGCTTTTAAACCTTCTCCTTTGTCGATGCATTGTGTTCTTGGCCTTCAGTGGTGTGCTCCGTTTGCCAGATTTTCCTTCACTGCGTTGGACTTCCTCTTTGAGGCATTGATTATGGAAGCTTGAAATAGCCCTATGAGTTGTTTTCTGGTTCAGTGAGATTTGTGTTGTTTCGACAACGCCTAAGTGGTTGTCTTGAAATCGCTACTACATGATTGGTTTGGGATTCTGTTATTGCTATATGAAGTAGGGGTACATTTGTTTGAGTAAGGTAATGTCTTTTGCTGAAAGTAATAGTTGTGTAGACAGGTTTTAGCATTGAATTCAACCATCTATGCTCCAAGCTTTTGAAGGGGTGAGTGTCAAGGTTTAAGTTGTAAAATAGAGTTCTATAACGAGTTAGATTCCTAATTAGTTATTGATTTGTATTGCCTAAATAGCTTAAGGTGAACAATAGAATTCTTATATATAAGACATTTGTATTCCTAAATAGCTAGGTAACATAGGAATTCCTTATATATAGACCTCTGTAATCGATTGATGAGATACAAGAAATACAATTACAATATATTCTCTCAACAACCACCAAGTGCAAAAGGAGCATATGTTACAGAGTACATACCAATAACGAATGGTTTGTAACAATGACACCTTTCTCAGCTTCTGTCCTGTGTATAACATTCAAAATTTTTCTTTTAAAATCAATTAGTAACTAGAAAATACAAAAATAATGATAATAATAATAAAAGGAAACGTATCCTTCACAAACTTTAAGCAACTAAATAATTAAGGTATGATAAAGGTGAAAAAGGAAGAAAGAAACAAGGCATGCATAATTTAGGATTCAAACTGCAATATGACTTCATAATTTTTTATGTGATGCAACAGAAGAATTCAAGGATTTTCATGATCTTTGCTTTATGAAGAACCATAACAATCCACATGTTCTTTTCACCTCCACTTGCTGTCAAAATGCCTACACCATTTACAGGAAAACTCTCAGATGTAGATGTTCAGAATTATAGAATTAGGTTATTTCCTTTTCGCTGTTCCATTTGGATATATTTAACCCTGGAACCACAGCATTGATTTCCCATTCACTCTCAAATTGTTTCACAGATATCCAAAGATCCATACCAATTCTTCAACACTACATCAACAGCTAAGAATTCTGAAAACAGTGAAGTTCTGATCAATGTTAAATATTTTTCCTCCAGAAGATTTAAAAAGGTTCACCTTAATCCATAAGTCCTAATGTAATATATAGCCTTTTTCCTATTCAATAGTAAAATGTATCTACGTCTAACAAATATATAGTAATTATGAGAGCAGCGTATTCTGTGTTTTAATGATTGCCAATTATATCTTACAGAACTAAATGCTTTAAATTATTGCAATTTTTATAGCAATCAACTGATACGAAATTGAACTTCATATGTTCTATTACAAACACACGTATATATCCATCACGATTTAGTTTTTTCAATTATGCATGATCTAACTGACTCAACAAATCAAACTGACACATATTCAAGTACCAAATTTAGTTGCAGAAATAAACAAAATCACGTGAACGAAGTATAAGAAATGCAGAAATTTGTTTAATTTTACAAGGTAAACTTGTAAAATGACAATTATTTCTTACATAGTAACCCTGGTAGCTATTTAGCCACTATCCAGAAGATTCTAATGCTTTCTGGTTCGAATAGTTTAATTACCACTTAAGCTATGGCTCTAGAATCAAATGCAATTTGTTCCAACCTTGAGTTAATTAAACACGCACGCACACACCACATGATCTACAAGCACAGTTAAAATACCCTCTTCAGTCAAATCTGCTGAGCTTATCTGAGATTACCATTTTATAGTAGCTGCAGCAGCAGCCAGGCAGAGATAATATTGCTTGTAGTAAGTGTCCAGACCAAGAGCAGAAGGTTCCTTGGCTGCTAAATTTTTAATCAGCACAGCACCCTGGAGTAAGTAATGAAAAAGGTATGTATTACCTCTGAAGAAATACAAATGTAAGCACCTGGATATAAAACATCAGTGATGATAAAAATGTTTTGGTATAACCTTGGTGTCATCAAAGCAACCGCGGGCCATCACAACCTACAAAAATTCAGTAACTGTAAGCTTGGTACATGAATACAACAGATAAGCATGTGTTTATGGTTGGCATTCACAAACATGAGCAGATAAAGTCAGAAGGAAGCACAGAATTCAAGTTCAATAATGGCTTCACCTTCTTGACTAAAGCATAAAACCGATCCACCAATTCTGAAATTCCAACCATTCCTTCAGGTGCCAATTTGTTTGGTGGAACAATGATCACCACAGGATCATAGAATTGCAACAAAGTTCTTGTATTCTGGTAGGAGCTGCTAGTTTCAATATATTGAGAAAGATGAAGTGAAGCTGACCTCAAGTCAAAAGCGGCCATTCCCACCTACAAGTTAGACAAAGTTAATTTATATTAGTTTGTTAAAAATATCCAAATTTTAATTCAAAAAACTTAAATTTCATATTATCAGATGTTAGTAACTTCAGAATTAATTCTGTCACTAAATTTTTTAATTAGAACACGATCATTTGCGCTAAAATCCTAAAATAATATACATATCAGATCCTTCTTCGCAATTGAACCTTATTAGTTCTTATTTTCCAATCAGCAAAGAGATTTTCTGAAATGTAACCTATAATAAACCTGTGATCAGCTTATTTAGCAAAATAATAAAACTATAAAAGCATTTCCGAACAAACTGAGAAAACACTATTGATACATTAATAACACCCTACAAGCTGAAGGATAATTAATAAAAAAAAATGAAATAATTTAACTTTAAAAAAAAATAGACAAGTATCTCATTGAAGATTCAAAGAGCATTTCAGGAATTCAAATGCTGGAAATGATCATTTCTCAAAAACCACAAATCATCGTAAAGAAGAGGAAAATTAGGAAGACGACATAAAGCAGATTTTTATATTTTAATTCAAGTTCAAAATTCGATTCAAAAGTAAGCCAAAGCAGTAAAATAGCCTGTTAATACACGGAAAGTTCCTTTACTTTCAAGCATTTTGCCGCAAATCAAACAGAATAAAGTACCTCTTTGGCTCTGTTTTCTATTAGGCTTATTACGATGCTTGATTTCTCTCCTCCATCGTCTTCCATTTTGCTTCGAAGCAGAAAGAGTTAATAAATCTTACAAATGCGCGCGAATTCCTGATCTATTTATAGGAGCTGCTTTTACTTTGAGCGGGGTCCGTAGTCTGCTTAAAATGTGCACCGGGATTCGCTTAGCGCAACTTGAGAGCCAAATTTATGGGCTTGAGGCCCAAAATGATTACAAAGATAACAAAAGGTCCACCTCTCTCCAGTACTTTGTTAAAAATGGACAGAAACAATAAATGAGAAGTGTCCAATTTTCCATTTAAATTAGTTTGAATGAATATGCATTCTGATTTCAATATAATATAATAAACTGTTATTATTTTTCAATTAGTATAAATTCACTTTTCTTCGATCACTTTGAGTATTAGGAGGAGGACCTGGAATCTAGATATATGCCCAAATCTTATACACACTTACTACTGACCATATTTGCTCGTACATGTATAAATACTTTTGTTTCAATAACAATCATCATTTCAATATTCGCAAATTTGAATTAATTTAATAGAAGCAAATAAACTTGAAATAAGGCAAGAAACAAGTATATATTGATAATAACAAAAGAAGGTATATCACTAAATACAGCAAAACGAAAACTGAGGACTTGAGGCTATTGAATAAGATAGCAAGTTTCAGTGAATAATTTACAGGCTCTCTGTAGTACTTCTACATCACGTCTTCTCTTGTATACAAGTATGAAAGCGGATTACAAGTTGGTAAGAGTGTGATTGAATGAAATAACCACAAATAGAGCCACTAAAATCAACTCATAGAGAATCATTTTCATTCACCAATGACTTCCCTTATAGTCACAAATAGACCTTTCTCAATGGAAAGCTGTGCTGCAACTCCTATAGCCACTGAAATCAATCCATCTTGCAAATCCACTGCTGGAGCTTTTTCACCTTTCCCTTGAATTGCGGACAGGAAGTTAAGGTGTTCCAAATAGCTAGATCCATGATGCAGTCCATCATATCTGGAAAACAAGTTGATCCAATATCACATCAAAAAGAGTAAAAGGCATCAGTGTAGCCTAATCAGTGAGCTTTGGCTAAATGGCACCAGCGTAGCCTATAGGTCATGAGGTTATGGGTTCAATTCAAATATCAGTCAATGACTAATTAAGCAAAAAGAGTAAAAGGCAGCCTAATGCCTCGAAAGAATGTGAACAATGCTGCAAAGCACTTTAACATTAGGAAATAATGACAAGAAAAGCAACCCACTTGATTCGGTCATCCTCAGCTTTGAATGTCTGGACACCATCTCTTCCTGCCGCTCTAGTACCATAGCGAACAATACTCTCAGGAACAAAGGCTTCCCCCTGTTACAAACCAATGTATTCATTAAAACTGAGTGAGAAACATGCATAGGCCTATAAGATTCCCAAGAGTGAGGACTGCACTCTAAAAAAGTCACTAATTAAATTAATGGTATAAAAAGACAAGGCTACAGTTCGATACATAGGTTGCTAAAAGGATCCATCTGAACCTAAGGGAATGCCAAAAGAGTGACTCTCTATTTGGAGAATGCAATATAGCAGACCATTCATAGTGCCAATGCATATTTGTGCACATGCCTCAGGGAAAAGAGAGAGGAAGATTGCTTTACCTTTCCAATATCACCAACAACAGATATTTCTTGCTCATTTTTACTGCCTTCAGCAAACATGCAAAGATCAAGCATCCCTCTAGAACCATTATCAAACTCAACAACAACATATGCATTGTCAATGATGTCTGGTACCTGAATCCAAAAGAAAAATTGTGAACAGAAGGCTATCCTGACATTATTGAACATAAAGATAATAAAATTTTAAACATCTAATCTCAGGAAAGGAAAAATCAATTCTTGCACAGCTCAAACTGTCAACCTAACCAGTCAACTTACAATAACATATCTAAATCCTTGTATTTGTGGAACCGTTAGAGGACTTAGCATTCAACATCAGTATCCATATCTGTTACTACGCTGCAGTTAAACCTATCTTTTGCTGAAGAGAACTAAATCGCCTAAGAGATGAGTTAAAAAAAAGTATTAGACCAAAGTTTGCTATGAAGAGTGAAACATGGTAAGAATAAGATTGATTACTAATTTACCATTTGAATAACTAAAGATATAGATGGATTCCTCCTGAAAACAAATGAAGCCAACTTTTTCCAAATTGTAATTAGCATCTCTATCAAATTGACAAGAACATCAATTTACCTTGCCATCATATGTTTCATCTTTATGATTAACATCTATAGCTCCAGAAGCCATAACTCGAACAGGATTTGCACCTGCAAACAGCCTCATCAGATCAAAGAAATGGCAGCACTTCTCTACCAGGGTACCCCCTGTGTTAGCATTGAACCGGTTCCAATTGTTAACCTATTAGAAGCATTAGTCAGAACATTGATTGCTGCAATAGTAAGTTGGAAAACTAAGATGCAAATTTACCTTGACCAAAAATGGAAATCTATGTTCTCTGATCGCCACCATTTTGACTTGTCCAAGAGATCCACCCTTGACGATTTCAATTAACTTAGCAACTGGTGGCATGTATCTATACTCCAATCCAACTTGCACAAGTATATCTGACCTCTTTCTAGCAGCATTCACGACCTAACAAATTCAAGACCTAATAAATTAGAAAAGATCAAATAACCAGCGATGCTCAAGTCCTGAGAAAACCCATTTCTTAAGCTAGGATAAGCTACTCATATCATTTTCTGTTTTCACTGTAAAGAAAAGAGAAAACACATTTCTTATCCATTTCTTTTTCCTAGAAAACCGATTTCAAAACATTCATGATAATTACCAGGAGTCCTTACCGTTGCGTGAGAATTTAATGGAAATTATTAGGAAATAAACGCTCAAGAAATGCTTAAAAACACATTTTCAAGGTTTTAAATCGCAGTCCCAGTCATAGCATGGGCATGCCATAGGTCATGGCTGGAAAATGTAAAAAACATGGTTGGAGCTATAATATAATTATTTATAAGAGAGTGAAGTATCAGCAATTTTAGTGTGTCACAGTTATAATCCAACCATAACTTTCGGTCATTTAAAAGAATTTCCAAATAACATATACAATGGGCTGGAAATGTGCTAACATGAAAGTACCAAAACTAAGTAGAAATAACAATGGAAATAATTAGCAGACCTCTCTGCAATCAGCAACAGTGGTACAGAGTGGCTTCTCAACCAAAACATGATGGGGTTTCGGGTGGTTAATAATGTCCATTAGAATTTGATAATGAGTCATGTTTGGAGACGATACAACCACTACATCACAAAGTCCACTGTCCAACAGCTCTTGATGTCCTGAA
This sequence comes from Jatropha curcas, assembly GCF_014843425.1. The sequence continues at coordinate 3,952,793 of NW_023590999.1, read as the reverse complement.
AATACCTGCAGAAATCAAGAAACAAACCCATAATTGCAGATGATAAATTTTTACTGAAATAAAAAATTCGGGCATATACCTCAAGAGGCCAATCAAAGGATTGGGCTAGTTCAAGAGCTAGTTTTTGGGAGGGGACATGAGGATCGGCAATGCTAACAACGGCGACGTTTTGGGTGCGAAGATGGTAGAGATTGATGAGATGTTCTCTACCCATCATCCCCACACCTATGATTCCATACTTCACAATATCGTTCGCTGCCATGGCTAACAAGTTAGAGCTGGTTTTTAGTGATTAGCAGTTACTCAAATTTGAACTTTATTGTAGGACGACGACGCGAAAGAACTTGTTTTGGCGAATTGATCCAGTGGATCGAGCTGTTATTGTCCACTGTCCTACTGCTCGAAACAAATAAAATTGCATTTTGCATCTCCAAAGTCTTAATAATTACATTGGCATATCCCGCCGTGACCCGGCGGTGCCGGCTGTTGATGGAAGTTGGCTCAGAAACGGTGCGTTTTTACGCTGTCCAAGAAAAAGCATTATTTCCTATCATGACACAAAAACGGTGCAAGCAACAGTCGTTTCATACATCAATCATCCATTGGCTGGGACTCTATTCCTTGAGCCCTGCAGATAAACCCTAACGAAAGAAAGCATCCCTGCTCATCAAACCAGTCCATAGAAGATGAAATTCAGGTTTTCCCGTAAAGTCCCCATATTTCCTCACAATTTACGAATCAATCATCGGTATCACGAACGCCAATTCTTCAATTCGTTTTTTAAGAAGTCCCAAACAGCGCCTCAAGCACGTGGTTCTTTCAATGGCAACAGTAGCAGTAATTCACAAGGTCAGTTACTTTCCTTTTGGTTTCTTAGAAAAATGAGGAGAAAGAAAGAGAATCGCTACTTTGACTTCAACGTCGTTTGTTGTTTGTTAAGCTAGTTTTCAAGGCACTGTTTGTTTGGAGGGTGCTAAAACTAATTTTATTGCTTTAAACACAATACACAGCCATAAAATCTCTTCAATTGAATTGCAGAAAATTATAATGAACAATTATTGTTGGTGATGACAGTGACAGAAGTAGAATCAGGCAGCAAAATATCACTAATCAGTAGTTTTGAATCATGTGAAGCTCATTAATGTGTATATGTGCAGGTAATTCTTTTCTTGTGCCTGGTGCAACTGTGGCTACTCTGCTCATGCTCGGCGCCCTTCATGCAAGGCGACTCTATGATGACAAAAAGGTGTCTATTTACACAAACATATAGCTACTATTGCTTTGTTACAATGATAATAAAGCTTCTATTCCTAGCTTTTTTAGTTTGTTCATTTCTTAAATGATAACTTCAATGCTTGCATTATGTTATGATTAAATTTAATTATTTGATCTTTCATTTTTTGGGTATCTTTAGGAGTTTAATCACAAGTATATGGCTTTTCAGAAGATCTAATTGTTTATTTGTTATAAATATTGTTTTTCTCTTGATGGCAGAATGAAGAAGCACGGGAAAAAGGAATTGAAATAGAGTTTCAACCTGATGTCAAAGTAATATAGACATATTCCAAATGTTATGTTCACATATGTTTCTCAATTTTTTTTCCTCGCTATTTAGTTTAATACGCAGATGCTATGATTTAATGATCTTTATTGACATTCCAAATATTAGGCTTCATTTCTGCAGATGCTACCTTTACGCTCCATTTCTAGAGTTTGGGGTTCCTTGACAGGCATAGTGAGTATTTTTCCTTTTTCTTCACCTAAAATATTTAGTTCTGCAAACAATCTCTCTCCCCACGCGAAATGCATGCTTTTATTATATAGTATGAACATATTTGTTGGTGAAGTACGGATTTTGCATCAGTGGTTTTATTTGTCAACTAACGTAATTGTTCAATTGAAGCTAGAGAACTCAACTTCACCTGAAGAAGTTATCCAAACATATATACATTTGTTATCACATTGGAAAATTCACAAACATCTAGTAACTCTTTATGGATAGAAGTTTAGTATATACTTTTAAATTTATTTAACTCTCTGTATAAATTACACTTATTAACACAAAAATTCAAAAAACTGCTAGGGCATGTCTGAACTTATAAATCAATATCACACCAGACTTTATTAGTGTCATATAATTGCCTGCTTTTTATTGCAATATTTGATTTTGACCGTGGTTCCTTTTTTATTATGTGTATGGTTCAAGTTCTTTCTCTGCATTTCAAATTGACCCAATAGACATTCACCTTTCCCTTAAATGGGACAATTTGAAATGTTTGCAAAAATTTGTTTCTACTGATAAGCTGCCATTCTTTTCTCAAATATCAGATAGACAGACATGCGCAAGGCTCTAATTTTGACTTCCCCCGGATGAGTAAATTTGAAATGTTTTCAAATGTTTGGCTGATACATAAGAACCGCATTCTTTTTTGAAAATTTTTTATGGAAAGACACCGGTATAGCTTTACTTTTGAGTTATTTCAATTATAATTTTAATTGTAGGGATGCTTAAATGTCAGCAGTTATCTTTGGGTTTTCTTGGATATAGTGGAAAACTGATGAGTGGTTCTAGAGTATTCATCAAATTAACTCTATCAGTTCATGTGAGCCGAGTAGCTTCAACCTTGATGTTTTATGTTCTCTTAACCCTCCTCAGACGACAACTGACTCATACTTCTTATGTCTTTCTGCTGTGTTCTTGATTTAATCCATTCTTCTAATTATTAGAAGCATATGTTACATGTCAAGGCTTTATTTCTTGATTTAATATTTACACCAAAATTCTTTTCACAGTTCATGTGTCACTTTATTATCTGATAAAATGATAGAATTTTTTTACATGATCATTACCCTATATGCTGTTATTTTTTACCATTATTTTATGACATATATAACTTGCTACGGGTTAATGTTTTTAGGAACTTCCAATCTGGCTGCGTCCATATGTCTACAAAGCATGGGCTAGAGCATTCCATTCAAGTATTATTGCTATAACTTTTATATATTTATATATTGCTTGATTGATGCTTTTCTGCCATTTTTGGTATTTTAATGTTTTATAGCAATGGTATAATGTGTGGGTGATTAGCCGGAAATGAAGAACATGTGAAAATTTAATATTCTTGTTTGCATCTCAGACTTAGAAGAAGCAGCTCTGCCTCTTGAAAAATATGCTTCTTTAAAGGATTTCTTTGTCCGTGCCCTGGAAGAAGGCTGCAGGCCCATAGATCCTGATCCATGTTGCCTGGTAACTGGTAACAAGCTTCTTGTAAATTTTGCTTTTCACAGATTCTTTTATTGGAGGTCTTGCTAACTGCTTTAAAACTTTTATGGTCATATTTGTTTATGTTTTCAGGTTAGTCCAGTGGATGGCACTATTCTCAGATTTGGAGAGTTGAAAGGATCAGGTGCTATGATTGAGCAAGTCAAAGGATTTTCTTACTCTGTTTTTTCTCTTCTAGGTTCTAGTTCCTTCCTTCCACTGATAGCTGAAGGGGACGTCCAGGATGAGAGTAGTGAACAGCAAAGCAATCTTAAAGAGAACAGTAAGAAGTCATGGTGGAGAATTTCATTGGCTTCTCCTAAAGTCAGGGACACTGTGTCAGCATGGTAATCATGTTCTAACATGTCTAATTGTTGATTTGTTAATCACTAACACATCTATTCAACTTTGTTGACTAATGGGACATGAATGATTCGTTGCCTAACAGTTTTTTCAGATTAACTTCCAATTGGTTTTTAATTCAAGTTGTTGATAGTTCCAAATATCATGGAAAATTGTAGTCAAAGGAGATCTAATATTTGAGAAAATGTTGTAGCAAATTGCAATTGAGAGGAAGATATTGCATATTCTCTTAGTCAATGGGTTAAATGATGTGAAAGTCAAATTTTTGTAAATTGCCAATACAGCCCTTTTACCACTCTTATCTAGTTATTAGAAAACTTGTAATGCTCATGAGATCAGGAATGCCACAAAGAATAGGTATGCGTCTAATGTTTGACTATGCACTTGGGATTAAGGTTTTATTTAGTTGCACAACTGTACATGAAGGGTAGTTTACATAGGATATTTGCTTTACAATTGTTTTTTTTTTTTTTGTTTGTTTGTTTCTATTAAACGTTAAATTTATAATTGATAAGTGAGACATAGATGTGTTCTTAACAAAGTATTGCATTTTTTTTTTTTTTTTCACTTTGTTGTAGTATTATTTTGGACTTCTGTTGGATTATGATCATTAATACTAAGGATATTTGTTGACATCATGTGCTATGATCACACCCACATATGTGCAATAAAATGTCATGTTTGATTTGATTTGTTTATTTAAATGCTGGCAGTCTCATCTATGAAATCCCTTTCCCTGGTGGCTGGTATGTTTTGGAAATATAACACATTACTGAAATTAGTGAATTTTTAACAACCACCTGGCACATATTAGATGCCCGTAGTCTGCAGATACGTTTACAAGAATATTTAAGAGTCTCTGCAATCATCTATAGTTTGGTTAGGCTTTGGGTTTATTTGTAATCTTTGCTTTTCTATTGAACTTTATGCCTGCACCCATCTGAATTTATCTGCTATTGATTGCTAGATGTTTTTAATTTATTTCCTAAGATTACACCATTTAACACATCATAAGTATTGATTGCAGTCCAAAAAAGGGCCTTTATTACTGTGTAATATACTTGAGGCCTGGAGATTATCATCGAATACACTCACCGGTTGAATGGAATGTGCTTGTACGCCGGCATTTTACAGGTTGGGTTGGTAACTTGTTTATGGGGTTCGCAATGTTTTTGGTTATTTGATGGGGATACAACTTTCTCTTCTATTCATGGAAGTGTGTGAACCTCAACAATAACATACTATAAAAGTAATAATTAAAATAGGCAAAGAGAATATGCTAGTTCCAGATGAGCAGGAGGGTGGGAAGAAGGGATAAAATCTCGGGCAGCTTGTCTATCTCCAAGGAATTGTCTAGAATGTTCCCTGGTAGAATATGAGAGAAACCAGGTCATGTCTTTCTTGTGATCCTCCCAACCCTTAGTTTTACTTTCCCTTAATGAGATGCTTCTTCTGTTCTTCATGAACATAGAACTCCATTTCAATAGAAGATTTTTTCAAATTTAGCCTTGTCTATCAAGGAATGTAAGGAAACATTATGGACTCCTTGGAAGGATGTTGCAATGATGAACAACATCAAGGAAGATTACTTTGGCAGGATAATCATGCCACTGGAGGAATGTTTTATTGTGCATTATGGAATATTAAATCTGAATGTATGTATGCAACAGAAAACCATTTTTGGTCTCTGTTGGTATACATTTGAAGAATTTGTCTAAGCTACTGTGAGGATTACCAATTACCCAGTGCATAAAGAGCAAGATGTTTGCATCTGTTTTGTTGCTTGTATCTGTGAACTGAGAATTATTTCTTACTAGTGTCAAACTTCATTTGCATATAATTGATCTTATTTTGTTTGCTGCTAATTTCTATTTTTTTATAGGGAATCTATTTCCAATGAATGAACGTGCTACAAGAACAATCAGGAATCTTTATGTTGAAAATGAAAGGGTAATTCTGATTTTCAACTACATCTATTTTTTGGTACTTGACATGAAGTGTTACTTTCATAGCAACATGAAGAACAAGCTCATGGCATGAATAGATTCATGTTTAATGCATAATATGTATATTTGACTTTGTGATTATTAATTAGAAGTAGAAAAAACTTTCTTCTTTTTCTTAACTTTTAAAATACAGTAATGCACACCGTAAGCTATTCGTTTCCTCATTTTGTTTATATTCTGCAAGCTGACAACTGCGTTGTTTCTACTGACTTGTGGTTACTTGGTTTGTATACCTGGCACAATTTATTAATCTGTTGCTTTTTCAGCTAAGTCAATGCGGTCGTCCCCTCCTGTCCTATAGAAGAATGAAAATTGGAAAATCCTGTGCCTTTTCCTGAATATCCTGAAAATTCTATTTTATTTTTGATTGTCCTACAGAAGAATGAAAATTGGAAAATCCTGTGCCTTTTCCTGAATATCCTGAAAATTCTATTTTATTTTTGATTGTCCTACAGAAGAATGAAAATTGGAAAATCCTGTGCCTTTTCCTGAATATCCTGAAAATTCTATTTTATTTTTGATTGTCCTACAGAAGAATGAAAATTGGAAAATCCTGTGCCTTTTCCTGAATATCCTGAAAATTCTATTTTATTTTTGATTCTATATGTGAATTCGCTCAAGTACTCTTTCTCCATTTCATGGATATTTATGGATCTCTTAGGTTACTTTTGCAATTCTGCTGTCACCAGGTTGTGCTTGAAGGCTTGTGGCAAGAAGGATTCATGGCTATTGCTGCAATTGGTGCGACAAATATTGGGTCTATTGAGGTGAAATGGATTTTATCAATTGTTAACTTAACAATTAATTCCCCTCCACCACCTACCCACCACTACACATTTCGGCATGCAAGCATGGAAAAAAACATGAATCCACCATTTTTTTTCCTGTTACATATGGGTTGAATAATAGAAAGTTAACTGAATTGTGTTCTCCTGATGAAACCAAATTGACTTGTTATTTAGTGTCTCTTCGTTGACATGCCTCTTGTTTTGACCCTAGCCTAAACTTGCATGTGGCAGCTTTTCATTGAACCAGAACTGTGTACCAACCTGCCAAGGAAAAAGCTACTGAATTCTCAGCCTCCAGAAGAACGTGTATATGAACCTGAAGGCATTGGCAAAATGTTGAAGAAAGGGGAGGAGGTTAGTAATACATACAGATTGTATTTTCCAAAATTGATGCTTGATAAATAGTGTCACCAAAGATTGTATAAAGGGAAATCTCATTTTAACATTATAATGGTTATAGTTGAATCAGGTGTGCTGCTTTACTACTTGGTTGCCCTTTTACTTTCATACATTTTATTTTAATCTTTTTGTCCTAGTTAACAGGAATTCCATTTTAACCATTGATTCATATGTTTAATTTGAAAAGATAAAGTATGATAGGCACCATGAGATGTCTTCTAATTTATCACTACTAATTACTATTCAGCAAGTGACATTTTCTTAACCCCTTTATTGCTGTATGCTGAGCTCAATCCCATGACTTTTATGACAATAGTAAGTGGACTTGTCCTATGTTACCCCTTCTCCTCCTCCCCATGTTTGTATTTGTTGCACAGTATGTGATAGATTTCGTTTAGGTTTCATATGTGATAGATTTCGCTTGGGTTTCATGTTTCATCCTTCGATTTCTTAGGTGGCTGCATTCAATATGGGATCAACAGTGGTGCTTGTCTTCCAGGCTCCCACATTAAAGCTGTTGAAAAACAGGGACTCATCCTCAGAGTTCAGGTTCAATATCAAACGTGGAGACAGAGTCCGTGTTGGAGAAGCACTGGGAAGGTGGCATGATATGTAGAAACAAGTGTAAATTCGCTATTATGAGCACAATGTATGTACTCTGAGTCTGAGCAGAAACAGATTTTACTAATGAAAACAGGGAAGATTTCAACTGACATTATGATCAATTGATTAGGTATCAGATTTTGATTCTTGAGACTTTTAGTTCCTTCCTGTGTTGGCCATAGTCGATGAAATAAGGATTCATTGGGTAAGATGTAGAAAATCTCCTTTATTGCAATTTGGTTTATTATGAAGTCATATTATCTAACAGGCATCAGCCTTCTTTCCATTTTCAGTTAAGCGCCCATGCTGAGTTAACTGTATATTTATCTGGTTGTTAGTTTGTTTTGATAGGAGTTGCATCCACAGCTACTTAGATGATAATTTCGGTTATTGTTTTTCATTCTTTCCATTTTTTAGGACTATTCTCTTCTAGTATTGATTCACAAGTTGTAAATTTGTTGGCAATCAAAAATATAAATTGCAATTCTCTTGTTGCCCTAAATGCAACTGTTTTACTGTCTTAAACAATGGATAACGTTATATGTACCCTTTGAAGTAGCTACAGCATATTTTTTAAGTCTCGTGAGTTCTGAACTTCTTGCCAATTTATGCTGCCACGCAATTCATCGCTACTGAATTTCTAAGTTTCATCTACAGATTAAGAACGCAACATGGAAAGGGTTGGAACTACCCTCCAAGCTCCCAAATTTATACCAGTAGGGCGTGCACAGTCCCTGTATCAACCATTTAAGCTTTTTAAAACAATACACTAAACTTTTCACTCTCCATATCTAACTACTCCGACTTTCGGCAACAAGGGGTAACTTTGGTTATTCAGGGAACACTCTGAATATCCATTGTCACCCTTGTCGACAATTGCTCAAAAACATTTGAGCCATAACATGTAGTAAAAGTACAAGACTCCATTCAATTTTCTCATTCCAATGACAACAGTTAATTATTAAAAGTAATCAAAACCAATTTGGCTGGAAAATCACGACAAACAAATTCAGGTTCACAAAGGACATCAGTACAGAGCCCCCACTTAATCAATAACAAAAATCCAAATACTGAATCAAACAACATTGCTTTCATGTTGTGAACTTGAATTAGAATTCCTCAGTACAAGTAAAAACATGCACTTTTAAACCAAACCACACCATTTATAAACTCATATAGAATTCTCAACAAATATAACAAAATTGGAGTTTCAATGCATTTACATTTTGTAGTTTCACATCAGTCAAGACCAAATTGTTTTTGCATTTTCTTCAAACTCAACTGAAACAGAATTATGTTTAAGTCTCTTGTCCCATATCACTCTATATCAACACTTTGTTCCTGAGAATGTCAAACAACCATCTAACGTTAGCTTTTAACAAAAAAAAACACTTTGTTCCTGAGAATGTCATATAACCATCTAACATTAGCTTTTAACAAAAAAAAACACTTTGCCTGAGAATGTCATATAACCATCTAACATTAGCTTTTAACAAAAAAAAAAAAAAAAAAAAAAACTTTTGCCTGAGAATGTCATATAACCATCTAACATTAAGCTTTTAACAAAAAAAAAAAAAAAAAAAAAAAGTAATAACAATGATAACAATTATTTCCACAATAACAAAAACCTTCACATTCATCATACCCAGTTTAAAGGAATTCTAAATTTTTCTCATGAACCTTTAATATTTACCACGATTAGGGTTTCCTATCTTTCCCCTCCATACTTCTCCAACAACTATAGAGCACCCATAATTTCTAAGCATTGATTATTTGGAATTTTAATTATGGAACTACTCAATTATTCTAAATTCTTAAGGACAAATAGTTACAAGTTTTACCACCTTTCTTCATTAAACAAAGAAAAAGGAGTGTAAGTTTTACAGGGTTTCAAACCCTTCCCCTTGAGAATTGTGTACTTAAAATAAGAAAATTTATCTAAGAATCCCATAAATATTGAACATTGTGGTCTTTGGAAAGCATTTTGTTTTCACTCCTACATGTATTAATAAAAATTTTCCTAAATTTATTACCCTCAAAAAAAAAAAAAAAAAAAAAAAAAAGTAATAACAATGATAACAATTATCACAATACAAACCTTCACATTCCATCATACCCAGTTAAAGGAATCTAAATTTTCTCATGAACCTTAATATACCACGATAGGGTTTCCTATCTTTCCCCTCATACTTCTCCACAACTATAGAGCACCCAAATTTCTAAGCATGATTATTTGAATTTAATTATGGAACTACTCAATTATTCTAAATTCTAAGGCAATAGTTACAAGTTTTACACCTTTCTTCATAACAAAGAAAAAGGATGTAAGTTTACAGGTTTCAAACCCTTGCCCCTTGAGAATTTGTACTAAAATAAGAAAAATTTATCTAAGAATCCCATAAATATGAACATTGTGGTCTTTGTGAAAGCATTTGTTTTCCACTCCTACATGTATAATAAATTTTCCTAAATTTATTACCCTCAGCCATTATAGGAATTAATCATAGCACCTGAAGCAGCTACTAATTAGACTATGCCTGAGTTTAATTATCGATGAGAAAATTCCCTTTTTGTTGTTGCTATTTGAACAGTAATTGACAATAACAGAGCACATAAATTAACCAAAACCTATCATTTGATTCGAAATTTTAACCTCTAATCTAAACAAACTGAACAAACATCATATACTTTGTGAATTCCATAGCCAAAATTAGAATTTATGAAAGAAACTATAAACAACCGCAACAAGCAAAGGCACACCTACGTCTGTTTGGAGTAAGAGGAAGAAGAAGGGACACGCTTGTTACGAAACATCATATAACCGACAGGTAAGACCACTCCTATCATCATTATTGCTGCTCCAATAATGTATCTTAACGGACTCGGCGGCTCCACCTCTACGAGTTTCCGGTACTGCACTCCTCACCCAATGAAAATCAGTCAATTCAAATCTTGTATAGGTACTTCAGTTACGAGATCTGAACTCACAGTTGTATAACGAGAGAGAAGAAGATGACTTACAGGCATTTTTATATTATATTTCCTTGTTCGGTTGATGCAGCTTTGAAGCGATCGAGAGGGAGACAGTAATTGCAGTAATTGTATAGAAAGTACTGGGAGATCTGTTGCTTGCAGTTCAATGGCGATTTCTAGTTTTCTGCTCTGCTGCGATGATCTGAATTCTGCATTCTCCGCTGTGACACTGGTCCGGTGAGTTCGGTTGGCCACTTTTTATCTGCCGCGTGGGAATGAAGTCAATCTACTTTGAGTATCGTTTCTTTAATGATTTTATTTTTTTCTATAAAGTTGTTTCTAATTTCTTATTTTAGTAGAGGCAAAATGTACTAAAAATAATTTGAATAATGTAATAATAGAAATATTATTTTATGGTAATTAAACTTTAAAGCTTTTAATATAAGATCTTAAATTTCACATCTACTACTGATATTAAAATTAGAAATGAATAACAATAACAATTAAATTTTAATTTTAAATTATTTAAAATCAATTATACGAATTCTTAATTTAAATGATACTTTAAATAAATTTGTTACAGTTATAAAACGTAAAATTTTAAATAAATTTAAGTACAAATATCTAAATGGATGTTTAAAAACGAGTTTAGGAAGAATATAAATAGTAAAAATTTTAAACAAATTTATATCTGAATAGTTTAAGGTGATGTTTGGTTCGGGAACTACACAAGTATACAAAATACGTGTGTTTAGTCTTTTATTTTTAATTTTACCATGAGAGATAGACCATTTTAACTACTCTTTCATAAAGAAGTGAAATTTTGTATACTTTTCTAGTTAAGTACGATAAATTTATCAATTTCTTATATTATTTAAATACACTTAAATTTACATTATAAATATTCTTATTTTTTTCAATTTAAAGGTATTTTACTTTCCAATAATTATGGAAAATAATTTCGTTCGGAGTGTATCTTCATGGAAAGTATACTTTCCAGAAAATAGAATATCTACAACCAAACGAGGCCTAAAATTTCGGTGCGTAACCCCCTTTTATTCAATTTCTTTATATTCATATCATATCCCTAGTATCGAAATATAAATACGGTATCGTTTAATCTCAGCAATAGAACGACATCGTTAAAGAGAAGACACGTTCCATGATGTGATTGCTAATCTGCAATGTCAGCTTCAACTACCATCCAAAAGCTAAGGCCGCCAAAGATTTGGTGGGTGCCTGAGCTTCTGTAGTTCACAGAACAGTGATAAGTGATGAGTCTAATACGAAGAAGGGTCTCCTCAGGCCTTCCTCAAGTTTTTGGATTTGCAAAAAGGTCCTTCAAATGCTTGAAATTGACTGGGGACACTCTCGATTCCTCTTCCTCTCCTTATCTAACCCATGGCATCCACGTTTTTCAATGCCCAGTAAATCCTCATCATTTGAAATTTCTGTACCCTTTTAAGAGAAATTGAATTGTATTGAAGAAAGAAATGGCTTTTTTCTTTTTCATGGTAGGACGCGGTTGGTATTGTTGCTAAGCTATCAGATTGCATTGCTTCCAGAGGTGGAAACATTCTTGGGGCTGATGTTTTTGTGCCTGAAAACAAGAATGTCTTCTATTCTAGAAGGTAAAGACCTTACCTTTCAATTTTTTTACTTAATTTTTATTTTCTGGCAATTTCTTGTTTCATAGTAATTGTGTTACATTAAATTCTCTGTGTTTAATATATGTTCTTAGTAATGGATGTGTGTTTGATTTGTGGGAATTATTGCAGTGAGTTCGTTTTTGACCAAGCTCAATGGCCACGGGCTCTAATGGATGAAGACTTTCTTAAGCTAGCAAAAATGTTCAATGCAAAAACGTCTGTTGTCCGGGTGCCTGATCTAGACCCCAAATTCAAGATTGCTATTCTCGTTTCAAAGCAGGTATAACTTTCTGTTTGTGTTTATGCGTGTGTTTATAAATCTATATTAACAATTGTGTATTAAAGCAACCTTTATCTTGTTGCAGGAGCATTGCCTAACTGATTTATTACATAGATGGCAAGATGGAAAATTTCCAATTGAGATTACCTCTGTAATAAGGTGAAATTTTAGGATTTTCATCCTCTTAGCTAATCTATTTGGTTTCTTGGATGCTGATAACATGTTCTTTATACGTTTTTATAACAGTAACCATGAAAGAGGCCCAAACACACATGTGATTCGCTTTCTTGAAAGAAATTGTATTCCTTATCATTATTTGCGCACAACCAAAGACAATAAAAGAGAAAATGAGATCTTGGATTTGGTAAAGGACACTGATTTCTTAGTACTTGCCAGGTATATGCAGGTAAATTTAATTTGTTTGCTTCTTATCAATATCAACGAAGAATTGGCGGTAATTGGTTTTGTTATTAAAGGCAACCTGATAGAAAGAACATTCTTCTATAACTCAACTGATGTTCACATCAGAAAACCCATTAAATATTGATCTTAATTGTATAGCACACTTACTGATTTTTGGATACCTTTTGATCAATGTCTTAAGTGTTTAGTACTTAAAAGGTTTATTCATTACCACAGATATTATCTGGTGATTTTTTGCTGGGCTATGGGAAAGATGTAATTAACATTCACCATGGCCTTCTGCCATCATTTAAGGGTGGGCATCCATCAAAGCAGGTAACTATGTACTTCATTAATGTGATCCTGAAAGTATCCCCCTTTCAACTATTTTGTGTTCAACCCTGATTCCCATACTTCTTTTAATTTCATAGACAATGTTTGCAGGCTTTTGATGCAGGTGTGAAATTGATTGGTGCAACTAGTCATTTTGTGACTGAAGAGCTTGATGGAGGGCCTATTATCGAACAGATGGTAATACTTTAGATTGTTATAAGTTTTCACAATCTGAATTTTGATATTTCAATCAAACACACTGAATGGTTAGTATTCTTGGTGATTGCAACTAAACTGTATGGTGATTATTGCTTTACAACTTTGAGCTGAATGGTAATAGACATTGTTGTAAGAAGTTGCATAAGTTAATGTTGGAGCAAATAGTCGTCCTCATGTCCTGTACTGCATATTGAGAAGCTGTGCAAACTTGGCAGCTTATATGTAGGTGTCTGAATTTGTTAAAATGGGCTCCATGTAACTTGGCTTTTGTTCCTTGTTTTCATGTGTGATGTCTGCTTCTTTCACTAAGATATCGTTATTTCTCTCTTCATTTTATGTGAATGATCTTATATGCCAGTTGTTTAACTAATTAATAATCTATATTGGTAGATCTTTGAAAGGCTAACTTAGCAATGGAGTTTATCATACATCTCACTTGCCATATTATTTCTCTGGAAATGCTGCATTTGGTATTTACTCGCATGATACCCATAATTAGCTGTTCTTTAACTAGTTAACATTTTTTGATAAGCATTTATTATAGCAGGTTGAGAGAGTTTCCCATAGAGATAATTTGCAGAGTTTTGTGCTGAAATCAGAGAACCTGGAGAAACAATGCCTTGCAAAAGCTATAAAGTCATACTGTGAATTGCGAGTATTACCTTTTGCAGAAAACAAGACTGTTGTGTTTTGAGGTGAACAGATGGAGAAAAGCAGTTGAAAATAGTTATATCTTGTATGTGCCATTCAGTTTACTCATTACAATTTTTAAGTCTACTCATTGGCACCACTTTGTTGATACATTTTAATACATAACCCACAAGTGGAAGCCATAAAGTAAAAGTCAAGCGTTCTTTTTCGTCAGCTTGCCGGAATTACCATACTTCCTCTAATTTACTATAGCTTATTTTGCACACCTTTGATGCATCTGTAAACTGTGCCTTACGTGAATTCTTATAGGAATTTTACAATATTGCCTTTTGCCCTTTGAGATTTCGCCCCTCTATTTTCTGTGATACGTAGGGTTTGTTCGGCAAAATTAGTTATTTTGGTAACTGTAGCGTTTTGGCTATTAGAATGATAAGTTAACTTTTTATAACACGTTATCTTAACCTCTAAAAATTAATTCAAATGTTATGTTACCGATTATAATAAAAGATAAACGGAAGCTACTTAAAAATATATTCCCAAACACAGCCATATTATCAAAAGTAGTTAAAGCCGAAGGAGTTTGTTAGGGGTTAGGTAGAAACTAGCACTTCTTAGGATACATGAGAGTAGAAAGTTCATTGCCATTTTCCAGGGACAACACATGACAAGATTGAGTTTAATTTCTTATATTCTGTAAATGGTTTAAAGAGATGAAACGTATACCATTCTGATACTATATAACATTGGCAAAAACTTGACAAATCCCTATTCTTTAAGTACATATACAAAATTGAAAACCATGCTATATGCTATCACTTATGTTTAGAAATTCCAGAGAGCGTTCGGTGGCTTCGACACAGCTGACTTGACGAAGAAGATTTTGGATCCCATCAACCCATCTTTGCTTATGTATCTTACTCTTGCATTTAAATTCTAGAAGACCCTGTGCAGTCTTAAGACCAAAATATACTTCTTCAGAACTTTCTCTTTCTTTTCTATATGGCCAAGCTGTAGTCTCATCACATACCCCATAAACAACACCTAATACAAGCAGAGAGCACATTCAAACTTGAAATTATTGTAAGGAAAAGCAAAAACAAGGTAAATAAGAGATTAATATTATGAAGCTGTAAAAAACTGGAAACGTAGCTAAACTTGCATGCTTACATTTTTGCTTCTTAGAGAAGGCTCCTCCAACATGTTTGCTTTTAATCTTAATTATGACCTGAAAGTAGAGCATCTGCCAAGTAAGCAACAGAAATTTTTGTTTGATATAACCTGTTTCCTCATTTTCTACTGAAGGTTTGTGTATATATATATACCTGCAATTTCTTGTTAATGCAGACAGAAATGTGTTTCCATCGCAATACTCCTGGCAATTTGAAGAGCAAACTGATTTAGTTTTAGCAGCTAAAAATCTTATTGGGTGGCAATTCCATTCGTTAACATTCTTAATCAAGAAGTCAAGCAAAGTCTTAAGGCAACTATAAAAAAGTACAAAGTACAAACCTTTTCTTGTGTGTTGCAATAGTTCTCCAACGCAGGGAGCTTGTTCTTTTACCTCGCCAATGTATGCAGAACCCCACTGAGTTTCTGCCATTCCTCTATCATAAGGAATTATAGCTGCATTCTTTCTTGCTTCTTTTGGTAATCTTGCTTTTAGTGCTGCTTCACCTCTCAAAGCTAATTAAGTGCAACACATTATTAATCAATGATCATCAATGGGGTTAATTACCATAAAACCCTTGCAGTTTAACGTAATTAGACTTCAGACCGAAAACCAATTTTGGTGAAAAGAGCAAGAATTTGAGGAATAAAGTTTTAATTAATAAAAAATTTTAAGGACTAAATGCATTACATTTTAAAATTTTAGGGATGAGGACGCTTTATAAGCCAAAATGTCAAGGAGAAAATGTAGTGAAAATTTCATAATTATGGAATCATGAAGATCAGTTTACAATCAAGCACCTGTTGCAGCTGCTGCAGTGTGAGTCATTAGATCACCTGGACTCTGAATATCCATTGCTGATCTAACAACAGATGCTATCCGATCATGATCAGCTCCAGATAATTCCGCTAATTCTATGCAATGTGTTGCCAGGAGTTCAGTAGCTGAGGCCAAAGCCACACTCATTTTTGAACTGGGGCCAGAAGAGTTTCCTGCAGCAAACACAGCAGCCAAGGCTGCAGCTAGTCCAGCAACAGATATAGCAGAATGCATATTCGCATTTTCTATTCGAGCCTTATCCTTCCTCTTCGCCATACTACTAATAAGATCCTTGTGGTGGAACCACTTTCCTATTGTCCCTGTCTTTCTTGAATTTGTTGAATTTATTGAATTCATTGCATTCCCTAACTGCAAAATTAGAAAAAATAATTAGAAGAATAGAATTGAAATTGACAATTAAGATTGAGATTTCCCTAGTTCTTGCAAGTCACCTTTGAAAACAATTACCAAGAAAATCAATCAATAAAAAGGACACCAAAGAAAGAACGGAAAAGGTAACTTACCAACTGTGGTGCAGCAACTGTTTCTGGAAATGTATTGGGTTGCTTATCAGCAAAAAGTTGTCTCTGTTTCTGAGCCAGAACTTTTGAAATTTCTGCAGCAGAAAGACTCCAAGATCTTGATAAGAACTCCATAGGCTCTCTTGGTGTCTGTGGTTCAGGAATTGCTGGCAAAGATGTTACCAGCTTCGGTTCTTGCTCTTCTTCCAAATAATCTAGCAAAGAACCATTCTTCCAAGAAGAATTAAACCCACTATCCATGTCCTTAATTTGTATTCAAAAATTCCAATCAAATCGAATACACTAAACTTTCTTGAGCTATTTCTTGTATAAACTAATCGTAGATATCTCGCAAGACTTCAATGAATACTGTGTTCACTGTCATATCAGCCAAGAAAGCATATTATATGGTAGATATCATAGAATAAGCAACTCAACGTAGAATAGAAAACTAGAATGTAAAAAGGCAAGAAAATAGTATTTTTCTTTTTGTTTGAACGAAAAGCTTCCACTTTGTAGAAAAAGCAAGAGATGTTTAAAAGTACTTCAAAAAGCTATAACTAATCAGTGCATACAGTCAAATGAAGCTACAAAGCTTGTAACTTTATATCCAAAAGAAAACTCTTTTAACTATACAGAATTCAGATTCAATTAAATCTCAAAGAAATTTTAAGAAAAGTTCTCAAAAATATAATTTCTCTTAGACCCATCATCAAACAGAACATGGACAAAAAGAGAACTGCTTGTTTTACTAACCTTTCAAAATCAAACGCTCTCCATTTAACAACCCATATATATAAATTCTTTTATATATACACGTACAAAAAGACCAAAGTAACTAACTATATCTAGGAGACAACAGATTACAGAAGCACCTGCCAAAATTCTTGTGCTTTGAACCTCCGTGAAAAAAGATTGGGTTTCGTTAAAGGAATCAAAAAGACTGATCTAAGAAAGACAAAAGCAGAATTTACGAAACTCGAAAATAAATATAATTATATTTTAAGGAACAGAAGAACACATTATCCTTAATAACCGGGGACTGTTCCTTAACACTCATGCAATTAAGCACAGGTTTCTACATGAAAAAATGGAATTTATGTACTATATATTGTTTTGTAGTGCTCAAGACCCTACAGGTTGTTTCCATATATTTTCATAATTCGACTTTGCTATTTGGATGAGTTTGATCCAGCTCAGATAGAGTAATTTTTATTTATTTTTGGCTGATATATTACTATATTATAAGTATATATTACCATACAATATGTATATATTACCATATATATCTAATATATACATTATATATATTTTTTAATATCATATTATATAGTTTCGATCTCAAAATCGCGGATGGAATTGAATAGTATTGGCATATTTTATATACAATGTATGTAGTCCAATATCCAGTCTCATCCATATCTATTTAAAGGAAAATTATTATGTGTATCTCTATTTTGACATAAAAAAATGAATAAGTCTTGTTAAAATACTAACTAATCAAATATGCTAATTAGGGTTAATTATAATTATGATGTCTGAATTTTTTAATAATTTATATTTTAGTGTATGAATGGAAAAAGTTTACAATTAAGTATTTCTGTTAATAAAAATATTGTAATCAAATACATTTTACCGGATTATTTAGCCAAAAAATTAAGATCGAATGATTTTACTCAATAAATTACATTAAATATAAATATCCATTCAATTTATTTCTTTTATTTTTTTTAATTTGTTATTCTCTTATATATATATATCTCTCCTATCTATTAAAAGTCTTAAAATTCCTTATAATTTTCTTTCAATTTCAAAATAATATTAAAAGAAAGGAGAAAAAGCAAATAAAAAAAGAAAATTATAATCTAGAAAGTTAAATAAAGTAAAATAATTGAGAAAATAATTCATTTTAGTTTTCCAGTGAGAAATTTTGTCTAAAAGCATTTTAATTGTATTAAATTATCAATTCAAACACTTAATTTGTGCTCGTGGGTCTGTTATTTGACTATCTAGTTGGAGGGTACTCTAATTACTATTTTGGTGGACTGTGCAGTACCATCCATTGGCCATGCATGAAAGTTCGGTGGACGGTGATTCTTGTCTATGGTCAACTAATTAATATGTGTTGGAGATTAATTTTAATTATTTAGATCAACCCTAACACCGTGAGCTTTCAACCAAGCCGACGTCAAATAAACAATAGCCCCCATAGTCATAGCAAGTTTGACTTACATTTAGCTTGTGTTAAATGGTAGACACACACGTGTTAACTCTATTGCTTGAGAAGGGGATTGATGGTTTCACTGCCAGGTATAAAAGAGTGGGTACTTGAGGACCTTTTTTTTGTGTCTATTTCTAGCATACCAAAATAATAATTTTGTAGCTTTTATCGTACTAATTTCACTTTCTGAGTTGTTATAATGTCACTTGCAAGCTAGCTTCCATCATACTAATTTGATCAAAACAAAATATACCATCTTTCATAAATATGAAGGCAATCTAGCACATATCCTTTTGTCAAATTAGGCTGCTAACTAATCTATGTTACAAATGTGACGGTGACTTCGATTAATAAGTTGATTCTGCTCGCAAGTTATTTGAATTTAATTTTAAAAAAAAGTTCAACTCAAATGGAGTTTAAATTTAATGATTTTCAATTTAAAAACTCATTGAATTTTATCAAATCTAACAATATTCAACTCAAAATCTTATGAACTTTTTTATACACATATATAACATTTAATTTAGACTTATTTGAATCTTGAGTTCAATATTCATCAAGTGGAGTTCAAATTCAAAATTTTTTAAGTTGATTTTAAGCTCTAAAATTAACTCAAATTTAATTTGATTTTTGAGTCGAAATAAATTATATAGAGTCAAACTAAATTCTGCTGAGTCAAACTTCAATTCTATAATTCGAGTTCCACACGTTTGCATCCTAAATTTAGACCTATCAATATCTCAAGGCCCTCGCACCCTGACCCACAGACAAGCGTGTACCAAGTACAATCCTCCTGTAATTGCTTTTAAAATGTATATGGTGCCATTGATGCACCGACACGTTCACCAATTTTTCATGCTTAGATCACATTTCAATTCATAGAAGTTGTTCAATTGGAAGCTTCAAATTTTGATTGGACACAGAAATGAATTATTTCTTTCTTGTCACATTGCAATTCTTCAAGTGCCACTTCCAGCCAAAGATACTGACTTTGCTTTCAAATTTCAAATTGGGGATTGACACATTTCATAGAATAAAATCATTTAATCAAATGTCCTCTTATCTTCAGTACTGCAAGGAGCCAGGAAAGGTCCCTCACAGTTTTGCATTATATACATATATATAAAAATAAAAAAATAAAAAAATAAAAAAAAAGAAAGAAAAGAAAAAACACATTTCATGCATTGTATCTACAGATAAGATTATTGGACCAAGCCAGTCTGTACTTGGGTTTTATGTCTATAATTTGGTTACCCACTTACAGGAAGACGAGTATGGGATTTATTATACTAAAATCAGACTATAATTAGAGATTATTTTTGTCAAATGGATTGTTCTTCTCCATTAAAGCATGTGATTTGGCAATCGATGGATGGGATGACATAAATCATTTCTCTCTTAACTAAAAATTTTGAGTTCGAATCCTAAGTATAGAGTCTTTTTAAACACTCAGAAGACAGTGCTTCAAACACTGAAGGGTTAAAAAAAAAAAAAAAAAAAGTATTCTACAGATAAGATTATTGGACCAAGGCCAGCTCTGTACTTGGGTTTTATGTTCTATAATTTGGTTACCCACTTACAGGGAAGACGAGGTATGGAATTTATTATATAAAAAATCAGACTATAATAGAGATTATTTTTGTCAAATGGATTGTTCTTTCTTCCATTTAAAAGCATGTGATTTGGCAATCGATGATGGCGATGACAAAAATCATTTTCTCTCTTAACTAAAAAATTTTGAGTTCGAATCCCTAAGTATTAGAGTCTTTTTAAAACACTCAGAAGACAGTGCTTCAAACAACTGAAGGGTTAAAAAAAAAAAAAAAAAAAAACATATGACTTGATATTAGAATCATGAATTAATGCTTTCTAATGGATTAGGTAAAGCATATATATATATATATATTATTATATATATATTAAATTTATTTATCAACAAATATTATGGAATTTAAATAATTCAATCATGATTTTTTTTATGAGCTAAAAATCAGATATAATTTATTTATCTACAATATTATGGAATAAATATCAATCATGATTTTTTTTTATGAGCTAAAAATCAGGTATGCTATTAAACTAATAGTTTAATTGTTGAATGTTTGTTTTACAGTAAAAAATCAGAAAAATAAGACCAGACATAAAAATAAATAAATAAATAAATCTCCAATGACAGTTATTACAATTTTGGCCTTTTTTTTATAATTTTATTAAACAGTACCTTTTATTTTGTTTTTTCATAACAATTAATAAGTTACGTATTATAGTCGTTCAGACTCAACTCGTGTGGCTGTTAAAATTAATTAGTGTAGAATCTACACATTGCACATTAACATTAATTAGGAAATTTATTAACAACTTGGCAAAAAAAAATAATTTAATTTGATTATAAAAGTTATAGCCTTATCCTTAAAAAAAATTATAGCCTTATAGAATGTGGTCTCTTTTTTTTTTTAATTGATTAGGAGGTTAACGGACTGAAAGAATATTATGAACTAAACAACATGAATAATTTTCTATGACTCTCTGTGCAAGTGAAAAGACCAATCATTTCACACTAATAAATCAAATGGGTCCATGTTTTGTTGAAATAGAGTTGATGAACGATGTGTAGTGTTCATATTAACTAATTAATTGAATTTGAAAGATAATCCTATAAAAAAATAGAGTTATTATGAAGAAAAAAATATAAGGTATTAATTAATAAACTTACAAAATTTATCAAAATTATAAAAAAGTGTAAAAATTAGATTTATTTTTATTTTTTTTCAGAACAAGTGGTGCTTCTGGCATCTTTCACCATCTACTATATTTTCAATCTCAAAAGAGATAACGAGCATTCCTTTAAGCCAACAGGAGCTCTCCACCTGTGCGCATACTGTAGAAGGCAGAAAGAAATAAGAAAGCCACCTCCGCCATTGGAAGGGAATCGAATTTCCTTTTGAAAATAAAGAGCTAGAGAAAAAGATATGAAAGCAACATAAAGCTAAATTCCAATTATGCATATTTATAATGTTAAAAAAAAAAGATTATGGATATTTATTTATTTATTTAAAAATGGATATTTATTAAGGCATAATTCATATGCAAATTCATTACTCCAAAATATTTTCATTTTGACCTTGACCAAGAACATCCTTTTAGTGTTGGACATGTAAAACCTGTTCATGGGCTCCGTCCAAAATGCTGAGGCTCAGCCCAGCCCATTTTTGGCCTGGTTACCCAACAGAAAAAGAAACTCTCAAATGCGTCATCCAATATGCACAAACATTTCCTTCTTGATGTTATTTTTACTACACACTACAACTTTAGTTCAATTTTTATTATAGCTTTAGTTAAGTACAACCTGAATGTGTTAGCAGTGGCTACCAATTTCTTTATAAGTGAAAACAATTCCAAAAATCACTTGAAAGCACAATCTGGAAATCTATTTGGCATTGTGATGTCCCCGGAAAATTTGGAAAATTTTATACACAGTTGTTTCGGATTGCCTTCCTGTCCTGCCTATCTTTAAAGGCTCCACATGTTGATGTTGATAATCAATGCCCAGCATACAATAATAAGGATGAAAGTGTTTTACATGTGATATGGCTTTGCTCGATTGCCCAACAAATTTGGTGCCAATCTTCCTATAAGTTGGTGGACTGATGTCGTTGATGTGCATTCTTGGATCATTTCAGTTATGACTAAAGTTTCTCGGGAGAAATTTAGTCTTATTTCTATTATAACATGGGAATTGTGCTCTGGGCTCTAGGAACAAATTAATTAAATCAAATTCAATTATATATTTAATATTGAGCTTATAATGAGTTAGATTTACCTTTAACACAAAATGGCCTAAGCCATTTGGGTTGGTTTACCCTTCACATTATATGCCCTTTTAGGCAATTGTATTTATTTGATGTGAGATTACCCACATACTCCAATACTCCCCCCCTCAAGTGGGATTATCCACTTGACAAGCATACGATGACCCAATACAGGTCCATCAGGGTATGACCCAACACGAGAACTTCCCTCATGCAGGTTCAGGTCTCAGGTTCTGATACCGTGTTGAAAATCTGGACTTTGGGCCTTAGGAGCAAATTAATCAAATCAAATTCAATTATATATTTAATATTGAGCTTATAATGAGTTAGGCTAACACAAAATGGCTTAGGCCATTTTGGTTAGTTTACCCTTCACATTATATGCCTTTTTAGGCAGTTGTATTTATTTGACGTGGGATTACCCACATGCTCCAACAAAGTCTGCATACACGCCAATATACAGCTAAGTGGATTGTTCCCGTTGCAGGAAACATCAAGCTGAATATTGATGAGGCTTGGCATGGCGAAAGCAGGAAACATCAAATTATTTTTGGTATAGACAGTTGCTCTTCCAACAAAGGAAGCCCCTGTTAGTTAAGAAAAATAAAAGGCATTATTTAGCTGATTTTTTTTTATAACTGAATTAGTTGAAAAAATTGAAAGGGACTCGTACTTGGTAAAATATAATTAAACATAATCATACAAAAATATGAAAAATTGAATCATTTCATCATGTTACACTGTATCTTATCATTGTGGACAAATATTCACTTGCTGCACTTGGTGAAAAATGATTGCTAATCCACAAGCAACCATTTCTTCTCCACTGAGCCTATTAGCGGTTAGACCCAAGTATTCACCTGAAAAACAGAGAAGACAAAAGGATTGTTATAAATTATAAATCAACTTGCACCTATAAGTGATATCATTCCAGGAAAAAGAAAACAAAGGAAAATCCAATTTTGGAACACCTAAATTTGTCCTATTTTGTTTGTTTAAATTCTTATAGTTTTACATTTTATATTGAACCTTCGAATATTTATTTATTTATTCAAATTGAAGATTTCTTTAATGTCAAAAATAAAATTTATGAAAAAATCGCTAACAGCAATTTATAAATTATTAAAAGTTTACATAATTTTTCAAAAATTACACAGCTTAATGGTTTGAAAACTTTAGAGACAGAAATAGTTTTTTCCTTCTCAGGATGATTTTTCCCAAGAAATTAATGCTTGGTATTGGTAATAAAACTTGAATTACAGTCTAATTAATTAAAAAAAAAAGATTAATTAAAGAACCTAAGATATCCAAGTAGGTGTGAAAGATAGTATGAAGCCCCAGCATCAGGATGCAAGCCAATAAGAATTTCAGGAACAGCAAAAACCTGTGTAACGAGAGAAATTTGAACATTATTAGAAAAAAAAAAATGGCGTGGAATGTGTAACGGGAAAAAAAGAAGAAAGAAAAATCCAGAATTTGTGACACTATCAGTTTTATCCGTTGCAATTCTATATGAACCATGGACTGAAATACCAGCACCTCCACCCATTGTAATGCCGTCCAATATAGCAACCTACAAGGAAGACAGCAGTAGAGAACAAGGGTTAGTACAAATAATTAATTATTAGACTAACGATTAAGTGTCTCTTTTAAATTTATTCTTTTGGTAGATATCAGAATTAAAAAAAAAAAAAAAAAAAAAAAAAATAGAGAACGAAGGGTTAGGTACAAAATAATATAATTATTAGACTAACGATTAAGATGCTACGTCTTTTAAATTTATTCTTTGGTAGACTATCAGAATTAAAAAAAAAAAAAAAAAATAAAAAAAAGAGTTGTTAGGAGTAAAAAAAAAAAAAAAAAAAAAAAAAAAAGAGTTGTTAGGACTTTAATATCTATTTCTTTTATATTACAGAATTGGCGCTTGATATTAGATTAATCATTAGTTTATCGGTATCAATTAATTAAATTATTAGTTTAATAGCACTAATTCCAATTTCATATGAATTAATTCCAATTTCATAATAACTACAAGTAGAATTCTCTAATTACAATAGTAAATAGTATTACATTCGTTTCATAATATTTGTCACGTTTGAGAAAATAATTTGTTTCAAAATATTTATCACATTTATGCTTTCAACGAGTAATAAATATATTTTTTTTCATGTTTACCCTTTGTATACGACTAATAATTACTACTTCAATTTAATGGTTTTCTTAGAGAATTAGTATTAAATTAAGGATAATATAATTAATTTACTCAATAATTTATTGTAACTTAAAAGTTTTAATGGTTTTATTAAGAGACGTGAAATTTCAAATGTGACAAATATTATGAAACATGCGTAATATTAATTGGAAAATTTTCCACCTTAAGTGATGAGGTCATATAGTTTAACATCACCATCAGCACAAAATGCTCTGCCTTTTCCCTTCAAAAATCAAAACACTACTCATAAGATTATTGAAAAAGGAATCATCAGTCAATTAGGTGTGATCTAATTAATGTTTTTGCTAATGTGAGAGATGGAAAATCCTAAATTCTAGTGCTCTCGACTATAAGCATTTTCACTAATTTGATAAATAGAGGAAAAAGACTATTTCTACCATATAACTCATCATATTATTTCAATACATCAGACCTTCTAACCAATTAAAAAAAGCAAAAGCAATAAAATCAAACAACTTGTAAAATAACTTATTAACTCATGACAATAAAGTCAACAAGGGGATCTCTTTCCCAAGATTCATATAGTTTAATAAGCCGAATCCCCTGATCACATCAAAATTGCAGCTTTTCATGTGCATCATTTTTCATCATTAAGGAAGGCAAGACAGAAAACAAATCAGCTATGCTAAATTCTTCATAAACACAAAATCTTAGTATTTTTCTTTTTTTCAAATTAGTCCTTTATTTTTATCAAATTAGGCCTACCTTTCAATTGCCAATTACATCTCCAGTTCTGGAAATGCAAGCTTTTTGTCAACATTTGTTAATGTTACAAGAAAATTGTAAAAAATATATAGCTTTTGTCTCCAGAAGTCAAAATGCAATGAGTATTAATTTGCAATTAATTAATTATTAATTACCGTTGGAGTGGTAAGAGCATTGAGGACAGGGGGTCTGTTAAGAATCACAGTTCTTGAGTTTGTTCTTTCTTCAACAACCACCTGATCATTATCAAGAGTAAAACATTAATTACAAGCTGCGTAACAATGGAGAAAGTTTTTGATCTCTTACCAAATTGTCAAGATCTTCATGGGCATTATTAGTGCCATTCTTGAATGAACAAAGGCTTCTTTTAAGAAAGCTTGAAGGAGTTTTCTTTAGGCTACGGCACAGGACTTTCTAAGCTTCTTCTTCTTCTTCTTCTTCTTCTTCTTAGTTCTTACAATGGACTCATTACTATGATGTTTGAGATTCTTGTAAGCAAAACAACAAATATAAACCCCTTAAACACTAAATTTATCGAATTTTACCATTCAGACCTTCAACTTTTATTTATCAATATTGAGCTCTTAACTTTTTATTTTTGTTAAAATTAAACCATTGCTAACTAAATGTTAGAGAGAGGGGGAAAATTGACTTACACTCCATGCATAAACTCACTTTGTACACCACACCAGTCCAAGACAATTTTTATTTAAATAGAATATTTCTGACCATTTTAAGATAAAAAAAGAGATAAAACAACAATAATTTTTTAAACTCCTTCTTTATCCGTTGACTATATAAGTGATCACATACATCGAATATAAACAAATCTTATCCTACATGAAATAATTATACTTTAAACGCATAATCATACTTGTGGAGGCAAATAATTGATGTCCTACACTTGTGACTCACATCAAAATTCTAAAGCTACTAATATCTTAATTATATATTTCATATCTTTTGGCTAAGTATGTATTTATTTTGTGAATTAATTTATCACTAGGAGTTAGATTAATACTAAAATATTAAATATCTCAAAGATTATTATTGATGTCAACCAATATAATCATTTTACTTATAACATATATAATTGTTATTTATTTCAACAATATGATTATTATTCATATAAATCAACCAATAATTTATAGTAAAAACACTTCAAATTTATCAAAATTTTTTTATTTTTCTTATCAACTTTATGCAAAAAGGGAAGGAAGAAGCGAGGTGGGGTCTTCACTTGAACTAATTTTAAAAAATTAGTTTACAAGATATTAATTAGTGGGTACTTCAGTGGCCGAAGAAGGACGGAGGAGTAGAGGAACTATAGGGAGCCCGCCTCTAAACTCAATTTAAAAATTTACCTATAAAAGTACAAACTTTTGTTTTTTGTTGATTTGGCTTTTAATTTTGAAAATTTTTCTTTTGGCCCCAAGTTTTGGAGTCTGACTTCGTCTTAGGTCCTTGTACTTGTACATCTGTTAATCTCAATTAAGACGGGAAAAATAAGAGGGAATGGAATAGTTTGCCCAGGAGGGAAAGGGCAAATAGTACATAACTCCAAAAACAGCGGGTTTGGTACTTGGAGGTGAGATCCTGTGTTATGTTAATTTGGGCAATTTTTCAAACCTTAGGGATTTAGATATTTAATCCTATTAGTTCCATGGATCATTCAAATTAAATCAAATGGATGACATTTCATATCATGCTAATTGATCGAGTCAATAAGTCAAGTGAAATTAATTTATAAAGCTTTCATCAAGTTCAAATTATTTGAATCCAAGTCGTTGTAGATTAAATAATAACTTGAAAGAATCGTGAATAAAGTATAAATATAAATTTTTCGCCGCTATGTATATCAACTT
Source organism: Jatropha curcas (assembly GCF_014843425.1). Next base: position 3,925,524 of record NW_023590999.1, on the reverse strand, counting down.
GGGATTGATAGATAGACTAATATCTTTGGAATCTATTAATGAAAATTCAATCAGATATTCAAATACGACTCTTTAATTCTATAATACTTCGTTCAACTCTAGATATAATATTTTACGCTAAAAGTAAAAATTAATTTTTAATAATATGAATAGTTATTAAAATAGTAATTTTTATCTTTTCATTGAAAATTAATAACAAGGTATAAAATTTGGATAGAAATACTAAATTATTGGACGATTTTAAACTATAAAGACCCATTTGTATATTTTTTAAAAGGCAAGAACTAATTAGTAGATTCTACAAAATTATAGGACAAAATAGTAATCCTCCATTATTGTTATTTTATTATATTATTTATTGTGTTGCTGACTTCTTGTTGTCATTGTTGTTCGGATGCGTTGGGTTAGCTCTATTAATAGTACTTCAAAAATATCATATTTTCATAATAAACATGTAATGGAATCACTCAAACCAAAATAACTAAAGGATTTTTTTTTTTTTTTTTTTTTTTTAATGGAACCAACTACAAACCAAAAAATAACTAAAGGATTTTTTTCTTTTTTTTTTTTTTTTGAATAAAAATAACCTAAAGGAAATTACTCAAGAAGAAGACCCCAAACTAAAATATAAAGGATTCTTAACAAAAAAGATCTCAAAACTTCATTCATATTTATTTTATTTACCATTTTTCATTATATCCAAAGTACTTTTGATGCTTCTTCAAGAAGCCCAAAGTCCAACAGGTTTTTTTTTTTTTTTTTTTTTTGATAAAAATAACTAAAGGATTTTACTCAAAGAAGAAGACCCAAAACTAAAATAAAGGACTTAACAACAAGATTCTCAAACTTCATTCATATTTATTATTTACATTTTTCATTATTACCAAAGTACGAGCTCTTCAAGCCCAAGCCAAAGCCCAATCCAAAAGCAAGAAACCAAAACACAAAGCCAGTCAACACCTTTAATAACCCATTTTAGGCATACTCTTCAGAAGATGGGGCAGGAGAATAAGACCCAATGAAAATGTCACCATAGACAAGCCCAGCTAATCCTCCACCAATCAATGGGCCTAACCAGTAGATCCAGATCTGTGAAAAGTCTCCGCTAACCACAGCGGGGCCAAGTGATCGGGCCGGGTTCATGGAGCCACCGCTAAATGGGCCGGCAGCTAATATATTTGCACCGACTATGAATCCAATTGCTATGGGTGCAATTATTCCCAAAGAGCCCTTTTTAGGGTCAGCTGCTGTGGCATAGACGGTGTAGACTAGTCCAAAGGTTATTACAATCTCAAATACTACTCCTTCAAAAGCATTCACGCCTGAAGCCACTCCATGAGTTGGAATACTCTGCAAATTCAACATAAAATTCAGTTTATAATTGTTAAAACTAGGGTTATTTAAAGACAAATCTAACCCTGATTCATCTAGTTGCACGGTTTGATTTGAATCCGAGTTAAAATAAGTGTTTTAAAAATCAGATCAGTTAGTCAAACTAAAATTAACTGGTTGATAAACTTGATTAGATTCAATTATTATCAAAAATAACTAGAACTAATCATTTGATAGTCGCATTTGACGGTTTATATTTTTAACTTGAACCGATAAATCATATATATGTATATTTCAATGTGTTCCTTTTAAAAGACTAGTTGCTTGCTCAAGACTCCTCATCCTTTTCTTATTTTACCTTTCCATTAGTGACGAATTTGAGGAGAAGACAGGCGACGATGGAGCCAAGGGATTGAGCAATCCAATAGAAAAGTCCAGTTAGGAGGGTGATGTGGCCTCCAATAGCCAATCCAAACGTGACAGCTGGATTTAAGTGGCCACCGGAGATGTTGGCTGCAATGGATACCCCAACAAACAAGGCAAAAGCATGGGCCACTGCCACAGCAACCAGCCCTGGTGGGTCCAGAGCTGCATCTGCTGTAAGCTTACCTACAAAATTTCAAACCAATATTTTCTTATCAGTATTTTCTTCAGGTGAATTTTATCTCCTTATTTTGTTACTGTTTTGAAAAAATAATTTATTGGAAATATTAATTAGAAGCAAGTAAAATTTGCTTTCAGAGTGAATTGAATATTTAAATAATGATTTTTTTTAAATAATAGTTTTAAATATTATGTTTATTGCACTTACTGTAAGCAATGGCAGAACCAACACCAGCAAACACAAAAAGAAGAGTGGCAATGAACTCTGATAAATAGGCCTTGAGGGATCCAACACTAAAGGAGTCCCCAAAGTTGCCAAAAGCTATCTTCACCATTTTTTGCTTCCTTCCTTATGACTATTAATTATGGCTATTTGAGTTTTATTATGTGATATGAGCAAAACATAGAACTTATATATATACACACACAACCATGTAGTGCTCACAGTAGGTTTGGCAAGGATTATCATAGCCGGCACCGACCATGGGACCCACATGAACGTGGTGGCACAGTGTCATTGGCTGCCACCGACCGCCTTTTATTTGATTAATTATCACTTTATCAGCATTATGAACATAAGACAATTAACTTAATTAGTAATTAATAATGATTAATGGACATAGACACACCACATAAAGTATAATTAAGCATATGTTCTTGGAAATATGTAAACTAATATGGTGTATAACCCTAATGATTGAGGGTCAATGTCATCTCATTTTATTCATTGTATTGAATTAAATAAGTAGGGTTGTAACCCTGAATGATAAAATGGAACGGTAGATGTCCTTCTCCCTTAATCAGAAGTCTCGAGTTCAAACTTTCAATATAGAGTCTTTTTTATACACTCGGGAAGAAGCTTTTTATCCCTCTTTATCAGGACAGTAGGCTTTGGATACCAAACGATTAAAATAAAAATAGAAAATGGAGTTGTAATTAATAATGAATTTTTATCGATAAAACAATAGTTAGCTTTGTTCAAAGAGTTGGTAGCTATGATTTATGTCATCATTGATCATTTTGACGTGTATGTATATACATTCCAAGAGCTGGCAATCCAATCCAAAGCTACAAAGAAGAATCATTTTTGAGTTTTATTCTTCTTTTATTCCTTAAGACCATTTCAATTCAACTCTTTTTGCCAATTAAACTAATATGATTATTTTAAAAAAATCTATATAAGTCGGCTAAATGTTAAAATATATTTGAATTCAATGAATAATTTCAGTAAATTTAAAATTTTGATTTAAAAAAAATTATACATAGGAATATCAGTGAATCCCAAAATGAAATCAGAGTGTAAGAATACTAGTAAAAAAACTAAAAAAGTAAAAAAAAAAAAAGAAAAATGAAATTAAAATGTAAGAATGATCTTAGAAAAATATTAAAAATTAATAAAAAGCAAGGAGAAAAGCTGTTTATTTTTTTTTTCCGTCGAAATTTGTGAATGAGTCAGCAATCATCTATGAATTCTTTTATTAGTATTAATTTATTTAGATTAGTTTCATTAGTTTATGTCTTAAAGATAACATTTTAAATGAATTGCGGTTGGTAATCAAGGTTCTATAAAAGGAACTTGTAATAAAAAATATGGCAACTTTCATATTATTTTAATGTTTTGGAAGACTCGTGGAAAATTTTAATTTGCCTCTATGTATTTATTTCTTCCTCCATTGATGGAATAATGTTTAATTGAAGAATTTGTTTTTACAACCTTAATTAATTATAATAATTTGAACTTCTTATCATTGAATAAGCACTCATCTTCTTTTTTTCACTCTTGAAAAGTAGATCGATTGGCGTTGCTCTTTCATTTATATATTAATTGAGTTATTGTAACGTGCCTTTATAAAGATATTGATGTGATGTTTTATTTATTTATGAGTATTTTATATTTTTTATATAAAACTAATTTTGTTTCGAATTGTTATTTTTCTTACCTTTTATGTATTGAACCTGATATTGGTAGCAATATTTTTTTTTTTCTACAATTGCAATACATCAGTATCTAACTAAAAAAATATATGAATGATTAAAAAAAAATCTTTTATTCTTACTTCTTATAAAAAATAGAGAGAGCGAGTAGTATTAAGTTCAAGTCTTCTTCACCATAAAAATTATGATTAATTCGATAAATGTTATTTAGAAGTAACTACAATTTGAGTCATATTATATAGTCTATAATTTTATTTTCGTCAATTGAACTTTCTACATATTAAAAAATAAATCTTATGTTGGCTTACCTTAGATTTATGTTACAATGACAATAATTTTTCAATATTTAATTATATAGTCATATCCCATAGTTTTACGGACGGAGAAGTAATTCGACACGGATAAAGGAAAAATAATAAAGATCTCTAAGCTATAGTCAAATTAACATATGATGACTTATTTTTTAAAAGCTAACTATGATATCCTTAAATTGTGATTTTATTAATACGTTAGTCCTTCCATCTAAAATAATACTGTCACGACCCGTTTCCATGGGCCGGACCAGCACTAGGGCCCAGGTAAGCTTAGGGCCCCCGAGGCCCATAGTAAGCCGGAATCACTAATAACTATTATCTCAATATAATATTTAAAACATTCAGCCTATAATTATAGAAAAATAAACCTTAAGATTCTATTAAATTTCGGCCCAAATTCAGGTATAGCTTAGGGCCACCGTAGCCCATAGTAAGCCGGAATCACTAAATAACTAATTATCTCATATAATATTTAAAAACATTCCAAGCCTATAATTATAGAAAAATAAACCTTAAGATTCTATTAAATTTCGGCCCAAATTTATCAATTACAACATTTCCACAGTTCGGGCCCAATTAACAATACATTATATTTTTAATATAGGCTCACATAATTACATCGTCTATGTTAATACACGACTAATTGCACACAAATTCTACAACTGCGGAATTCACTAACAGATGTATACAGATAAGTCTTTAGACATTTATCTACTTAATATATCAACATTAAAATTAAAGAATCTCTTTTTAACAGTGAAGGAGTAGAGTTATAGCTGGGATTTAGAAAATGCTACTTCCTGGAAGATTTAAACAAGAGATGTGAGTTTATTAATGAATAATAATTATTGCACAATACAATTATTGCACACACACGCATTTCAGCACAAATGTATGAATATAATCAATCTAGTCATCCGACTAGTTAGTAGCCACACAAGCAGTCACACAATATGGCAATCATCACCAGCACTCACAAATTATTTAACATATTCATATAATCACATCACGGGAAATTTAGTTCATGGAGTCCACCGAACCCCCGATGAAAGCCGTCCTCCCACATGGCCGCATCCTCTCAAACAGTGTGCACCAGGGAACCGATCCCCCCATACTGGCCGACGGTCTAAATCCTTCACTTGCCTAGCCCTCTCTCATTGTTTTTTCCATTCCCTCTTTTCTTCTTTTCATACTCAACAGGAGTGCAACCCGGTTGGTCCTCCCATCCAAAATCTAGAATCATACAAAAGCGCTCACAAACAGGAGGCCACCCGCTAGCCGGGCTGCAATCAAATCTAGCACTGTCCGGTGCGCAACTGCGATGCCAAGCCAACCCGGTTAAACCCGTAACGTAAACGGTAAGGTGCCACACGGGGGCGCCGATCTCCATTTACCCGGCTAACAGTAATGGATCCATATAGAGGTAACGATATATAACGGTAACCGGTAATACCAAAGATCCATATAACGGTAACGGTCTCCACAAACCCATGGTGACCCCAAATCATCTTTGCTCATCCCAATTCCACACAAACAAAGCATAGCATTTTCACAACACAATTAATCAAACATTGCAATCAAATGCAGACATATCGATCAGTTGAACGTCGTAATGCAATGCACAATTAAACATCCATTCTCAATCGCAAATAAATAAATAAGTAATATTAACAATAAACAAACAATAAAATAAATGATAATAATGAAAATGAATAAATAATTGAATAATTCAATGAATGATAATGAAAATAATTAAATAATTAGAGCACTCTATTTAATATTTATTAAGTTATAGAATTAATCTAAATAACTTATTAATTATGTTATTACTTAAAACTAGTCTAAGTTCTATTGAAATTTCGGCAGCACCTCTCCTAAAAATTGGACTATCTACCTGCTCACATATCCTGCTCAAATATCAAAATATATCATATCTTTATCAAATCAGTGCACACAAGCCCATCCGTCCGGCAATCAATCAATTTAAAATCCCATCCTTCCTTCCAAAAAACAAACAATATCAACCAATCAAATTTACAAACTAATTTCTAATAAATCCATATAAGACATACTTAAGTCTATAGTTAATAAATCTATTAGTTTTACCGTACCCAATTTTTAACAAGCTAAAACAATATTTTATACCACATAACTAATTAATTCTACTTACCTATTCAAATATCGGTTTTTAATATCATATGCACACACATGGCTAAGTCGCCTCTCCAATATCCTTGATTAATCAAAATTCGAATCTGAACCGTTAACCAACTAAAATTTGCCCTCACTTTTCTTATGTCACAATCGCCGTAGTTTTAAAAACCTCAATCGATTATCTAATTTAACTAAATATTACTAATTCTAAATTTTAGTTCCCCCTCAAATTCACCTTATTTAATAACAATAACCCATGTACATTATAAAAATGTTCAAAATTAATTTGTAACTACAATTATATCAGTTAATTAATTTCATAGCAAGGATTATATTATTGATTTTCAACTTAAGTTCACAATTAAAGTTTAATATTTGATTTCAACTTAATCAATTAATAGTTTTAAATTTGGAGTTTAAAACAAAAATTGGGAAATAGGTATTAGGGCGTACCGTTTGAGAATCGGACGACAATTCCATGATCCATGTGACGAGGAGATCATTCTACCTCTTGGGGCCTCGCCGGAACTTTGCCGGCCGGTCACCGAACCGCCGCCGTGCACGATGGCCGGAAAAATTAAACTGCCCAGAAAATTGCATGGTCACCACCACCCGACTCCAATTTTTGCGAGGAATCCAAATCTGCTATCAGTTTGTTGAGCCGGTGTTTGTTGAGCCGGTGGCTCGTTTGGCAGGAACAAGCCCGACAGACCCTTCCTCGCCGCCGACCATGGTGTTTTCAATTTCTTCCACCAAAACCATCGTTTCTTGGATGGAAATCGTTCACACAAAGCGGAGGAATCGATCGGAGCTCACCTGGTGGCCATCAACTGCCTGGATCAAGCTTGATCAACGGAAATCCAAACTGGGAGCTGTCGGAGTGACAGTCCCATTTCGCGCCGATGGGGGACTCTTTCCGCGTGAAAGGAGGCCAGAATCGTGGTCGTTAAGGCTTTAGGAGGCAGTCGCCACCCACCCTGGTCGTGCAGTGATCGGAGAACGTGGAGGGAGAGGGGAGGGATCGCGCGAGAAGAAGGAAAGAAAGGAAAAGAAAAAAAAGAAAAAAAAGAAAGAAGGCTAACGCTTCTAGACCATTCCGAGAAAGAAGGCTAACGCTTCTAGACCATTCCGGTTCGATTCGAACCGGTTCGGTCTAATTTAATGATTTGGCTCGGTTCTTGCCCAGTTTGTAGGTTTTTCACTTGGTTTTCGGATTATTCGTGTGGTTTTCTAAAAATCAATCTGAGTTTCGAGTCCGGTTCAATTTATTTTAATTATTTAATTAGGTTTCAATTTAGTTTGGTTCCATAATATTTTCTCCATTTACTCAATATTAATAAAATATGAACAATTATGATATTTGATTTTTAGGAAAATTAATTTTTATATATATACATAATAGATTAATTGCTGGACTTTCATATTATTACTCGAAAATTTAATTGTTCTCGATTCAAAATTTTCGACATTATATTTGGGCTTGCGCCTAATTTGCAAAACTTGAACTCAAATTAAAATTGTTCACTATTTACGGCCCATACCGTCAAAAATTCAAATTTCTGATTTAATAAAAATAATTGTTCACTATTTACGGCCCATACCGTCAAAAATTCAAATTTTTGATTTAATAAAAATTCAAAAGTTTCGAAAATAAAAATTCAGGGTGTTTCAAATACATTCTAACTGTTAATTGATTGAGAAATTAATTCTTAAATTATAGTCAAACTAATTATAATGTCTCTAACTTGTGATTTTCATTAATATTTTGGTATTTTCTTATGATTTATGTTAGCATTTTATTTATTATTTTTTTTTTTTTTATGAAAAGAACCAAGAGTTAACAAAAATGATAACTTAGAGATCTGACAGTTTAAAAAATTAAGCTCAGAGGTTTTAATTCAATTGCAACGCAGCAATTTATTTATTAATTTTCCTTTAATTATAAATTATCTTGTCGTTTTCCTATGTACAAGCCAGCAATTTTGTCTGCAAAACGACAAACCACAAAAACAGGTGGTGTCCTTACAAGTTTCTATTCCTCGTGAATTGTGAACCAAACTAAAATCGAAACTCACAAGCTTTTGTGCATTGAGCAGTTTTCTTTTTGTTTTTATTACTCCTTCCATCCACGAGTAAGTAAATATAACTATGGTTTCGATTTCAAAATTATTATTTTTTGTTATAAAAAAAATGGATCAAAATCCGTCCACTCTTAATTGGATTTTAAAATAATTTTAAAACTATCGATTTTAATTTTATTCTGTCTTTAAACCGAAATTAGATAATTTATTTAAATTTTTTACTTTTGTTTCAATTTATAACTTGCATAAACAATAACAATAAAGATTATTATTAAAAAAATTAAATCAATTCAATAAAAATTTTTAAAATTTATTTTAAAATATTACAATAAAACAAAAAAAAAAAAGGAAATTTCTTTAAAAGTGGGTTTTCACATTTCAAACCAAAACCAATTGTTTTAAATTTCATGTTTCAATTAAAAAAATGAAAAATAGGAATGGAATCATAAGTACACTTTCAATTACGGTTTGTAACCAAATATCGTTAAGCATGATTTAATACCAATTTTAATTGGTTTGATTTCAAGTTTCAATTTAAAATCGAATTGTGATCATGTGTATAAATAAATATCACATCTGTGAAAATACCATGTTTCATAAAAAAGTGTCACATTTATCAATTTTAGAAATAATAATTTTTTTGTCATTTTTACCCTTTGCAAATAATAAACGTTAATTATTATAATTTTTAATCTTTTTTATTGTAAATAAGAATGATATATTCAATTTACTTGTGATTTTCTTAAAGATCGAGAAAAAGTATAAATGTTGACACTCATTTCTTCGTGGAGGGAGTAGTTTAAAGATCTGTTTACTACTGGGGACTTATTTATGGAAGATACAAAGTAGAATTTGTATGATAGAGTCATGTGTAAAAGACTATAAGTCGTTTGCATTTAGGAAACAGAAGATATATAGCTGCTTTATATAAAAATCTTATAACACTATTAACTTTATTTTAACTTAATAAACACTTCGACTTATAAAATTAAACTTATTAAATCCTTCAATTTAGAAAATTTTGTCTATTAAATATTTTAATTTGTAAAATTAAATAGACTAAACACTTATTAAATAATAATTCAAAAATATAAAAACTATTATATATATAAAAGTCAAAATACGAAAAAATTATTAATGTTTGCAGAGTTATGCGATATTATTCTAAAGTATAGAAGGTGAATTTATATATTTTGCTTTTCATTTTTTATAAGAATGTGGAAAATTAAAAATGTCAATATCGCATCATTTTAATAATTATGAATTAACTAACTACTCTCTCTGTTTTTTAATTTCTGTCATTTCAGCCATTTTATTTTTTGTTTATAAATAAGTGATGTTTTATGATTCCAATGTTTCATTTTTCTTTCCTAATTTGCCCTTCTATTACTAGTAATATTAATAGTGCATGTTAAACTTAAACTCTATTTTAAATTTACTTAAATTGCGTGAATTACTATATTTCTAAGAAGAGTAATATAGTATTTTGATCTCTATTTTTGTTAAAATTTAATATATTTATTGCTCTCCTTAATTCATATGTAAAAATTTTAAATGACAAATATAAAAAATGGAAAGAGAATATGTTGTATAACTCTCAATATTATTCTGGCCTATTGACCTCTAAAAATTAATGAATAAGAAAATATATTTAATGCTTTTTAAATTTCAATAATTAAGCCATATTTAAGTCCTCAGCTTTTATTTACATAATTAGAAGTTTCATTAATAACATCAATTATTTGGTGCATTTTAGTAATTTGTAAAGATTTAAATTCAAAATCCTTCTCTCTCTCTCTTCTATAAATTCATACCTTGGGTTATATAATGACATAATGGAAAAATTAAACTAAAAAGTTTGTGGTGCATAAATATAGAATAATGTATGGACTTACTTCTACAGGGTAGACCCAAATAAATGTTATGGTACATAATGAATAGAAGGGTTGATAGAAATGTACTCATGAACTCATTTAATCCCCTGCCCTTATCTTCAGAGGGAAACTGTTCCAAAATTTAACAAATTTTAACCATTTCAAATTTAGTTAGTCAACACCCTTTTATAACTGTTCCCAAATCATTTCATAAAAAGTTTGTTTGTGAAATAATAATCAAATAGTATGAGAAGTTATCAGTCAATTTATCAGGAAAATGACCTAATTTAATGCATTTCATCAAACAACACCTATTTTTAGAACTACTTTTTAGAAAGAATTTTCTCTCTCTCTTCAATCAGGTTAAATAAAAGGTCAAGGGTATGACCTTATTTATGGAGATTAATCAATCTAATTTCTCATTATTAGGGTACTAATCTTGAACTAGATTAGAAAAAAGAATTAGAACAAAAATTAATTAATTTTCAAACTTGGGTTATCCTTATCCCCACACTCCCTTTATGCTTGTGATCTAATTTCTTGCATCATAGTTGACTGATTCATTATGCTATCATTTCATTTTTCAAAGGAAATTGTACAATGATAAGGTCACAGATGTTTGGTTTGTGTATGGAGTACAATTTGTAGAATGGGCCCATCCTCTAGCAAATTTATGAGTGCATTTCAAGAATTACATTATTCACAAATAAGATATTGTAATATGATATGTACATAAAAAAATAGGAGAAAACTAAATAACTCATATTGATATGCACCACATTTTTCACTGAAGGGTGAAATTGATAAACTAAGGGAGTAGTAAATTTATACTAACTATGGAAACTTACACTGCACCCCTTTTCGCATCCCAGTGTCATCAACTAGATCCTGCACCCAGAACAGGCTCAGAATTTCTGGCGGGTAACTCTCCTCAGGTAGAGAGTGGTCATCACTCGTGCAGTCGTAAAATTTATGTGGCATTTCTCTCTTTCAAAAATCTCTACTTTTCAAGTTTCTCTCTTTCTTAACGGTCCTTTCTTCTAATTGTGAAGATAGAGAAAGACAGAAAGACAGAAAGACAGAAACTTTGTTCAGATGAAATAAATCCTCGCATTGAATGCACCCAACAACCTAAAGGTGATGAAATTCAATATCTCCATGGAAGCAGTACCTCTACATGGTCCCATTTCTCTTTGGTAACTCTATTTTTTTTTTTTTTTTGTGTGCTTTTTATTTACTTGGCATTCTTATTTTTCTCTTTACACAAAAACTTCCCTTTTCAAATATGCTTCCAAATCCTTTCTCCATTCAATTATAAGTTTATAACATAACCTTTTAATGCATCTCTTTAATATAGCAGTATTTTTTTTATAACCTTTGGTGGTTGTTCTTCATACCACTATTTAAGTATAGTTTCATAATGTATTGTTAAAGAAGAATGTTAAAAGCTTTGATTGGTATTGCCCCCGTGTGGTGTCTATGAGGAATAGTGAAATGGATGGTTTCAATGTAGACAAGGATCATGAAGGTGCACATAAGAAGAGAGGGAATGGGATTTCTTGGCCACCTCCAGTTAATCATGCCCAACACAGACGTTCTAAGAGGTAAAATTTTATAACTTAAATTTGGTAATGGCATCTTTGGATGATTGTTTATTCAATGACATGTTTACTCAAAGTGGGTAATTAAGCATCTAAAATGGAGAATAAAATGTTTGGATTTTGAAAGTTCTTGCCTTGCCTTTTATATATGGTACTGCCTTTTCAATTTTCTGACTTTTGAATCGAGTTGTTGCTGTGCAGAAAATTATTTTTGAAACCAATAGAAAATTTTGGATTTAGGAATATGAACATTTGTGATTCTTGGCAAAAGATTGAGCCATTGGTAACATTAGATTTTTTTTTTTTTTGTTTATCATATATATGTCCTTGCCTTTTAATTCCAGTGCATCTGAAAGGAACTTGGACGCTTCAGGAGATGGAGCATTGCGTTCTATGAAGAAGAACCAGAATGGGACACATGTGAGAAATCTACACATTTTTATCTTCCATTTTATGTTATCCTTTTTAATTGCAATCCTTGGCAAAGCATTCTTGATAAGGAATATAAGATAACTAACAAATATTTTTCCCTGAATCTAACAGATGTCACCACTTCCAAACAGGGCTTATAGGACACGAAGTCCTCTCCATGAGTATCCTACTTGTACAAATAACAATACTTCATCAAACCATCGAGCCTCCTTAGAAAAAGATGTAAGCATTGGATTGTTTCCCTTGCTTTAATATGCAAGATTTTATCTGATTTCATTTACAAACTGACTTGCAGATTGAGGTGCTGCAATTACGTTTGCAACAAGAGAAATCTATGCGCATGATGCTTGAGAGGGCAATGGGTCGAGCTTCAAGCACATTATCTCCTGGACATAGACATTTCGCCACTCAGGTGACTTTCCATTAATGGATTGATTCCTATAGAATTTTCATTTTTGTTCTGGCAGTGAGCAGAATTAAATCCATAGCTACCGTTATTGCGCTTGAAGTGTTTCTTGTTGAACCATTAGCAGCATCAAATGGTTCCCTTTGCTTTTAATTAACATACGTATGGATGCAAAAAGGCCTCAATTTGCACAAAGACACATAAATAATCCCCCGATGTTCTTCATTTGGGATTTTTTGAGGTACTTGTACGATCATCTGATTGCAAAGGGTCTTTGTTATTCATCGCGTTCTTAGTTTTCCGGCATTATCCAGTAAAACCACTTCTACTCAATTTTTGTTGTGGAACCAACATTTCTCTATTTCCTTCTAAAACTTATTTCCCATAGCCCGCCCTTGTAGGATAGTAGAGTTTTGACACAAACATTATATAAATTAAAGTTAACAAGAAGTGAATGAGTTCTGCAAGAACATTCAAGTTCATCACACTTCCATTGTCCACTGCTCCTATTACCCATGCTTAGGCAGTGGGTGTCATATAAATTATCCTCCAGTTGTCAAAAATGCAATAGCATAATGCCAAAGTTGGCTTGGTATTGGTATACATGCAAAGATATTCTTATATGTTTCTCATCAATCAAGTTTAGAGTAACATGCAAATAATTGGTTGATGTCAGACGAAGGAGTTGATTTCAGAGATTGAATTACTGGAAGAAGAGGTGGCAAACAGAGAGCAGCATGTGCTTTCTCTGTATAGGAGTATTTTTGAACAAAAAGTCAGCCGGGATCCTTCTCAGCAAAACTCATATGTTGCTTCTCCTGCCCATATAAAGCAAGCATCCAGGAAACACCCAAGTATTATTTCAAGCGCTTTTTGTTCCTCAAAAAAGTTCCCTTTGAGACCTCTGCAAGCTCTAGTTTCTATCAGTGAGTCTGGGAAAAGATCCTCCAAGGCTTGTGATGCCCCACCATCCATTGGGAAAAGCGATATTCAATTTGAGAAGACTTGTTTTGACCGGATGAGGGTACGATATATATTTATTCTTTAGTTTCTTTCTGAAACAGTGTAATTTTCAAAAGAACACCTGCATTCTCTCTATGCATTTCTTTGATAAAAAAAAAAAAAAAACTTAATGAATTTCAAAGTGCAAAACTTTTGAAATTTTCTTTTCAAAAATCAAAATATCAGTTTGACGCAAATATTGGTATGTATTATCAATTCAATTTCCTGTTGTTTCATAACAATATCTTAGTATGCATTTAGAGAACTTGTCAGGAGGTTGAAAAGGTTTGCATGTATAGAACTTCTTAGTTCTTCCACTCCAGTCATGAGAATTGCAAGTATCGACGGAGTGAATTTCTTGTCCCAGGTCTTCTGCTTCTGAATTCTTTTGGGAATGTGTGAAAATGATTCCAATCTTTTTCTTGTTTTTCTGTTCATAATAAGCATTTGATTTATTTTTAGTTTGTCATTTGGAAAACTAGGTTTACGCACAATCCTAGGTATTTTGGTTCCTAAAAGTTTATAGCAGACCCAGCAGGTTTCTTAAAGTTTCCTTTGTGAGACGCAGTTGAACAGTCGACCAGGATAGACTTGTGAAGTTCACCTTCAGTTAAAAATAGGCCTTTAATGGTGGCAGTTTTCTGCAATTGACAGATTAAAATGAAATTACATTCTTTTTCCTCAGTATGAAATCAATATTACTACTCCATTAGGATGTCGTATAAAATCATTTATATTCTTCTGTTGTATTTCATGGAGCATTTGAAAGAAACTGCTCTTTGTCCCATTTTGGTTTCTGTCATAAACATAGTGTAACAATTATGAAATGAAAACAGAATTTCAAACAATGAAAACTTTGAGTGAAAAAATTATAATCAATGCTTCTGCTTGCAAAGATTCTTGTGCATGGACTGGTTGGAGTAATTTTATTTCATTTATTATCCTGACAACCTCTACTCCTTGTGACTATTAAAGTATCTCATATGTTTCAGGATACTGATGCATATCATGTAATGATATTTGGTCAATCTCAATCTCCTTATCTTTGTTGTTTCTCAGACGCATGAAAAGATTCCTACTATGGAGAAAACTTCAATGCTGAGACCTCTGAAAGATCATTTATACCAATGCCCAAGCAAGTTGTCTGAGGAAATGGTCAGGTGTATGGCTGCAGTATACTGTTGGCTTCGTAGTACAGCATCTGTGGCTCCTGGAAAAAACAGATCACCCATATTGTCAAGGTCATCCACTAATGTAGTACTCCCTCGACGTGGTATTGTAGAGGACCGGGATTGGTCTTGCAAATCCATGGTAGAAATATCTTGGATATCAACTGATAAAAACCACTTTTCTCATGCATCTTATGCCATCAATAACTACAGGTAAATTTCAAACACAAAATTCTTCAAAGAAGAAACAGAGGAGAAAAGTTTGGCAAAATTTAGTGGATGTCTCCTTTATCTTTTTGTTCGTGCGGGTAAACTTATGTAGCATGCATTTCATCTTTTCAATTTCAGAGTTCTAGTGGAAAAACTGGAAAGGGTGACTGTCAGTCAGATGGAAAACAATGCTCAAGTTGCATTTTGGATTAATGTCTACAATGCCCTTGTTATGCATGTAAAGATCACCGACCAGAACTTTTTTTTTTCCAGTGTTTGCTCACGTAACATAAGAGAGTATTGTCTTGGGCAGGCATATTTAGCATATGGAATCCCCCACAATTCTCTGCGGAGGTTAGCGTTGTTTCATAAGGTAGTGAACTTCCTTATTTCTGTTTATCTAGCAATTATTGAAATGGAAACTTATAATCAGGTTTCGCAGGTTTGCTCATAACATTCTTTCAAGCAGTTCTTCTTGTTGAGCACCAGGCAGCAAGGGCAAAATATTTTTCCATAATTTCCTGTTACATGATTAGGAATTTGATTTACGTATTCTGTTATCCAATATACAAAATAGGAATAGGACTACTGAAGAGATAGAGTCTTAAACCACAAAGAGTTTTATGGGCACTGTTGTGTAGTTCCACTGGGTTCTGTCTGTCATTTTGCCTTCTTTTCTTTATTAGTAATTTTTCATATGCATTTTGTGGAGAATCAGAATTGATTAGCATTTCTGTGTAGTGCAGGCTGCTTATAACATTGGAGGCCATATCGTTAGTGCAAATGCCATAGAGCAGTCAATCTTTTGCTTCCGAACACCCCGAGTTGGAAAGGTATGCTGTTCTTATCATTTTTGAACTAGCTTAATGCTGTCCAGAAAATTGTCAATAATTCAACGTAATTAAGCCCACTAGCTCTTTTTTGTTGACTGTCAACCCACATTATTTAAGCAGTTGATCTAATCATTGTTTTATTATTGCAATTATTAATACAGTGTATTTGGATATTGTGCTTTGATTATTCTTTAAAGAATCTTTTTCTAGCCCTTCAAGTGTAAGGCAAATGTAGTTAATTGTGCGGCAAAGCCCTTTGTCTAGCTTTTGTTGCACATTTTAGTGATGTATTGTTTTTTTCCTCTTTCCTTAGTCCTTGTGCTTTTTTATAGATGAACAAAAACAAATTCTTGTCATCATTTGTATCTGATCAAGTTGGTCATATTCAAATTATGTAAGCCAGGAGCTACTGCCTGTTCATTGAGACCAGAACAGCAGAATTTGTTAGTTCTTTAGCATGGGATGAATTTACTTGGAGATTCACGCTTTTCACTCTTTCTCTGTCACAGACATTAAAGATCAACATTTTGAGCCGAAATATCTTGATTATAATCTTCTCATGATTCTGAAAAGTCAATTCCATATTTCTTAAACATGGTTCTTTTATCTTGTTTTGTACAAATTACAGTGGCTTGAGACCATCCTTTCCACTGCCTTGAGGAAAAAATCTAGTGAAGAAAGGCAGCTTATTACTTCCAAGTTTGGCCTCTCAGATGCCCAACCTCTAGTCTGTTTTGCCCTCTGTACTGGAGCTTTTTCCGATCCTGTGGTAATGTGCTGCTTCCTCTTTTACACAAGTGCAATAAAACTAAGTGATTCAAAACCATTATTAGTTTCTGCATATTAGCAGCGAACTAAAGAGAACGCGTCTAATTACATTACACTATATTCTATTGTGCAATACCAAACATAGCATTACTGTTGCTTCCAAAGATATTGTGATCTTCAATGACCACTTTTAAGGTATTAAGAATTATCCTGCTACGTATTTTTTGTAGCTAAAAGTCTATATGGCATCAAGTGTTAAAGAAGAATTGGAGGAGGCGAAAAGAGAGTTTCTTCAAGCAAATGTAGTTGTAAAGAAGTCAAGGAAAGTGTTCCTACCCAAGTTGCTCGAAAGATTTGCAAAGGAAGCCTCTATGAGCTCAGATGATCTTCTCAAGTGGGTTACTGAAAATGTTGATAAAAAACTCCATGATTCTATTCAGAAATGCATCGATCATAAATCAAGAAAGTCATCTCAGATTATAGAGTGGTTACCTTACAGTTCAAGATTTCAGTACTTGTTCTCAAAGGACTTAATGGAGAAACCACTTTGGGTATGAGTTTCTGTCTGCAAATGCCTTGCTTGAAAGGGCAATGTCCCTATCAGAAGCAGTTCAATACTACTTGACTTGGGAAGGACGGAGGGACATTAATTATGGGCACTTCTGATCTATATTTATTGTCCATCTGATCATTGTCTCTTTTAGATGATTTAGATTTTTAACTTGCATTACAACCATTGTGATATAGATCTACAATTTCACTCTACTGAGCAGTGCCATTGTTGCTGTTGATACCTCGAAAAAGTGGCATTCCTCTAGATCCAAGACAATAAATGTCTTTGAATATTTTATGCTTCCTCTAGATCCAAGACAATCATGCTATTTTATTATTATCATTTTTATTAATTTTGTGCCTCAAAGAGTAGAACAATAGAGATAGTTATCAACTTATCATCCTCCCCAGTCCAGCTCTTAGAAAATTCAAATTTGAAATTTCTTAGGTACCCTTTAGCCCGCTTGGAATCTCAATTCCATGGATGAAAGGTTTGAACCAGTTCTTGATTTAGAACACAAGAACTGCAATTTTCAAGCCAACTCTCCCTATATATATGGCTATGTAAGGTCTGTGTATGTCTATGTATATATAAAATCATAAAAACATGTTGATCTTTGATAGGATTATTCAGATTTTATATACGTTGAAAGCTTTTGTTACGGATATGTTTTCTTTCATCAAATACAATGGAGGCTTCCTATGTCTGCAACTCAGTGTCCAAAGCTGTCAGCTTTAAAGTTGCAAATGATGGCAATATTACGGTTTCTAATTCTATCCACTGCTAATTTTAAATTGAAAGATTCCCTTTGATTAACTCTTGTAATGGTTTCAATTTTGGGCCACATAACTCTTCTCATAAGGGTTTCAATTTTGGGCCACATCTTTCCTCAACTAACAGTGTATAGACTTGAGAAGGGAAAAAGAAAAAGAAAAAAAGAATTGAGAGAGAGAAAGGAAAGTGTTTCCTTTTGAAGGATAACTTTCTTCAAACCTTAGAAAAGGTAACTTTCTTCAAACCTTAAGAAATTCCATGTAGCTCACTTTTTTTCAAAAAAAAAAAAAAAAAAAAAAAAATAGAATTGAGAGAGAGAAAGGAAAGTGTTTTCGCTTTTGGAAGGATAATTTCTTCAACCCTTAGAAAAAGGTAACTTTCTTCAACCTTTAGAATTCCCAATGTAGCTCACTTTTTTCAAAAAAACAAAAAAAAAAAGAAAAAAAATTGTTATTTGAGAATGAATTTTGTCTAAAAAAAAAAAAAAAAAAAAAAAAAAATTGTATTTGAGAATGATTTTGTCTCATGCAACATTTAAGAAAGTTCTATCGTATTTTTTTTAGCCCGTAGTTTTAATTTAATTTGTTTTTCTTTTACTTTTAATCAAATTGTAATACCTTTTTAGAAATAAGTCAAATTTTAATATTGAATTTTAGAATTAGATTTTTTTTTTCTTTTAGTATTGGAGGAGGAGGGAGATTCAAACCTAACTCTATTTGTCACAGTTCGAATCTTGATTATTTTATTTCTATTAGTTAAAATTTTATATATTTTTTTATAATATTAAAAATAATATATATTAAGAATCAATCCTATACCAATTACACAAACAAGCTATTTATGTCAAAATCAAAGAATTCAAATTGGAAAATGCTTTCATTTTAGTTAAACCTAACAGTAAAATCAAGATAATAAAAAGAAAGCCTAAGGCATCTTTCTTTACCAACTAAGCTTATCCAAATTCTTGATAATTTTCACAGTTAGACCTTCATGTTTGTGCTTTCTAATAAATCTTATAAATGTTTGGTTGAAGACTTATCTTTACTCTCAAACAAATTAGGTAGGCATGAAATTGTTGAAATCTGAGGATGGAATTGCCAAAATTAGCTTATATTTACATATCAGAATTGCTTGCTTTAACCCATTTAATCATGTTCTGTCGTTTATCGATTTTGACAAAAGCACCCTCCACTCTCCCTTCCCTTGTCTAACACACTTCGCAGTGACAAAAGAAAAAAAAAGATACAAACACAAACTCAACCCCAGATATTTCAACTTATGATCTTTTGCATATTGTATGTAATTCTTTAACTTCGTCGAAAGAAATTAAAATAGTTTAGCTTTATCGTTCCATTATGTAAAATTTGTGTGTGTCTGTGTTTTTAAAAATTGATTTCAACTTATGCCAAATATAATTTGAGCCACCATCCCATATATAACATACAATTCCAACATTAAAAAAAAGTATTTTAGAAGAAATTTAAAGATATTAAGCCTTTTTGATGAGTGAAAATTATGCATGAAATATTATTTCTTTTATTTAATTCAATAATAAAATATTATTTATTTTTTATTGATTAATATGAAAAGAAGCCATTATAATGAGCACACAAATCATGCAAATAATTAATTGAAATTATGAGATCCAACACTTTCCTTTTACTATTCTGTTAATTGAAAGGATTACTATGTTTTATTTTAGAATTTTTATCTTTTTTAGGGTTTTTCTTCCTCTCTTGTATTTTTTTTTTTTTTTTTTTTTTTTTTAGGTTTTTTCTTCTCTCTTGTATTTTTTTTTTTTTTTTTTTTTTTTTTTTTTTTTTTTGCATTGAATTTGACAATAGGGTGTCATAATATTTAATTGTGAATTTTATAATAAAAATATATAATGCATTTTATAGTCACTACAAATATTAAAAATTTTAATCATATTATATAACTTTGCTACTTATAAGTTAGAGGACTCTATTTTGATTAATGACCCAGTCTCATACTATTGGGACTCATTTTGGCCTCTAAGTCCCACTTGATTGATAGTATAATTTCAAAATACAAGATACAAATCTAACATTTTTAAGCATTTACATAATTTATTTTTCTTATCGGTATTCTACACATTTTTAAAATATGAATCAATCTTATTTGGAGTTCATGATTATTCATCCTACAAGTGTTTTTTCATGAAATATAATTTATATTAGTAAACATTTAATATATATTTTTAGTTCTAAATAATTATGTTTATATATAAATAAATTACTAATTAACGTATATGTTGATATTGATTAAATGATTATTCTGATAACAGTGAAGAAAAATTGTGAGAAAATTTCTCAAAAAATATATGCTTGGTTAATCATTCAGGGAATGTCATTTAGGGTATCGACTAAAGGAGTTAGGATTAAAAAATTATTTTATTAAAATTACCAAATGATTATTGTATTAAAATTAATTATTTTATTAAGATTATTGAAATTTTATTTTTTAAAAAATTGAATGATATTTTAAATATTTTCGCTATAACACTTAGGAGAATGTTGTCTCGGAAAAAAAAAAAAAGTTTCAATGCTCAAGCAAGGGATAGGGTTGAGTGACATATAAATACAAAAATTATTAGGTCTAAGAAATTAGAAGCAAATCCTCTTTATGTCAAAAAAAAAAAAAAAAGAAAAAAGAAATTAGAAGCAAATGATATTTCATTGCGCATCCAAATCACCAATGTGATTTTGGCAGATAAGATAAAAATAAAATGTGCCGCAAATGGCAAAGTGAGAATTTTTCTTTTTCTTTTTCTTTTTCTTTTTCACATTTTCTGAAAAAGCCACGTGGAGAGTATTAGCCCGGGAATTTGCCGGGGTGTTTGTCCAAAATTAACTTTTGCATACATAAACTTTGAGCTTATTATCAATTTAGCCATCTCAAAAAAAAAAAAAAAAATTATCAATTTAGCCATTCAAAAAAAAAAAAAAAACACTAAGTTTTAAAAAAAAAAAAAAAAACATTAAGTTTTCTATTTTTTTAAAATAATAAACAATATTTAAAATTAAAATTAAAAAGATAAAATACATGGAAAAATTTTGAAAGTGATGTTATTTTGTTTTCTTCTCCATCTTCAACAACAAAATGAATTCTTTTCTGTTTTAAAATTTTTAAAATTTTTATTATTTTAAAAATAAAATTGACATTAAAAATTTAATATTTATTACTTTCACCTAACAGTGGGTTAGGTTAGTAACAAATTCAAAAGTTATTTCTAGATTTTTACATTGTAATTAAATATTAAATAAAAATTTAAAGGCTAAATTCAATTTTATATTTGGATGGAATACATTCAAGTTCCAAAATTATGTCATAATTAATGCTTTCATCTCTCTGCTTTTGAAAAATAAATATATGACATTCATAATTTTCGTTTTCATATCACCATGGATCCTTCCATTTAAAAAGCGAGCACTTTATCATTAATTGGAAAAGAAAAAGACAAATATTTTTTTTAAAATATATTCTTACATTAGAGGCTCTAAATTTTTTGTTTTAATTAACACTTTATGCTCTCAATTCACAGTAAAAAAAAAATTACTTTTTGATTGGAAATTGGAACTTGGAAGGACCTCAAAGTGAAATACAAATAAAAATTAGTGATATCATAGTTATTTTTTACTATAAAAGTGTTAATTAGTACTTAATTTAGAAATTAGGGCCCATATGTATTTTTACTACTGAAGTCTGAACCACAGACTAATGTAAAAGGCCACAAAAAGTCATCTAATCCAACGGTCCAAAATGTTATCTAGGACACCACCTTTTTTCTCCTAATTAAGAGCAAGAGCCTTCTCTGTTCACGACTCTACTTCTCCGACTCAACCCAACCTAACTCTCTCTTGCCATGTATTCTCCAGAAGGTATATCACCTTGGATTTTCCTAACTCTACGGTCAACCTATAAGTCTCACATTCCCGTCTGTCACCATCTCTCTCACAGCACCCTTTATCACCGTGAAATCCTCTTCAATCGTACAAATCGAACGGCAAAAGAGGATACTGTCACAACGCAACTTTTATCATTACTTTAACCTTACTCGTTTGCACCTTATCTTACGTATTAAAAATTGCCACGTGCCATATTCCAATCCCATTATGTCCGTCCGATCAAGACTAACTAGGAATACCCCACTTTTTTCAAATTCGATAATCTTCACTTGTTCACTCACTGTCATTTCTCTCTCTCTCTCCCCCTCACACACATCGAACGAACCCGTTTTCATTTCGCTAGTGAGCGAGTACGAATACAAAGAGGAAAAATTCTCTTTCTCTTTCTTTCTCTCTCTCTTACTTACTTGACCTATCGGTTTTCAATTAACCGGAACCCTAGCTCGATCCACCGGCAAATTAAAGATTCCGGTGAGTATACAGTCTTCAGTGAGCAGAAATTTTTTGTGTTTCTTTGTTAGTTTAGCGTAATGAGTTGATTGGGTTTTATTTAAGCTAGAAGTGAGCAAATTTGTGACAAGGAAGGCTAATCTTTAGCTTTTGTAATTTGGTGGTTATTATGGACCAGTAGATGAGCGTACGATTGGGGAAGACTTGAGGATCGACCGGCCTGGATTTCGTCACCGGATGGAGGGAGGTAGCGTCTCTAGACTTACTTGTTCTGGTACTGTTCATTTCCTACTTTTTTTTTCCCCAATAGAAGCTCATAAGGTTAGGCTTTTTTATTTTTTTCTGGTTGTGTTGATGGACGGTGTAAATTGAAGAAAAATTGCTTGGAAATGGCTAGTTTAAATTTAACGAATTCAAATTGCCTTCACTTTTTTTTTCCTAGAATAATTGGCAATAAGAGCGAGGAAGTGGTTATTTTGTTTGTTAAAGTTATTAATGCTTAAGAGGCGTGAATTAGGGTTTATGTGGAATTGGATAGCAGTTCTAGCTGTATAGAATTGATTTGTAAGTTAACATAGAAAATCAGAGGTTGTTTTTCAGTTTTCTATCCAGTGAAGTTCACTTCCTTTACACTGTGTAAGCTATGTTCATGTTTGACTTTTCTTTCAGTTCATTATAAAAGTTACAGTTTGCAAGCTATGTTCTTGTGACAAACACATATATACTATGCACACAGTTTATATTAAATTTATCATGTGCACTGTTTATGCTTCTAGTTGGTAATTGATAGTGCAACAGCCTTGCCTGAACCGTCCCTGTATAACCTGCTGTTTTAGGGTCCAACCATGCCCAAAATTAAGCAAAGTTATATTAGTAGTTTCAAGTTGGTCTGTACTAAACACTAACATTTCCATCCATTACGGATGTGGGATTCAAACCCACTCAAGCTAACACCTCTGAGAGGTGCAAGTCTTACATTTCTCCTCTCCTTATAGCTTGCAATGTACTTGTCACAACTTCTTTTGCTTCATATTTACAACTAGGCTCTAGCCAAGATCCACTCCATGACCGGCACCTCGTATTGTGGTCCGTTATTGTCCCAGGAAGCTCCATCCCGTGCCTTCTAGTCCCATGAATAGCCCTTTCCTTGGGCCTACTTGCTCTGCATAATCCTGATCCTAGGTGGCTTTGATACCATCGGTAATGGTTTTGCCTGAAACTGTCCCTATATAGCCTGCTGTCTTAGGCTGAACCGTGGCCCAAACTGGTAAACCAAGTTATACTAGTAGTTTCAAGTTGGCTTATGTAAACCACTTACAATTCCACTCATCATCGATGTGGAATTCAATCCCACTCACTGTAGCACCTTTTAGAAGTGTGTGTGTGGGTGTTATATTTGTTATAGGGAGATTGAGTTATTTCTTGAATATGACTGTGCCATGTATTTTTTATTACAATCTTAGCAAAAATCATAACCATTTAAGATGGACAGTTCTGTTATAACTGTTGTGTACAACAAATACCATGATTCTGCCATGTCCTTATCCTATGATTATCACATTAGAGCTTGTGGTATATTGATTCTTCTCTTGAGCCCAGAATGGATTCCTATCATCTAAGCAGTGAGTATGGACTGCTTATAGTTTGCTTTTTAATAGTTTTATGGTGTATGTCAAATTTCTTCCTAATTAGTAATCCTGTGAGGGATTACTGGGAGTAGTAACTTATATTTTCTTCTTCACATAACCTTGTTTCTTCCGTCCCATTTCCAACATAATGATGATAGTAAATGTATCCTCATCGCCACCATTTGCAGTAATTGTTCTTGTACATCATGCGTGATAGCAACTTCTAGCTATTTTTCTCCCTTTGGCTTTTGATTTTTGAAATTTTTTTCTTGAAACAAAATTGTTACGTGCCCTCTCATGAACCATTCTTTTTAAAGCTTTTTTCTCTCTAAAAGTTGGAATAATATAGTATCATCCGATATTTAGACTTTTCTTTATGCAAACCAAAAACTCTCTATTTGGAAGAAATATTTGTCTCTTACAAGTAAGTCTTCTCTCTCTCTCTCTCTCTCTCACTGTCTCTCCCAATAAAAAATGAGAAAAATGAAAGTAGACTTGTGGAACTAAAACCTTCAGGTTGTTTTTTATGGCCAATTATCCTTTGGTCTTCACTATACCATTGATCTTATCTATTTATCTTTGATGTTCTTTTTCATGGTCCCAAGTACTGGTGGCGGGCTATTTGATATGTGAGTGCCATAGGGGAGTGGCATTGTTCCTGGTAAAAGTTTGTGAATGTTGCAACCAGCACATAATATTGTTGTGGAAGATGTATCTGTATGGATTTACTGTAAACTATGATGCCGTAATGTAGTTTAACTGTATTATTAAGTCTATGATTTTACAAAGAAAGCCAATTGAATTGCTATGGCTGTGGAATAGAACCTTGAGAGTCTTAGTGGTGAAACAAAAGGAAATTGTCTAACTTGCCAATGCTGTAAGCTGTACATATTGCACCTTTTGTTTGTACTTATCCTCCCTTCCATTTTATTGGAAATTTTATGATGTTAGTTACTTAGTTCACAGCGATTTCTGTCCCCAATTTCCATTCACTTCCGTCATTAACCATGGCATGGCAACGGCTAGGTTGTAATTTGCTATTGCATTGGTGTAATTGCTCAAGAAAATGAAAGAAGTAGCACAATTAGTAAGGGTCTAGAAGGATGATGGAATGATTGTGTGATGTTTAGTTTAGTTATAAATTACTTGTTGTGTAATATATATGAGAATCTCTAAGATGACTCCTCACAGCTTATATATTTGAGTCATTTTATTTTTTAACGTTTGCCAGTTCCCCCTAGCAGGATGTTTGATTTTTGTATCCTTGTACCTTGACTGGAACTCCCCCTGTGTCCTCCTCCTCTCTCTCACCATTTTATATTGTAGGTATACACCCATGGATTATGATGACAATGATTTTCAAAGCCAGAATCTCCATTTAGCTGGTGAAGGAAGCAACAAATTTCCTCCTGTTCTAAGGCCGTATGCTCTTCCAAAATTTGATTTTGATGACAGTCTTCATGGACCTTTAAGGTTTGATAGTTTGGTTGAAACTGAGGTTTTTCTTGGTATTGAAAGTAACGAAGATAGCCAGTGGATTGAAGAGTTCTCTCGGGGTAGTAGTGGGATACAGTTTAGTACAAGTGCAGCAGAGTCTTGCTCAATTTCGAGGCGTAACAATGTCTGGTCTGAGGCGACTTCCTCAGAATCTGTTGAAATGTTATTAAAATCAGTTGGTCAGGAAGAACTTATTCCTGCACAAACTAATACTAAGGAGTCAGATGCCTGTGATGAGCTGGGTTGCATAATAAAGCAAATGGACCCCAGCTTGAAACAGGATAGTAATATACCAACTAGGGTGGTAGATGTTACAAATGTACAACCTACGCCACTGCCAGCTGAATATTCAGAGAATTTCTCTGTGTTAGATGATGATGGCAGTGGGCAGCAGCCTCAAACTGAGGATGGTTCACAGATTTATAAAGATGATGAATCTGTTGCTCAAGGTTCTGGTGACCTCACTGCTATTAGTGTAGATGTTGGATTGCCCATTGCTGAGGGGAGTCCATTCATTGATGACAAGTGTGATGACATTAATGAAAGGGAAGTTGATAATGTTGTTGATAAAACTTTAGATAACAGGAAACAAGAAGGTTCTGCTTCAGGGGTACAACTTGATAGTGCTATTGCTTCTATGCAAAACATCATTACTGGAAGCAATGAATTTAGTAATGAAGGTTCCTTAAATAATGTAAATGAGATTGCTCATGAGAATATAGATGCTTCAGGAATAGATGAGATTGAGCATAAGGAGAAAGGGAGTGTTTTAAGCCAAGATGTTCAAATGCATACCACAATTTTGAATGCGGAAATGGTTGAAGCGAGTGCTCCTCATTTTGAAAATACCATTTCTATAGCCTCAGGAAAATCTGTGGAAGAAACGAGTACAATTGAAACTAACTTGGGTAACATGGAGGAACCTTGTATAATATCCAAGGGGGATTGTGATCAATCTGGAATGGAAGCAGATAATGCATCACTGATGGTTATTGAAGAGAATACTATAGTTGAAAGGAATGAAGTTGAGGAGTCTAATAGGTCTCATTTGGGTAACGACAACTTAGTGAGCAAGTTGGGTCCATCTCTTTTATCTAGTGAAGACAATATGGCTTCTGAAGATAAAGTTGATGGAAATTGCAGTAGCCATGGAGCTGCTAATTCTAGTTTGCCTGAGGTATGTGCTTCAGCTGAATTTATTAGTGAAACACATGCCAGGTGTCCTGTTTCATCGTCCACAATAGTTGAATCCACAGAAACATGCGAAAAAAATGTAGTCCCCAGGCAGAGTGATGACAATTGTGATAGATATGATCATGTTATTGAGCAAAAGGAGAAAGTAGAATTACCTTCTGATGGTAGTGACATGAATAGAATCATAGATAAAGGGGTTGGAACCTCATCTCTTGCTCAAGGTAGCACAGGATCTGAGTTAATAGTTTTAAAATCTCAATCAGATTCTACTGCTGGAAGTGAATCAGGTGAATGATCAATTCTTACTTTGCTGACTCTTAACCATCAAGGTTTTATAACTAAGTTATTGTCCAGCTCTTTCTTTATTGTTTTCTAGGTTCAGATTTTAACTTCATAAGTGCTAACTTGGTATCTGTGGTACCGTGGATTGTGTTCCAGTGTCCTCTGAAAAAGGCATTGCTGTAGATGCAGTTATTGATCATAAAAATGTTGAAGTTGCACCTTTACCTGCAGTATTTACTTCTTCAGACAAGGAGGAAGAAATTGCTACTAAGATTTCTACAAAAGCAAGTTTCTCTAACTGCAAGGCATCTTCTCAAGCGACAGCTGGAGTGGATCCTGTTTCTGAATCTGAAAATGCTTCTTCTGGTGCTGCTGTACAGATGCCATCCGTGTCAGTTGATCATTCTTTGTTAGCAGCAGATGCTAGTGACACAAAAGTCCAAGTTGAGCCTCAAGAAGTAGTAATTGAAAAAGTCGACCAGGAGCGCTCCAAGGATAAAGAATTGTGTCAACCTCTTGGTGATTCAACTGCAAACAAGGGAGACAGCACTGAAGCAGTAGTAAAAGTAAACAGTGAAAAGGAGCCTAAAAATGCTTCAGGTAAGCATCTGTAATTTGTAGAATAAGTATACGGGGATTTAGGGTTATGGGGTTATGTACATTTCTAACTATCTAGTTTGCTGCTCAATCTTCGAGTACCTGTTTATAGAGTTCTAGTTTGTATCTTATTTTGCAGTTTGATATTTACATGGTTCCTCTCTCTCTCTCTCTCTCTCTCTACAAGTAGACAAGTAGTTAATATGAAAAAATCTTGGAATCGCAACAGAAAAAAAAGAAGGAAGCGCATCCGAGCCGGAAGGCGAAATAGCAAAAAAATGTCGTCAACCTCTTTGGTTGATTCAACTGCCAAACAAAGTATCGGATGGACTAGCACTGAAGCATAGTGAGAAAAGAGTTAAAGTAACAGTGAAAAAAGGAGCCTAAAAAAAAGCTTTTTCAGGTAAGCATCTGTAAATTTGTTAGAATAAGTATACGGTATAGCCGGATTTTAGAGGCTCAAATGAAGTCACTATGGAGTGCCAATTTTGTCTGATATTAATTGAGCAATTTTACTTCATAACTATATTCATAGCTTAGGTCTTGGCTGCTCAATCTATCGGAGAAGGTAATTGCACTGTTTGATGATAGGTTGAAGTTTCTTAGTTTTGCTAGTGGCGTTCCTCTATTAGTTTTTGTGCGTTTTCTCCGCTCTTTCCTGGTTTAAGTATTTAACGATCCTATGAGCAATTTCATTGCCTCTTCTCTCTCTCTCTTCTCCTATCTCTCTTCTATTTATGGACGTTATCTCGGCGTAGTTGACATTCATTTTCTTTTGTATAATTCTTCTCAGCCATAAACTATATATATATACTAAGAATCATTAATATATTATAATAGTTAATTTTTATCACATATAATGCCCTCCCCAGTCCACTAAAAGGTACCTATGAATATTATTCCTTATATTATGAACCTTGTCATTATTGCCTCAATATGAGTTTAGTGTCTTAAAACTTTTTATTCTGGTTAATATTGTATTTATGCCACTCGAAAGGCGCCTTAGAATTGATGTATCGATTTATTTGCTCTAATATTATTTGGTTTTGTGAGGCTGTGTAGGATACTTTTTTATCAACTAGTATTTGTGTTTAATGCAAGTTTAGTGGTAGGCATGCAGGATTAGATAGGACAAGTGGAATGGAAACATTATGCCAATTATATCTTAGTGTTTACCTGCTGAAGAGCCGTCGTTTTTTGGTGTGGACATTTATATCTTGACTCATGCTTCTTTCCAAGTCTGTCATACAGACAGAAGATAAACGGGAAGGGACTTATGGGCGCTTAGTTGGACGAAACTGATATTTTGGGGCAAGGTGATAATCCCTATCAGAAATCACAAAAAAAGGTGACAATATCATATGTCCTCTTGCGGTTTTCTGGAAAAAATTCGTTATTAATTCCAGACGTCAAGATGTAATTTTTTTATTATTTTGGTGTTGTCGAAATAAATATATTGTTTTTATTTTTTTGGTCTCTTTTTGTGTGCTTATGCCCTATATATATCTATGAGAGTGTAAACTTTTTGGGATATTTATCTGAGTGTTTGAATGCTTATTTGTTTATTTTGTGTGTGAAATAGAGTGTGGATGGATAAAAAGAACTGCAATTATATCTTGGTGGCATTACTTGCCACTTCTTCAACATACAGGCGAACTATTTTGTGAATATATGAGTTGATTAATTTGTTTTGAAATTTGTATCCAGTGATAATTTTTTTTATTTGGTTGCAAAATATTGTTTTTTTTTTTCTTACTAAAACTCAATGTGATTGCTTTTGTTGCATACTTTTACCTATTATACAGAAGTAAACAATGAGAAGCTTGAACCTGAGCCTTCAGCCTTGGAGGAACCTTGCCACAATACCTGCCAAAAAGGTGAGGAGGAAAACAGTGTCATGCTATCTGGAGATAAGAATTCTGCGCAAGTTGCTGTTCCAAACACCAATGGTAGGGTTATTTAATATCATTTTCATGTTAACATCAACTTTTATTGCCGTTTGGCATCTTCATAAGTATTTGCTTTGATTACCATAAAACCCAGCAGTGTTTCTTTTCTTTTTTTTTTTTTTTTTTTTTTTTTTTTTTTTTTAGCCTGGCTGGAGCGCGAGTTACTAACTGAAATGAAAACAAGACAGATGGGGCCTGTAAACTGTCAAATTTTCCTTTGGTATATGTGACCTTGGATAGGTCTTAAGTTCCCTTCATAGTGTTTCTTTCTTTTTTTTTTTTGTTTTCTTTTTTTTTTTTTTTTTTTTTTAATGCCAAACCTGATACATTTAGGTGCTGTAGTAAGAGTTACATTTTAAGAAGTCTTTTAGTTGTAGCTGATCTTGACAATTGCCAAGAATTTAGGGTTGAGTTGATATTTTCCAAGGGCCTATTGTAATCAACGAACAACCTAGCTTTTCTTTCATGATGGAATAAAGATAAAAAAACAAGGAAGGAAGAGAGTGAAATCAAAAAAAAATTTGCCTTCCTCGCCTGTTTTTTTTTTTTTTTTTTTTTTTTTTTTTTTTTTTTAATCCAACCTATACTTTATGCAGTAGTACATGAGGTTAGTGCTGATCTTGACAAGCCAATGGGTGATTCCCCTATTGTAATCAAGACAACTGAGCTTTCTCATGATGGAAGTAACAAGGAGGGAATCAAAAAATTGCCTGATCATAGTGTTTCCGTTTCTGAGGTAACTGATAGCAGTGCCACCAAGGTGCAGTTTGCTTCTCAGGAACCAAATCAAAATGATGCTTCTAAAGATGAGAGTAGCTTCACGTTTGAGGTTACTCCACTGGCGAATTTGCCTCAAAAAGATGCTCAGAAATGGCAGCCCTTTTCACATATGGGGGCTAGCAAAGCATCTCCGGTAAATCTCCTTTTGCTAGAAAATTCTTTGGGAAATGTACTATGACATCACCTTTAATGCTTACATATTTTTCTTATTAATTTGTCTTCCCTTCTCTCCTTTTTAAAGATTGTGGATGAATCTACTTCAAGCTCTGGGTTAGGCCAATTAGATCCCAAGATATCTCCAAATCTTTCTCATGGAAGTCCGAAGGTTTCTCGGGTAACTACTGGACGTGCTGGTTCTAAAAGTAATTCTGAGCGTAAAACAAGACGATCTTCAGGTAAGACGACAGCAAAAGAAACGGGTAAGAAGGCAAACCCTATTAAAGAAACATCTTCTATGAGATTAGAAAGAGGGGACAAAACAGCTAGTGTTTCCCTTAGCCCATCTGGCGTTTCACAACTTGTGCAATCCAGTGAGATGCAACGCTATGTGCATATCGATTCCAATAGTGTGAAACCGTTTGTTCTCGCAACATCAACTTCTGGCCTGCCGGATTTAAATTCTTCAGTTTCTCCGGTTCCAGTGTTTCAGCAACCTTTTACAGACTTACAGCAAGTGCAATTGCGTGCTCAGATATTTGTTTATGGAGCGTTAATGTGGGTTCTATTCTTTGATTTTTTTTTTTATTGTTTTTACATTGTTGCTAATGACACATCATGACATAGATTACATTAGAGTGGGTTGGATTAGTTTTATGGATGTGGTTAAGGTGCTTGCAGATGTCTTTGCTGGCATGCTTTGCACCTTTTATGCCATTCAGTCCTGGAAAAATATAAAGAAAAAGAAAAGGATTTGGCTGATATATGTTCAGCTTTGGGTCTTAATGGGTAGAGTTTGTAGAATAATTGTATATTCATGGAAAAGATTTCTATTCTGATGGTTTGATCCTGCTTTGAATGGTGTTTGAAATTATTGATGACAGTCAAGGAACCGCACCTGATGAAGCATACATGATATCTGCATTTGGAGGACCTGGTAAGTCTCTCAATCTCGTGGCTCTTGACATTGATGTAGGAATGCATAATCACTTCCTGCTGTTTTGGGCCTGTAGATGGTGGTAAGAGTATTTGGGAGAATGCCTGGCGCTCATGTATAGAAAGGCTTCATGGTCAAAGATCACCTCTGATAACCCCTGAGACCCCTCTGCAGTCTCGTCCAGGTATCTCTCTGCCTAAAACTGATTAATTTTTATTTCAATTTGGTTTAGTGCAAGTGTTTCAGAATTGAGATTTACAGGTGCTCGAGCTCCTGAACAATCAATCAAACAAAATTCAGTTCAAAGTAAAGTAGTCTCACCTGCCAGTCGAGGTAGCAACAAGGGTACACCAACAATTGTGAATCCTATTGTACCTTTTTCTTCACCACTTTGGAGTATGCCTACTCCGGGTGACACTCTGCAAAACAGCATGCCTAGGGGTCCTGTTATGGATTATCAGCGAGCACTTTCTCCTTTGCATCCTCATCAAACTCCAGCTATCAGGAATTTTGTTGGGCATAACCCTTCTTGGCTATCTCAGGGCCCTTTTGGTGGTCCTTGGGTTGCTTCTCCACAAACTACTACTCTTGAGACGAGTGGTCGTTTCTCTGTGCAATTGCCTATCACTGAACCTGTTCAATTGACACCTGTAAAAGAATCATCTCTGCCCCATTCCTCTGTTGCAAAGCCCACTGGTCCTGTGGCTCAGACTGGAGCCTCTGCTACTGTTTTTGCTGGGACTTCTTCTGCACTTGATGTGAAAATGGTTACTGCATCATCTGGTCAAACTTCTGCTGATCCAAAGCCTAGAAAAATGAAAAAGTCATCAGTTTCTGAGAATCATAGGCAGAATATTTTGCCACCTCAACCTCAAGTGGAATCAGTTATTTCTTCTGCTGTTATGAGTCCTATGACTAGTCCTATTGCCATTGCAACTCCTGCCAGCTTTGTTTCTAAAGCCCCTACGGAGAAATTCATTACCTCTGTAACTCCTACATCTGCTGTGGATCTTAGGAAAGGTGAGCAGAATGCAGAACCTAGGGCAGTTTTGTCAGAGGAGACCCTTGGTAAGCTAAAGGAGGCTAAGGTGCAGGCAGAGAACGCTGCTGCTCTTGCTGCTTCTGCTGTTAGTCATAGTGAGGAAATATGGAATCAGTTGGATAAGCAGAGAAATTCAGGGTTGTCACTGGAAGATGAAACCAAACTAGCTTCTGCAGCTGTTGCAATAGCAGCTGCGGCTGCTGTTGCTAAGGCGGCAGCTGCAGCTGCCAAGGTTGCATCAAATGCTGCATTGCAGGCAAAACTGATGGCTGAAGAAGTAGTTTCTATTGGTAATCAGAATCCTTGTGAAGTCAACGTTATTTCTGTTTCTGATGGAATGAAAAATTTGGGCAAGGCTACTCCTGCATCCATCTTGAAGGGTGATGATGGAACAAACAGTTCCAGTTCAATCCTTGTTGCTGCAAGAGAGGCAGCTAGAAGGAGGGTTGAAGCTGCTTCGGCTGCATCAAAACAAGCTGAAAATATGGATGCCATTGTAAAAGCTGCTGAGCTGGCTGCTGAAGCTGTCTCTCAAGCGGGGAAAATAGTAGCTATGGGCGACCCTTTGTCGTTGAGTGAACTAGTAGCAGCTGGTCCAGGGGGTTATTGGAAAGTATCACAAGTAACTTCTGAGCTGGTTTCAAAATCAAATCAGATTGGTGGAGAAAATGTAAATGTGGACTGTCGTGGAGATCCAGATACTTCTGCCAGGCAGTTAAAAGAGGTTCTATCTGATAAGAAAGAGAATCAGGTCTCTAACGTTGGGAAGTCACCTACTTCTACAGAGATAATTGGTGAGGACCTTGGGAGATTGGTGGAGGGCTTGTCAGGTTCTGGTGCAACCACGATAAAAGATGGTAAAGCGCAAAAAGGTCGCAAGGCATCTGATTTGGCTAAAACCATTGGGGTGGTTCCTGAATCTGAGAATGGATCCAGATCAAATGTTCAGAATGAGCATGGAAATCAAGAATTTTTGAAAGAGAATAGCATTAAGGAGGATTCCTGTGTTGAGGTTTGAAATTTTTAACTTTGCAAAATCGCATGTTTCAAATACCATAGAGTAAATTGGAACCTGTCCTGATTGCTGCTCTGTATAGTTTTTCTTCTACTTCCTGTTTATTTTTGTTATTTTTGTTTGCTAATTTACATTCTGGACTCTTCTGTTTTGCCTTTACTATTATTAAAGGTTTTCAAGGATGGGAGTGGATTTAAAGCCGCCTGGTTTTTAGCTGATGTTTTGAGTCTAAAAGATGGGAAGGCTTATGTGCGCTACAGTGACCTTACATCAAGTGAAGGTAAGCTATTTTATTCATCGTAGGTGCACGATTTATGAGTCAATGGAATGCCCACACACATGAATTGAGAAAATCTTGGAGAACCTCTGTTGTGCTCAGTCTAGATAAGCTCATCATTGGAGTTTGAGCTACTTCACGACTTGGTGCTCTGAAGAATGCCATATATGGCCAATGTATGCTAATCACCCTTGGTCGGAAGTCAATTTCATCACAAAATGCTACCTTAAAATGACACCAAATGAAGGCGGCCAAGTTACCTGATGTATGCATGGTTATGCAGTTGCCAATCACTTAAACTGGAGAAAAAGGGCGAGGTTCCTGTGTAGTTATGCAGCTAGTCTGTGCCATATTGGTATATTCAGTTAGAAAGATTGGTATCGACTGTGATGAAATTACTAGAAGATCCAGGACAGTATTAGAGAAGGTTATTGTGTTAGAAAGGATCTAGTGGTGTCGTGTCCTAAGCATCTTAGGAAGATTGTCAGCACATCAGATTGTTCAACCCCTGTTCTTGAGAAAGAATACTGGATTAGAACTATTGTTCCCCTAACAATTCTTCTTATTCAAAGATGTTTTAGAAATTAGAAAGAATAAATACTGCTGGAATTTTTTTCCTTGTGCTGTAGTACTGCAGTCAATAATCTATTCATTTTATCTGTTTGATTTTTTGTCCCTCAGGCTCAGGAAAGCTAGAGGAGTGGGTGCCACTTGAAGGTGAAGGAGATGAGGCACCCAAAATACGTATTGCCCGTCCTAAGACTGCCATGCTATTTGAAGGAAAGAGGAAGAGGAGGAGAGCTGCAATAGGGGACCATAATTGGTCTGTTGGTGATAGAGTTGATGCATGGAGAAAAGAAAGGTTTGTTTAAATATTAATATTGTATGGATGTGATGCATGGATCTGACATATCTGACAACTGTTTTTGGTTCTGGTCGTTGCGTGGGAGCAATACCTTGAATTTATTGGCCTCTGCATTAAAAAATAAAAACAGAACTTTGTTTTCTATAATAAATTTTCAAATTTTGTCGCTAAGTTTCTGATTTTTATCTGTACTAGAAGTTATGAAATCTGACAAAAAAGGGACATTTATCATGAGCAATATAGCGACAAATGAGTCACAGATGCCATGTAATGTACATAACTTAGCATGATTGAGTTGACTGGCCCATAGTTTTGGTTTTCTTTTCCTCCCTGTTTTAGTTGTCCATAAATTTCAGTTGGACGTTGTGTTTGCATTTCATTTCTGTTCTTTCTCAGCGAATACAAGAACATAATTAAGTTAATTTTTCAAGCTCCCAGTCACTAAAGAGGCCGATTTCCTATTGCCTGTTGCAATCATCCTTATCTTAGTATTTGCACCAAGCCAAGATGTTTGATCCATATGTTTGTGAGCTAGTACTTTTTATCAACTTTTGTTAATCATTAGGTAGGCAGGTGGACAAGTGAATCAGTGTTACCTGCTGAAGGTCGTTTTTGTGATATTGTTTGTTGTCAATTGAATAACGGGGGATTATGGGCTAGTGAATGGGGAGACCTCAAATCTACAAAAGACAATCTTGCTGCAAACTTAAATGGACAGATTTTTTGTAATTATTTTTGGCTGGTGTTGCTTGTTCCGTAGTTGTGTTCTAGCTGGCACGACTAGGACAATGATTGAAATTTCTCAACTTTTGTGATTGGCTGTGCAAGTTGTGGTTGTATTTTGTGCCATAAATAGGGTTTATTAATCATTTGTTTCTCAACATTTCTGACCTCTTTTATGCTTTCAGTCTAAATCATTCTTCTTCATCTGCTTTCATGTTGAACAATAGTTAGCATACATGTTCATCTTGTTTGTTTTATTCTTTCAGCTGGTGGGAGGGAGTTATAACTGAAATGAACAAGAAAGATGAGGCTGTAACTGTCAATTTTCCTGGTATATGTGATTGATAGTCTAGTTCCTTGGTAACTTAATTTTTAGTTGATAGTGATTTAGTTTAGAGGTAAATCTTCCTGCCACTTCGCTTGCAGCTCAAGGAGAAACTTCAGTACTTAAATCGTGGGATCTTCGGCCTTCTCTCATATGGAAAGATGGTGAATGGATTGAATGCTCCAGTGCAGGAGAGAACAGACGATCACCTCATGGGGTGCTCATTATGTTTTTATTCATTTGATTTCTTCCCAGTTTTGACTTTGAAATGTTTCTCGCACTGATGTGCAATAGCAAATCTGGTTTTCAGGGTGAAACTCCTCAAGAGAAGCGACAACGGGTGCGAAGCCCTGCAGTGGAGGCCAAGGGAAAGGATAAGGCTTCAAAAAGTATGGATGTGATGGAATCTGATAAATCTGATGATCCAACATTATTAGATTTATCTGTTGATGGAAAACTATTCAATGTTGGCAAGAGTACTAAAGATGATAATAGGCCTAATGTGCTGAGAATGACAAGGACTGGGTTGCAGAAGGAAGGATCGAGAGTGATTTTTGGTGTGCCCAAGCCTGGAAAGAAAAGGAAATTTATGGAAGTTAGCAAGCATTATGTTGCAGATGGGAGCAGTCAAATGAATGAAGCAAATGAGTCGGTCAAATTCACAAAATATTTGATGCCTCAAGGAGGCGGACCCCGAGGATGGAAAAGTACTGCAAAAACTGAATCAACTGATAAACGAGCAGCCTTGTCCAAGCCCAAAGTGCTGAAGTCTGGAAAACCACAAAATGTTTCCAGTAGAACAATTCTTCAGAAGGACAACCTATCAACCTCTGCAGTTTCTGCTCCTGATGATAGTGCTAGTACAGATCATAGCACAAAGACCAAGGATTCTGTAAACCGTGTTGAGAACACTTTGGAAAAGCAGAACCCGATGGGCTTTCAATCATTTTCTAGCTCTGATGGGGCTGCAGAGGGTCCAATCTTATTTTCTGCGCTTCCTCTTCCATCTGATACTGTTTCTTCTAAGAAAATGTCTAATTTAAATGCTAAAGCTGAGCTTATAAGCAAAGGAAAACTTGCCTCTGCTGGTGGAAGGTTGAATAAAATTGAGGAGGGCAAGACTTGGAATGGTAATTCTGCAAAATCAACCTCTGATCCTGTTGAGCCTCGTAGGTCTAATCGCAGAATTCAGCCGACATCAAGGGTAAGTGTTCAGATCTAAGAATTTTTTATTTGCTAGATT
This sequence comes from Jatropha curcas, assembly GCF_014843425.1. The sequence goes on along the minus strand of NW_023590999.1, from coordinate 3,888,594 downwards.
ATGTAACCTATAGTGATCTGATACGCCTATTGACATGTTACCCACAGCTATTAGAAGGGCTGCAAAGCTCACTGATGGTTTCAAAAATTCCATCCGTGGCACATGACAAAAGCCATAAAAGTAGAACCGCTTCTAAAAGGTGAGTTTTCAGCTCTGAAAATGACAAATCACTTTCTTGTCCTCCTCTCTCTCTCTCTCTCTCTCTCTCTCTCAGTGCATAAACTAACTGCTTCATTGTAGCAGGGAATAACCATGGGTAAAAAGAGATCCCAGGAAAATGTTGGATCCATTACAAAGAAGCTTGATGGTCAGTGGAACACACTCAAAAGTAGTTTGTGTATATTTATAATAGGGGAGATAGCTAGGAATGGAAATTCTTGCTTCCTTGGGTTTTAATTATGAAATGTAGTTGGTAGATGTTCATATCAATTTTAGTGTATTCACAAATTATGATTTAATCTTCCTAGGCATTTTGCCTTAATAGGTTGTATATGGAAATTGTCCATGTAGTTTGGGTTGAAATTTCAGGAAGCTTTTGCAGATGAGATTATCACCCTTTTATATTTTTCTTTTAGATGGTCATTTTTCTAATCAATAAGCACACTTTTGTTGTCTACCGGTTCAGACTAAAATCTTGTGGAAGAAATAAAAATGGAACTGTGATCTTCATATGCTAAATGAAAATGATGCATTTTATCTAATTTTTCTCTTTCCCAGTTTGCTAAATGTTCTATTTGCTCACTTTCTACGCTCAAGTCACAGGTGTATGTATCCTACGAATGTGTATTATCACAACCTCCAATATCTGAATGCGTCCTAGAATGCATGTTGGAGATTTGAGGATCATGTAACAGATTCTAGTGGAACGAATCTTTTAACAGAAAAATAACTAAATAAAATATAGATGCATCTTAAAGAAAAACATTTGGCCCTTTCAGTGAAATATTTACAGATGTGTCCATGTTTTCTGAGTAGAACGCTCGACTTACCTAATGAACTTTTCATTTTTTGTTTCTTCTCCTTTAATTTTCCAGAGTGACTTGGTTATGACATCATTAAATTTTCAAAAGGTTATGAATCAATTGGCAAGTCCAATCCTAATATCTTGATTTTGAATTTTGAACGGCAATGCATCGTAAACCATATGTATATTGTTTGCTAATACACGACTAATTGATGTTTAAATAAAAACCCTTAAACCATATATGTATATTGTCTGCTAATACACGACCAATTGATGTTTAAATAAAAACCCTTTCTGACATCGTCCCGGTAATTCAACTGGATAGCTCTGGTGATCCGGTTGAGTGACAATATCGACTGTGACTTTGACGCGCAACTGGGGTTTCTAACTAGGATGAATGCGCTAACTATGGGTTACTAGTTCCACCCATTTTGAAGACCAGCATGCTCTACGTGATTCTGCAAGATGAAAGAAACTATGGTCATGGATGCGCAGATCATCAAAACAATGTCCTTATGAAACGAGCTCGGCAAGTGGCAAGCTTTAGTCGCCTAAGATGGAAAAACCAACCACACTCGCACGTGACCATTAACCCACCAGATCTAAAACCATAATTTTTTTTATTTATTTTTTTTTTTTTGGCACTGGAATTCAGTGTTCCTTTGCTGCTGGCACACAACGAATTATATTCATTTTCAAATTATTTTTAAGGACATTTTTGCTTCATCAGCTTCATACATGAATAATTTTTCCACCCAAACTGCACCTGATTAATAAAAAGGAAGGTTGCTCATCCTTATCAACAAAGCTAATTTCATTGGATCATCTGAACCACAATGAAAAAGAGAAAGACATAAAATGATAAATTTTAATAATAATGCAACTTACGAAGTCGAAACTTTAATTTCTGGCATACCTAAGACGTGTACCTAGCAAAACTATTTTATGAACAATTGCAACTCATCAAAGATCATTTCTGTACACAAATTCAATTTGTTCCTTGTAGCCACAAGAACCCAGATTACTGACATTTTAGCAAGCTTCAGTTGTAATGCTGGGGAATAAAATTTCATACCAGCATCAGAAGGTTGGCAAGCTGAAGAGACGAAATGACTGAGCCTTCAACTGTCTCAGAAAATCTGATCAATATAAAATTAAATTAAGCCACCGCATATTTCTGGGCTTAGTTCTTCAGTTACCTTAGTCTGGAAATTTTTATCATCCTCAATATCCCTTTAGAGGTACAAGTTCTCCCATGCCTTCTCTTCTTTTGACCTTCCATGGCTTTTGTCTCCTTGATTCTCCTCAACGTACTTGGATGGAAATTTTTGAGTTTACAGGAACTTGGTCTAACAGGCGAGTTTCATCATTGCTGCTTTCATCACTACTGAATGGTTTCTCACATATGCAAGGAGATGGATATTCGTGGAACTCACCTCGTCCAGGCTTCCCCTCGTTCGGCTCTCCCATAAATTCTCTCTGGCATGCTTTCACTCTTTTCGCGAATGTATCCCAGTCTGTCTCATTCCTTTGCATGAACAATCCACTGAGCTTTTTTGCATTTGGCCTAATGGTCCTCTTATGCCCTGCATACCTCCTTTGTATCCATGCAATGAAAAACAGAAAAGGTTTCACAAATTAGTATACTCCAATAATATTTACTTATATTGACAATAGTGGGAACAAGATAAAAAATTGATTCTTTGATTTTTTACCTATTGAAGCACTGCCCATCAAGTGCAGGATTCATTCATGAATTCTTTAATTTCTGAATCCAGTTAATATCCAATTTATTTTAACTGCTTCCACATTACGTATGGGAGCAGAATATATTTCTATAGTGAGCTTTTATTTCTCTTCTTTGTAATAGCTATGAAAATTCTTCACATTTTACTAAATTATTAGAATGTGAGGCTTCATAATCAACATTATTTTGACAAGCAAAATACTTGAAAACAGCAAATCCATATTCATCCTATGAAATTGAAAACAGCAAAGAAGTCTAATCTAAAAGTACATAAAAGCATAACAGGGAACACTGCAAATCAAATTTCTCACCTTCGACCGGCAAGAATCTTGGCCATGTTTCCATTATTATTGGTGACAAAAACATCACTTTCATCACAGACAATGTAGTCGATGGCTGCCAGGCGAGAAGAAAATGGAAGAAAAGGCTTCAGTTCTTCATTAGCAAGCATCTCCTTTGTGTAGAAGTTTGGAAAGAGTTCTCTGAGTGGCCGCAGAGTCTCTTCTCCACCATATATTTCTCCAGATGCAACATAGATGTATGTGTCATTAGCAAATCCAAGGGCACGCAACATCAACCCCACTTCATGAGGAGTAAGTGGACATTTCCCCCTTGCCCGCTCTTCCTCTGCACTTAAATCCTGAAAAATCATCAAAGTTTACGTCAAATTAGACAGAATAAACCATAACCAGAACGCACCTTGATACGCATGGTCTTATTTCTCTTGGTCAATGGAAGAGAATTGCAACATGTGACATTCAAATCAATTTTTTAGGCACATATTTTGTTAAGAGTTTAAATACTTATATAATCCTTTAGCAAGACAAAAACAACTTTCAAATTCTTATATAACCCTAGAGGACTGAATTCTTTTCTTCAGTTTAGACACAAGTCATAAAAAGGACAAGAATCTCACAGGTAATGTGTCCCATCTCTTTCTTATTGCACCAAGCTCAAATCTCTCTTTCTCTCCCCCACCATAATAACATCCAGAAAATGCAAGCATATCAGGTTCAAACCTGCGATTCAAAAGGGTTAGGACCACAAATGAGGAAATCCAAACAAAATTCAACCATATATTTATTAATGTATTCATTGTCTATGTCGATGTATGGATACGAATTCATAATAAAACATAAATTTATGAGATAATGTCTAGACAAAAAAACATATTAAAGCACACTTAATGAATTGAACAGAGTACTGAAGCAAAGTAAGTAGAATACGTCTATTGATATTTAAGACGTGTAAGAGAAAATGGAAAGGCAGACCAAATTCTCATCATTAACTTCTAGAATTTCACATTGTGAGAGCAGCACCAATGCAAGGAATACAGAATCTTAAAGTTTTCTGTTAACATGTTATTCACACTCAAAAGAGACACGGATCTGTTTAGTTTCAGTTAGGCAATGAAAAACTCTGCATAACCTAGGTGATAGAAATACCTTCCCACAGAATGAAAATATTGAATATAAGCACACCATTAATATTAGAACTCAAGCGAAAGAGACAAACCTCAAGTGGATTGCGATAAAACGTTTTGCCATCTTTCTCATTTTCATAACAAGTCTTTGGCCAATATCTTGTATGGGTTTTGCAAATCTTAAAGCATGATAATTAACTCGGCAGCGCAACTTTTGTAGCTCTTCATCAAGGTCATTTGCAAGCCTATAGTCAAACTTTGTCAATTGTACAACCTACAATTTCCAGAGATTAGACCGACTACAAACTAATAACAAAATCAAGAAAAGATGTCTTCCAGACCTTGAATGAAAATGTATGGCACTAAGCAGAATGTCGTGAAAATAAAAGAATAAAAGAAAACAGTTTCTAATCAAGCAAACTGTCTTACACGTCTCCTCAATAGGATGGGCAGAACTTGATCTAGGTAATACTCAGGGGGGGATTTTCTTGGGACACGCATGGTATACGGAGGTTTTTCCATTGATCGCATGACTTTATCAGGAACTCTTTTGATAATTGTCACATCTTTTGCGAGGTAGGAAATGAACCAATCAACATCAAAAATGTTGACAAAATCACTGTATGGTAATGTATAATATAATAAGAATGGGAAGTTGACTGTAAACAGTACTACTATGAAAAAGAAGACAAGATAATAACAGATTGACTTTTACTAATAATTGACTAATAGAATCCCATTTTACCTATCATCCTTCCAATATGAATGATGATCGAGCTCTGGAACAACTAATGTAGCATTAAGAATCCGCGCAACAACTACAGCATCAGTTATCTGAGTGCAGAAAGAGATTGTCATTTTCACAAAAATAAAAAAAATAAATAAATAAATTCACCTTTTGATGCGAATAATGCAAACTTCTTAGCAAAGACTAGAAATCAAAATCTCACAAAACCTCCTTTAAACAAACTAACGTAAGTGATACTTGTTAGTCCAAATAAACATACTAAGGACAAATGGCAAATGCATAACAGCACTCAGAAAACTGATTCAAATGAGAGACGTCTAAGATGATTTGATTATGTCATCATGTGCTCTGGTTCATAAGTGCAATGTATTGATGCTAGACCTAGAAATAAAGTGGAGGGAACTAGTCTAAAAAGATCTACTACTTCTTGACATTAGTGCCGACTTAGATACGAATGGAATGAAATGGAAACAAAGAATTTATATGGCTAACCAACTAGTTTGGGATTACGGCTTTGTTATTATTGTTGTATTTGACAACCTGATTCAATCACAAGTTCTTCCACCAGATTTTCTAACAGCAATGGTATAATACAACTTTCACTTACTCCTGTTCTTTGTTGGTTCAGCCCTCCACTAGCTGCAATAAGCAAATAGCCATTTGATGACTTCTCCCGTTTGGCAGCTAGATATAAAAATTACAAAGTGTTAAAAAGTTCAATCCAATAACATAAACAATGTCTGGCTCAAAACTAAAAAATAAAACATAATATAATAATATTAAAAAAACATAAAGAACATGTATTTTTCTTGCTTTTTCTTAACTACATCATATGGAAGACAGGAGACAATATATCTAAGAAAACGCCCCCAGTAAGCTCAGTTGATGCAAATGTGCCTGGAAACCTAAAACTTGAGCAGCAGTAGTGTTTACTGCGTGTAGGTTTTACAAACACAAACCATCATTATCAAATTATTCTAGATACAGCAGGTGGTTACAATGATATCTACATGCCATAATTCCACAAGTTGGGGAATTTCTTCATGGAAATCTCCAAAATTGCTATTAATATTAACATTAATTAAGACAAGGAACACTGAAGCTAAAATGGAAAACAGTAATGCACTCAAACAGCAGGAAGCAAATTAATCAAAAAAAATTACTCAGTGCTCACATAAATAAAAAAGAGCAAATCCTGTCAGACGTCATGCATATGGTTAGATACAAGACAACAAACCAACACAAGAAGCGGCAAATTTCGGTTGCAAAAACTGCAACAAGATTCAGAAAGGAAAAAAGAAAATGATCTCATACTTTCTGAAAAGAACCAAGGAAGAAAATACAACAACGATAAATATTGGTTGAATAACAATTGGAACACTTGCACGCTTAAGAATATAATTTTCAGAACTTACATCATTAAGGAAGGGGTCTAAAAAGAGAAATTCACAATCCGTGCTCACTTAATCTAGATAACCTACATTCTATGACAAACTTATTGCTGTGAGCCAAAGAAAGGTTGCAGCCATCAGCAGAAAATGATGCTTGGGAAAAATAAACAGGTAGTCAGGTACATAGAGCAGTGGCACCATAACCCAGGGGAAGCATAACAATGAATATGAAGGGTAAAGATTGGCCAGAAATGCATGCAGAAATGTTTTCACAGATTCTTATAATAAATTTAGGACAATACTAAAGCATTGAATAATCACATTTCTGCTTGTTCTTCAAGTACAAACGTATAGACATTAAAATTGTACCATCTAAGCAAAATAAAACCTTCAACAAATAACGCAACTAAAGACACTTAAAGATGAGAATGCTTGACCAGTGTAGGACAATTTAAGACATGGTAACGTCAACAACAAAGCAAATGAATGGACATTAATATCAGAAGGAAGAAGATAAAAGACACATAAATCTCCAAATCAAAGTAGCTGTTTCTCAACTAATAGTTAGCATCAGTGGAAAAGGAATGAGTCGAAGCAAAATACTGGAAACAGCTAACATTTATTGGATAATCATAGCCAATAAAAGATATTGCAGCTAATTCATCAATTATAACTTACGGGCAAAATTTCTTCCTCTTTCACTGCATCCATGATAGAAATTTGAGTACTTGGATTTCCATATATCAATGGGTTCTCGCCGAATCCTTTCCTGTCAATATTAAATTTACACTAATAAATACTATAATTAACTATTAAATTGCTGATAACATTTCAACTGGGAATTTCAATGTTTTCTTTTTTTATTTTTGCACTCAAAAAACAAAAATAGAAATAGAAAGTGTTTTTACCAGTGGGTCTGTCTCCCGCGTGATAAGTCTGTGAGAATACCAGGACGCCATGTGTCCAGTGAACAGCGAAATCAAGCCCAGAACGAACAACATTATCCCGCAAACTAGCGACCACGGGATCTTCCTGCGCTGCTGCGTCCCAGAGGATCTCCACCACTCATTGTGACTGTGATGGTGGTGGTGGTGGTGGTGGTGTTTACCGCCGCCTCTGTTAGAGCTATGGTTACCGTTTTGTTGCTGTAACAGCGCCAGGTTCGCCGATATAACGCTAAACCTCCAGGACTTGGCCACTCCCATTGATTCCCAATCCTGCCCCTTGTTTCATCCTTTATTTACTCAAAATGCCACCACCACTCCGTAATACTCCATGTCCGAGCAAACACAAAATACAGTAGCCTCTCTCTATCTCTTTCTCTTTCTCTATTAATTTCGAATCAGATATCAAAAACAAAAGGCGAGGGAAAGAGAGAGTGCAGAAGACGAATAATGTGAACAATGGAATTTTGAAAACCCTAAATCGGAGGGTTTTTGTGAGATCAGTTCACTGTTGGAGACAATGGAGTTTCTGAGACAAGAAAAAGAAAAAAGAGCGAGAAAAGGAGAGAGTGTGTTGTGTTAATTTTTATTATTTTACTTCATAGCAGTCCCTAAATAAATAGGGATTTTCACACGTAAAATAAATAATGTGGTCGATCGTGTACGAAATATAAATGTTGATCTTCTTACTCTTGCTCATGCCACAGGTAAAAAGTCTCGGAACATTTTAATTTTCATAAATTTATCAAGTTAGGAAGAATTTGTGTAATCCGCAACATTAGTCCGTAATTAAATTTTATAATAACTAAAATAAATAAATATTGATCTCATTAGACTAATAATAATTAAATCTTGATAAATTATAGAAAATTTTCGATAATTTTTATTTTTTAGATTAGACTGTATGTTAAATCTATTTAAGTATTTATTAGGATTAAATAAATTTTTCTTCAAGCAAATAAAAATACGATAATTATGTTTTGATACAGATAATGAAATTGAATAGTGAAAAAATATATTAAATAAAAAAAGAAAAATGGAAATTTTGATTTATGATTTATTACAATCCTCCACTTTTGAACACTATAGAATTTCTATTCCTGCTTTATTTTCTTTCTATACATATTCTCTCTTCATTTGTTTTTCAAAAGAAATGGGAAATCGAAATTTTTCAAAATTGTACACTATGAACACAAAATACATAAAAAATGGAAAATCGAATGTGGAGCTCACATTCAGCAAAACAACAATAGCAATTAATTAATTAATTATAGCATTAATTGTCATATGTAACTAACAGCCAACTATTTTGGGGAGTGAATTCGAAAGTCTGTCAAAGTTGTGCAATTCGAACCAGTGATCCTTACATTTTTTTTTTTTTCCTTTTTTATACCCAATTTTGGTAATATTATCAATTAATTCCTCTGCCATGGACATATGACTCCAACAGGGATGAGGAGATAATTAGACGATTTATATGGACAGTATTATATATATTTATTTGCTAGGGTAATGTTTTGTAAAAAAACTTTAACTTATGTAACATTTAGCTTTTTAGCGTTTTATGAAAAGTTATTAAAATAGAGTTAACAGCTAAACACTACTAAAATATTCCATCTGTCTCAAAATATATTTAACATATTCAATTTTTTTAAATGTATTTAGTATATTCAATTAATAATTAAATATCATCGTAATTATTTAATATAACTCTTCAATAATATGTAAATGAATTAACCAATAGTTAATTAGATCAATAAAAGAATCCGCATTTTATAAATTTTATTTATAAAATTAAAATAATTAAAACTTAAAGTCTGTGTTGTTGACAGAAATTTATTTAAATATTACCTTCAGTCCAACTTGTATTTAAAAAAATATATACAAGAATGTCAATTGAGAATTGTGAAGTAAGCAAATCAATTTTTTATCACAAGATTAAATTTTGACAATTGCCTCCATACCATGATCCCGTTGATGTTGAAAACGTTTGTGGATGATTACGTCCTATGATAGGAAAATATACGTGTGGTGATATTGCTATCTTATGAAAGTTATTCCTTGAAAAGCGTACATTAGAAAATGATGTGTTATCATTAAAATCTTTGTCTAATTATCACTAATTAATTAATTAATTAATTACTTCCTTTTGATTTGATATATTAGATAATTTTATGTGATTATTTCAAATCAAAGCTCACCATTTCTAAGCTATGACAAAATTAGTTAATCCAGATTTAATTGTCTCTTATTAATTTTAAAATAATATCGTAAGTCAATTTTTTATATTATATTAATTTAATTAGAAACTAAATAATCCCACATGCAATCTAGTATATTAAATAATCAATATTAATTAATTATAATTAGTGCTTTGGATGTTAATGGGTTTGCTCTTAATTTCTGATTAGTTTATCATTACATAAATGGTCCATATATAATCACAAAATATATTGTAGCTATTTATCTAAATAATTAATTTAGCCAAATGATTAAGTGCATATATATTTATCTCACAAAATAAACATTTTAAAAGTTTAAATTTTAATATTAGTTATCCGTTGAATTTTTTTATATACCAAAATAATATATTAAATTATTTCCCCGCTCTTAATTATAATTTTTGAAACTTTATTTAATATGTCATAATAAAATATAAATATAATCAAATAATATAAAAAAAATACATTAGTCTATACTATTTTTTATTTTTATTTTCCAAATATAGCTTAATATCTGTAATAACTAAGCTGAAGTCTTAGAAAAATCTAAATTAGTCCCCTAAGAAAAAAAATCTTATAATTCAAAGATTTGAGGCTTAATTTCTATTTAGGTTGAGTTTGAATTGCACTTATAATTTATGTATGGATAGGTTTATTTATTTTGATCTTCTTATCCAATAGTCAACAACTTTATATCAATACGTTATATAAATAAAATAAAAAATGTCTACCATTTTCAGTTATATAATTCAGACTTTAAAAAAGAAAACTACTTAATTTTTTTTTTTTTTGAGAAAAAAAAGAAAACTACTTAATTCAAACTTAGTAGTTGATAAAAAAATATTAATTAAAGATTTTAATTCAAAATATAAAGAAAGTTTATGCTATATATTATTTTTACATCCAGATATATCCTCTATTATATTTAAAAAAAAAAAAAGGTAATGAAAATCTGAATCTTATCATTTGATGATATACTTAAATATTATAATTTGATCAATAATCTCATAATTAGGTATGTATTAAAGTGATTTGAAAATTTGAATCCTGCTTTCTCTTATTGATTTAATGGAAAAAAATAATTAAAGTTAAGATGGAAATGTGTGGAATATTATTAAAATAATTTAAAGTATTATCATTTGATAGTGACTTGAAATTACTGAGCCCTACACTGTCTCGTTTTGTCTTAAAGAAAATAGAAAAGATCTAATGGAAGATTGGAAGTGCATGGGAGATTGCGCTTCATCCATAAATTTTGAAACAGTCTTTTATTTAAAGCTATGAATGAAAGAACCATTAAATGCCGTAGAAGAAGAAGAGGATTTATAGCATTTTCTGGAATATAATTTCAAAGGTGGGACTCACCATTATAATTGCACAAGATATAAATCTTCTACCTAAGCAAAATAGGATGCGATGTGGTGAATAATATTTTAGTAGAAAACCCTGAATAATCGCGATTTTAGATTTTAAACTTTGACTTTATATTTAGTTCGAGAATGCAATTAATGTGGATAAAAATTTGAATTTAAAATTTTACAAATTTTGAATCCAAGGTTATTATTTATGAAAAGTATCATTTATATATTATGTCAATAGTTGATAGTCATTCGTCGGCAGGAGTTGATTTAAGTGGAAAAAACTCAATTTCGTGCTGAGAATACTTCTCTCTTGTGAGTTTGACGGGACACGAATAGAATTAGGCCTAGTTTAATAGTCAAAAGACACAAATATTCAGCCAGTTTTAATCAATTTTTATCATATCAAATCAGTTTTAAGCCTAACCAATTAATTTTATATCGAATTAAACCACTAATAATTTCAGTTCAAACCGACTAACTTGATAAAATTGAATCCCCTTTGAGTAGGCTGATCTAGCTGAGAGTTCTATTCGGTTAGATCATACGTTTTGCACACCCCTACACATTTATATAATTTATTATAATTTTTTTATCACTTTTTTTTTTTTCACAATGAAAAGACACATATACATATACTTTTGTTCGTTTCAAATATCATTATCAAGATTTGTTGAATTTATAGATTAGTGGATTAATTATAATTATAAATAATGTAAGGTGTGTTCTATCACTATCTATAAAGTGCATTATTATTCCTAAAATCAAAAACTTCGCCCTCTAATGAGATTCTAGTTATTGGTTGGTTGAAAGTTATAGGTCTCTCGGTAGTCTTGGAGAAGATAATGTATGGCTGTTATTTGGCTTGGCTGGAGGAGGACAACCTTCTCAGTCGCCTCCACAGTAGTACATTATTGTGTATCAACCTCATAAATATTATGATCAGAAAAAGCAAGTTTGCATTTTCATTCAAAGAATCACAAAAATGGCTATTGAATCATGCATCAACCGACCACGTGTAGTGCTCATATTAATAGTAAGGTTTTGATGTGATATTATAAAATTATCAGGCAGAGTTCCAATTTTTTTCACTAATATAAAAACTCTCCTTCCCAATGTTAAAAAAAATGAAGTTATCAGAATTAAAAATTCAAGGTAAATTACAAAATTACTAGTAAAACGAATAAGAAAATATTATAAAATTATTGGGCAAAGTTTCAATCTCACTAATACTAAAATTTTCCTTTCAAATATCAATAAATAAAGAAATGAAATTATCAAAATAAAAAATTTAAGATAAATTATAATACATAGTTAAAAATAAACATATTAAAATTCTTTTTTCTTTTGTTAGACCTAGAAAAATAGGGCAATTTGAAAGCAGTCCTGAAATTTTTTTTTTTTCTGCTCTTTTGGATAATTGAATGAAATATACATATATTTCTTAATTTACAGATTGTCTATCGTAGAGGTGAGCATGCACCGGTTTGTTTCGTAATTTGGTTATTTGAATTAACTATGATTCGATTTATAATTTTTAATTTGGCTATAGAAAATAAGATTAATTTGCTCAAACACCGAATCAAATCTATTTAATTTGATTTGATTTTGCGAATAATTTAATCTAAATTATATATTTAAATTTTTAATTTTATTGATTTGATTCTGTTTAAAATTACAGACCCTAGCCTTGATAAGAATTCCAACATTGCCGGTTATTCACGTGTACAGATAAAATGCAACTAATAATTAGAAACAAACACTTAAAGATAAGGGATGATGTCCATAAAATTAGAGAGGAGCCTGAAACTGAAAAAAGGAAGTTAGGTTGTTTATACCCATTATAGTGCCCAAGCCGCTGAAAAATAAACTTAAAAGTTTCAACTTTCAACTAACATTTCAGCAACAGGACCCCAAAATCAAGAGCAATAAGTTACTGTATTATATTATTGACAGAGAACTGTGGTCCTCAAAAAAAATCTGCGAGGAATCACTTTCTGAGACTGAAACACAAGTGCCCAAGGGCTTGTTTGGTGTTCTTCAAATCCATACACTTTTGGATAATTTTAGAAACCAAAATCAAACTTTCGTGTGACAAAAATATACACTTTTTTTAAAAAAAGAAAAGTGTATTTTTTTTGTTTGCAGTCAAAAAAACTAATCGCATTTCCTCTGGGTTTTCACATTTTATATAATTGTTCTTCAGGTCTTTGTAAATTGGATTGATCAAGATGCTATTGGTGTAACATATTTTAGATTCTATTTGTAAGGTTATATGTCTCAATGAATTTTACAAAGCTTTATACTTGAAATTTATTTTTTTCATGGTTGATATGTTTAAAAATAGCAAATTTGAATTTATGAATTCAATTATATAAAATCAAACATAACTAATTCAATTAAAAAGATGGGGTTTTTCTTGAAATAGAGCAATCCAAAGATGAAGTTGAAGAATTCTTGTTTGGGAAGAAGAAATTGCTTGTAATTGTAAAATGTAAACCTTGCAAGGGAACCAATTAGAAAGTAGAAACAATGAAATGTAGGAAACAGAATATTTGGAGAAGAAGTTTTGATCTTTGAGTTGCCAATTAGAAAGCCCAGCCTAGGAGGAGCCCAATTATCACTTTTTAAAAATCCTTACCCCAATACCATTGCCCATTTTATAGTATATTATTAATAATTTTTTCTTAAACTTTTACTTTTAGTCATTAAAAAAAAGAAAGTTTCATTTACTGAATCACATACACATTCTAATGCAATCTAAGTGTATTTCATTACATAATATTACAGTTTATTAAATGGAAAATAAAATTGAAATTTAATATTAATGATGAACATTTGACGACTCAATAAATGACAAATTTCAAGTGACTTGTAAAACTAAATTCCAGGTAAAGTAGTTGGTCTTCTTTTCTTGAGCAAATGAACAAAGTAGTTTTGATAGTTCAGCTATATGAAAATGAAGTATGTTTGAGGCTTATTTAGTTATGAGTTATGACAGAATTAGAAGATTGCCAACTGTTGATATATTATCAAACCCGTGATGCCAAATATTAGCTACGTGGATTCCTTGCACCAATCTCTAATTTTTAAAGCCCGATAACTGGAAGTAGGCTAACAATGCACAGACAAGCTCCGATTAGATAATCCTTTTAACTATACAGAGATCTCGAGTTTGAATTTTTTCGTTCAATTTTTTTAATTTAGTAAATCATTAGAAGGGCTATTCTTAATATTTTAATGATAAAATAACAAAAAAATAAATTTTCATGATAAGACGAAGATGTTTTTTCCTTTGGATTAAAAGAGAGAATTTAAAATTGAATATGTTACTAGGTTATTTTTATTCAATTAGTAAAAAAAACTCTTTCTTTTTTTTTTTTTTTAATAGTTAGTCTCTGTGAATTCGAACGGAGATAACTTAGTGGTAAAGAGTACTTGCGGAGTTTGATTCGTTGCAATGTAAACTCTCTATAAACTAACTCTTTTATCTCCTAAAGCAAATGGAAACGGTCAGATTTATAAACTATTAAAACGGATATGAGTCAAATAGCTGATGCAACTCTATATCTAATAGTATATATAGAAAAAAAAAAAAAAAAAAAAAAAAAGGATAGAACTTTTTCCTAAATACTATAGATTCTAACTGTTTAACTCGATACATGTTTTTATCCTATTATCTTCAAAATATATTTTAGTTTGTGAAGTTATTTTAAAAGAGTGAAGAATTTAAAAGGAAATATAGAAGTTTTATTCTGTTACATAGTGTTGGTATTTTCTTTATTCAATTATGTAAATAAAAAAACACTCTATTCTTATTTGTTTTTTTCTTTTTTTTCTTATATGTTAGTATCTTCAACGTGAAGTGTAATTGATACGGAGATAAACTTAGATGATACTTGGTTTAATAGAGTACTTGCGGAGTTTGATTCGTTTTACTTATTTTGGCAAGTGTAAACTCTTCATTAGGTGAAACTAACTCTTTTATCGTTCCATAAAAGAGCAGAACTTTTGGAAACGGTTTCAGATTCTATTTAAAAACTAATTAAAGACAACGGTAATATGAGTCAAATAATTTGTTTTATCTGCAACTCATTATTATCTGAATAGTCTACTATATATAGATACAAAAAAAAAGACAATAAAAGAGAGAAACAAACAAAGTAATAGTTTTACGTCTCTGATATACCTGTGATATCAAAAAAAAAAAAAAAAAAAAAGTTAGTCTCTGTACCGTTTCTAATTATGAGAACATCATCGCAGCAGAGTTCGTAAGTACATTTTCACCAATTGAGCTCTTATTAACCTTGCAAAAGTTAATTAATAAATTTAAACGTGTTAATACTAGAGTCACTTTTTATAATAATTTTTTTAAACAATAAGGCCACACAAATTACCATCTTATGTAATAAGTCAAAAGTCTCATTTTTTTTTTTTTTTAATCATAAGTCGCCGTTGAAATTTTTATTGTAACTTTATCGTACTAATAAAATTTATTATTATATCTTTATTTAAATAATATGTATCTGTAAATAATACGAATACATAACAATTACAAATGTTTTATTTGATTTGAGTTGTATGGTTATTGTTTAATCGGAATGGGAAGAGGATAAATGTGACATATTTAAAATAAGTAAGCTATCTTTGATAAAGCCTGCAAACAAATGGACGTCTATTCCCTGATGGAATTAATAATGGACGGCATTCCTTCAAATAAACCAATAAAAAGTACGAAAAGAAAAGAAAGGGACATAGTCATATTTTATAGTTTCGTCATTTAGATAACTTCATTGCGTCTTGAAAGCGAAACCAAACAAAACTTGGACCTTAAATCTCTCTATTATATATGTAAACTTAAATCATTAAGCCACCCATTTCCCTTTCTTAATTAATTAATTTCTTTAATAAAATTTAATTTAATTATGCTTCCATGATACTGATGTAACTCTCCATTATCTCCAAAGTTGAGAACTCATTGCTAAGGTCGACAACAATAATATGAATAACAGAAGCCAATACCAAAATAAATAAATAAATGTATTGCCTTTTGGCTATATGAATATGGTTTAATCATAAGTACTAAATTAGTGAGAACTTTTGTGATCGAATGTAAACGAGTACATATTACTAAACTAATTATAACAAATTATTGTTACCAATAACCATTTATTAAAATTTCAAATCATGCATTTTTAATTTCAGTGATTAAAATGAAACTAATAGTATGATTAGTCATGTTAAAACCTTTGTGAAAATCCCACAATTGTTACATGAGTATATATGCATGTGAAAATTGGTTTATGATGTTATGAGGAATTTAGATTCCTCATAGTGGTTAAAGCATGATATGGATCATGTCAACCAAATAAGATTATAAACAATCCATTTAAGTTAATTAATTAATTAGAAGTAGACAAGGAATCATAATTGAAAATAATAATAATAATAATAATAATTAATAAGTCAACAAAAAGAAAGTGAATTTTGATGAGTACATTTTGTTATGGTTTTATTTAAGTTCAAAGCTTGACTAAATTGAAATAAAACATGATTCATGCGTAGTATGTATGTGGGTCATATGTAGATCAAGAAGTTAACACAAGTTAGGCACAAAAACAAACCTTCCTCTCTAAAACATTACCATTACCTAATTTGGTCAACAAACAGAGCAACTTCGGCTAAACTCACACAACTCTAATTATTATTTTCTTATAACACAAATATCTCATTTCTTTAATTATATAGGTAAAGAAGAAGAAGAGAAAAAAAAAATACATATTAATAAAATTTCAACAGTAATTATATGACTAGATTGTATTTTCCGATGAACTTTATATAGAAAATCAGTGATCGAAATTTGAAATTGTCATTATTAGAAAAATTTTACTTGAATACTACTCATGTTGGAATGTGAAAATGCATACATATATATGTATATTCCAACAGTTATTACATTAAGTTTCAGTGTTTTGAAGAACTGATTAGTGATATGCAGTTAAACTAAATTAATAATTAATCAGCACCAAAGAAATTGGGTTACCCACCATAACCCATCAAAAGTCAGAATCTCTATTGAAAAGGCACGCACGGCAGAATCTTCCTAACTTTCTCTTCATTTTCTTGCACATTGATCCTATCTACATTAATTAGTCTAAGTTTTCAATTCCTATTTCATTTTAATTATCATATCTTATTTTCTGAATCCAATATATATATATATATACACATATTCCTCCCTAATAAAATCTTGGGCTCAAATCCCAACATGGCTATATCCACAATTCTGTTTCAGACTTTCAGTTATTTCAGTTTTCTCTCCGTCTTCTTCCTTTGTCTTTCAAGCCGTTCTTTTCCCGCCAGACTCATACCGGACTCTGTAACTGTAATAACCACCGATACCCGAAACTCCACCGATATTCATAATTTCACGTGGCATGATTTTACTCGCTTCCTAGACGCCGGTAAGGGCAGTCAAGTGAATGGCATGTCAGAGCTCAAGAAATACTTCAACCATTTCGGGTATCTCCCGGTTCCCAGTACCAATAATTTTACCGATATCTTTGATGCCCAGTTGGAATCGGCAGTTATAGCTTATCAAACCAATCTTGGTTTACCGGTAACAGGTAAACTTGATTCCGATACGATATCAACAATCATATCGCCGAGATGCGGAGTTGGCGATACAGCACATAAGAAAACCGGTATTTTCCATGTAACCCGAAATTTCGCGTATTTTTATGGGAAGCCCAGATGGGTAAGGCAGACGCCGATGATACTAACATATTCATTTTCACCGGATAACATGATTGATTATATAAGTATAGACGAGATAAAGAGAGTTTTTAAACGAGCTTTTTCAAGATGGGCATCAGTTATTCCGGTAAGCTTCAGAGAAGTGGAAGATAACGAATCGCCAGATATTAAAATCGGGTGGTATCGCGGTGATCACGGCGACGGAGAGCCGTTTGATGGAGTTTTAGGAGTTTTAGCGCATGCTTTTTCCCCAGAGAATGGGAGGTTTCATCTCGATGCAGCAGAAACGTGGACCGTTGATTTTGAGAAGGTTAAGTCAAAGGCAGCCATTGATTTGGAGTCAGTGGCTACCCATGAAATTGGACATATACTTGGATTGGGTCATTCGTCAATCAAGGAAGCTGTGATGTATCCAAGTTTAAGTCCAAGGACTAAGAAACTGGACCTTAAAATTGATGACGTGGAAGGTGTTCAAGCTCTTTATGGGTCAAACCCTAATTTCAAGTTTAGTTCTTTGTTGGAATCTGAAAATTCTTCTAATAAAGGGGTTGGTACGAAAAGTAGAACATCAAGGTGGACCATTTCATTGGTGGTGGCTGCTTTGGTACTGTTTTTGTGTACATGATCACACTTTTGTTTTTCAATTGGGTCATTTTTTTATGTTTAGGTGTAGCAAATTGTTGACACTATATACTTCACACTTAAAAGGAAAAGAAAAGGAATTCTTTGGTTATTAAGATCTTTTATTTTTATTACTTCAAGAATTATTATATGATGATAACTTTATGTTTTCTTGTTTAAATATGGATAACTAGATTAATTGATATCAATCAATGGATTTTGATTTAATGATAGTATAGATTTAGGAAGAGAGACAATTTTTTATATATATATTTGGAAGGCCCAATGAGTCAAAATAACATTATGGGTTATATATGGGATTGACCTTTCCTTAATTTTTATAAGAAAAAAGAGCTAAGAAGCTCTAGGAAGACAAATACAGTTTATAATAGGAAAAACAAATAGAATCATGACTCAAGCTCCGTTTGTTTTCGTAAAATAACTTGCTGAAAAATATTTTCATGAAATAGAAAATATTTTTCAAATGATTTATTTTCCGTTGTTTGGTTGTAATATTAAAAATTAGTTAAAAATACCAAAGTCTTTATCTCATAAGAGCATAAAAAATATTAACAATAATAAAAATTTTATAATTTAAAAATTTTATTCTTAAATATAAAAAGAATGTAAAAAAAAAAATGTAAAATATGAAAGTCGCCGGTGACCAGTGGTAGTGGTCGGTGGTAAAGACTATAATGATTAATAAATTAAAAAATATGAATTTATAAGATTTGCCAATATCCAGAAAATATTTTACTCTCTCAAAATTGAAAAGTTGTTTTCTTTAAAAACTGACTTAATTTTTCTTTAACTAGGAAAATATTTTCCATTGACTTATTTTTCTGAACGTTCCAAATAACGAAAAATTGTGAAAAATATTTTCCTATAAGTTAATTTACGGAAACAAATGGAGCCGACTCTAAGATGTGTGTACCCATAGGGTAGGAGCCAACAATCTTCAAAAGAAAAATCAGCACAAAAAATTGGCCTCCCTGTAAACATGATTTATATCACAAATCTGATCACCTTTCAACAACTTCTGGATAGCAATAATTAGCTAATAGATAACACCAATCGATGTAGTCTTACCTTGAATAGCTTTTCATGTTTTTTTTACAAGATATACATTTTTTATAAAATGTAGAAAAATCAATTAGACCACACGTTATTAGCAAAAAATTATGTGAAGTGGGCTTATTTGGAAGAGACTAGAGAGGCATTTAGATGCCATCACAAATACATGATTATATTGAAACTTCAAAATTTTCTCTAAAATATAAGTATTTTGGATTCAAAGTAAAATTGTTTTTTTAATTTAGAGACTTAAAATGTGAAAAGATTATAGTTATAAATATATGAAATAATATTGAAAATAATATTTCATTGTTTAGTAAAATGAAAAATTTCATTAATATACGGAAAATATTAGTTGGATCCTAACACTTAATTCTAATGGAGAAAATTAATACGAAATCTAAACTTAATTATATTTTTTTTCCTCTCCATTTTCTGATTTTGTTCTTTTCCGCTTTGGCTTTGTTAACAAAAGCAATCATTCTCTACTAACGGTTAAATGGCAACCCGTTTAGTCATTAGCGCCATCTTCCCAACGTATACGCCTAAACAAGGTATTGCTTTATAACCAAGACACTAGTGCAAATCCAATCTTCATAGAAATAACAGAAAGAAAGTTTCGAAAATAGGGATGGAAAACTTGTCGTATGTGTCATAACTGTCTAACTCTTTTATTCAAAAAGAATATTTTTTATAAAATTTTTAAAGCCTCCTTAGTTCATAATTAATTACAACCCAACTATGCCATAAATTGATCTTTTAAAATTTAAAAAAAGGTAAAAAAAAATTACATATATTTTGATCTATCAATAAAATCTAAACAAATAAGTGGATTGGCGAAAAGGGATTATATTTTCACATGAATGGGTCAAATATTCGAAATTAAAATGTCTACAAACAAAATTTTTTTTACGGGCTTCCCGATAGGATTATAGCCCATTATATTAAGAGCCCAAGTAAGTATAAAACTGATCCACCACAACCCAACTATTTGGTTAGAGCCGAACCCAAGCCCATCTAAGCCCAACTCAACCAAACTGCCCTCTGTTTGACTCTTACTCTTCTCTTTGGACTTTGAAGCGTGATCTGGTGATTTTTAGCTCCGCAGCTAAACCTCGAATAAACCCTCAATCCTCAGAACCCTTTCCCAGATTTCCTTCCTCTCTATCTCTCTCTGCAGCTTCTAGCATGGCCTCCTCTTGTCACCGATTCATCAGCAGATCATCTCTATCGTCCATTAAATCCGCTATCAGATCTAACGCTCCAAAATCTCCGATTACTAGATCTCCCACTTCTCCCTCTCTCTCGGCCTCTCCTCGTTTACCTTCCTCTTCCCTTCCTCGCCGCTTTTCCTTCTCATCCAGGTGCACGATTATACTTACTTATTCGTCTTTGTATTTTTATTCGTGTAGGCGTACATGTGCTTAGTAATTATTTATTTTTGAAGGTCTCCGTCTGAGCTAGGATGCGTGCAGTCGTTGCTGCCGCTACACAGTGTCGTGGCGGTGGCGAGGATGACTTCATGCTTGAGTACGACATCGAGGAGTTGCCGAGCGCTCTCACAGGGTACACTCTGCTGCACCTCTCCCGGCCTCTAATAGCTTTTATTACTATGTTTTAGAGTGTGAGTAGCTTGCTTTTTTTTTTTTTCCCCCTTGCTTCTCCTGAAATGCTAATATTAGTGTTTGATTCGCGTGCTTTTTTATTCCAATGCGCAAATTTTACTGATAATTAGTGATTGATTTTCTGATTTTCTTGTTTAAACATGTTCACTTTTGCGAATTCACTTAGATTCAATTCAATTTCTTTTTTATTTTTCTTTTTGGATTACTGGTTGTGTAAGAATTCAAATCCGAAAGTGGATTTTTCAAGGTTATGATTAATATAATGTTAATGAGCCTAGTCTGGAGATAGAATTGCTGTGATCTTGCTTTTGGAATCTAAGACTTTAGTTTAGAGTCAAAATTTAAGAGTTATATGAGTAGTGTACTTGGTTCTGCGATATGGGTCAGAAATTAGCACTCAACTGTTAGAACGATATTGAGCGCTGAGTGAGCTGCACTCACATTCCTGTAGTTAAAACAAATTGGGGAGCTTAACTGCGAGGAGAGTGCTTTAATAGAGTTTAATACCATCTGACTGGAATATTTGGTTCCTGCAGGCACATAATTTGAAAGAAATAAATTCAGGACCCGTCAATTATGGCCAACTGCATCTTTATCAAGTATGAAACTATAATTGCTTCCTTAGTGATATTAAAAATGTCTGGTTATTTTAGGATGGAAACTTTTGTTTTTTGTGTGCCATACATTTCTGTGTGTAAACGTTTTTATATTGATCAGTTTATTATGTGATTTGTTTTGAGAAATTCTTTATTGCCCTTCAAAAAAATTATTTATTTTACTGTTTTAATATTCATCCTACTGTCTATCTACTTCCTGAAGTCTATTGCATTCATCCGTCTATATGAAGTTTACATAGCATGCTAACATATGAGACTTTCTGCCAATTATCCTGATACTTAATACATTTTAGCCCAGCTTAAATTTCTAAGCTCTAAGGATTAACTATTGTTCGTCGTTTATCTTCTTTTTTTGAATTTCTTGAAGAAGATAATGGATTAGCTGTTGAGTTTGAGTGAGAGAGCATGTTCTTTGAACCATTAGATTGCCAAAAACATTTAAAAAATGATATATGAAATAAGTCATTATATTCAAGGAGATTATAGATGTGTGAGAGATCTTGTTTGATTAAATTCATTTTTTGCTTGGGGAAACTTGTATGGTCAAAATTTATTCTAATCTATTGTCCTTGCGACTAATTTTGGTTGGTAACTTGTTGATATCTGGCATGTTGCATGTTAAAATGATTGTATCTCACCTACACTCTGAAGCATGAAAAAGAAATAAAATGAGAGAGAACGATTCTCAGGAGTAACCATGTATCTTTTTTTCTTAAAATGCGAATATTATGAATTGAACTTTACAACTAATTATATATTAGTAATTGAGAATAGTATGGTAACATAACTGCTCCTGTTCCCAGATGGAGTTGATGGTACGTGAAACATGTGTGCTGTTTTTGGAGGTGGGTCCTGTCATCATCTAAAGTCTTAAGGCTTGAAACAATGTGGAAACTACTTGAGACGCAATAAATATGCCTTTTAGAACTTGATGCAATCTTTTGGAACCCAATTGTGTAATTATTGCAGAAATTGCAAACCACTGATTGATATATTAAAATTGTATTCTCAGAATGACCACATTTGTTGACATTACTGAACAAAATTGCTGCGTTTTAAATTTATACCGGAATGCTGTTATTCATGTCTTATTCTACATTTATATGCTTCATTTTGCACTTGTTTGTTTTCTGATTCCAGTATTTGCATTATTTATTTCTTCAGAGCTTGGCCTGTCAGTTCCAAGGTGACTTGTTTGGAAAGAATCAATATGATATGGGAGAACATCTTCACATGAATGGAGAAGCAAAGCCTAGTAGCTTTTCATTTTTTGAAGAGTTTTTGTCAATCTATAAAATGCTGCTGAACCTTCAAAGCAGTAGAGCTGATTTTGATTCTCCATAACACACAGGATAATTTTCTTCTGAGATGTAGCATTAAATGCTATTGTTTAACACCATCAGTGTATGCTCGATTGGATAAATGCTTTAAATATTATTTTCTAGTATCTTTCCCTAACTTGCTAGTTGTTCTTTTCTTGACCAATTCCTTCCATTACATAAACGTTAGCAGATAGAGATCGATGACAAAATCTTTTTTTTTCTTTTTTTTTTTCTTTTTTTTCTTTTTTTTTTTTTAAAACCGTTAGCAGATTAGAGATATCAACAAATAATCTTCTTTTTTTCTTTTTTTTGACAAAATCTTTTTTTTTCTTTTTTTTTTTCTTTTTTTTCTTTTTTTTTTTTGTTGAAGAGAATACCTCAATATTTGCATTACTCTAACCCATAAAAGGGTAATAATACATTGGGAATATTGTCCCAACATTTGGAGCGAGTATACAAGTAGGCAGCTCTAGCTAGGTTATGTGCCCTTACGTTAGCTTGTCTCTAAATCCATCTAGCGGTCACGTTAGGTGTACAATCTAAAATAGTTTTACAATCCAAGATAATTGATCCCATCTGAGACCAATCCTGCTGAGAAGAGATAAGAGCAAAAACTAAAGGCGCAGTCTGTAACAATAGTACCAGGAGATGAGATATTGTTTTCTAAACAAATTTGTCTTAATAGGGGGATTATGAACAACTTTTTGAAGTAATGCGTCGTTTATTACAACTATTTGGCGTTTAAGACAATATAATGGTATTTCCCCAATCTTAAAATTTGGAACTCTTCATCTTTATCCCATTTCGAAGTATGTTTCTAAGCTAGATCATCGCTACATATGTGACGAGTGTAGGGAAGCTCTATCAACTTCAACCTCAATCCAACTACAACCAACTTCTTTTCTCACTCCTCTCTCTTTCAATATCTTTCTCACTTTGCTCACATCTCTCCATTTTGCATAGGATGCATATATGTTAGACATCATAATATAAACATAATCATCATCGCCCTCCAATTGAATCACCTTTGCCGCTGCAATATTTGCAACCTTCAAATCCCTACACGCTCCGCAAGCACCAAGTAAAGCCCTCCAAACTACACCACATGACCCAAAAGCTAGTTCGTATATCATCCTTTTTGCCTGCCACACCTCACCTCTTTCTCCCATAAGCCGAACCATTGAACAACAATGCTCAATCGTTGGTTCAATACCGTAATCGTTGATCATTGATTCAAAGTACTCAATTGCCCTCTGCAAGGGCACCTCGGTGTTTGAGCACGCAGTGAGTATGTTAAGGAAGGTAACCCAATCGGGTTTCACTCAATCGTTGGTTCAATACCGTAATCGTTGATCATTGATTCAAAGTACTCAATTGCCCTCTGCAAGGGCACCTCGGTGTTTGAGCACGCAGTGAGTATGTTAAGGAAGGTAACCCAATCGGGTTTCAAATCCTCAATCATTTTCACTTCCTTAAAATGCTCAATCACTTTGCGTGAATCACCATTGTGAGTGTAGCCCGACATTATTGCATTCCAGGTTACCATATTCCTTTTAGGCAAGAACTGAAAGATTGATTCAGCATTCTTCACTTGCCCACATTTGGAGTACATGTCAATAAGAGCGCTCCCCACAACTACAGAAGAATCCAAACCAACTTTGGTTGTACAACAATGGATCACCATTCCCCATTTCAGAGCTGCAAGACCAGCAATACCACTCAAAATAACTGAATAAGTATACTCGTCCATTTTAATATCACTTGAATGCATTTTTGCCAAAAAGTCCAACGCTTCTCTTGCGCGATTTCTGTTAACATATGCTGTTATGATTGAATTCCAAGAAGATGAATTAGGGTTTGGCATGTTCAGTAAAATTTTAATAGCATTCTCTATATTGCCAAACTGAGCAATGCCATTAATCATTTCATTATACGAGACGGTGTCCGGCTCAGGCATTTGATAGAAAAAATTATATGCCATTTCAAGTCTTTGGTTTCTAGCACTTGCTGCTACAACTGAATTCCAAGAAATTACATCCTTATCAATCATTTCGTCAAAAACCCAAATTGCCTCTTCAACAGAAGCACATTTCCCATACATATCAATCAAGCAATTCCCAACAATAATGTCAGACTCCAACCCATATTTCACAATCTCGCAATGAATTGACCTGCCAAGCTGAAACATACTTAGCTGTCCAGAAGCAGATAAAGCTACCGTGAAGGAATAGGCATCTGGACAATTATCAGATCTTTCAAGTTGAAGAAATAGATCCAAAGCTTTCCTAAACTGCCCAGACTGTACGTAGGCAGAAACCAAGGTATTCCAAGCAACTACATTTGGTTGAGGCATTTCGACAAAGACTTGGTGGCAAGCATTTATTGCCCCTGTCGTTTTATAGAATCTCAACAAAGCAGTGGACACAAAGACATTGGCGCCAAACCCAGATTTAAAAATGTAGCTGTGGAGCTGTTGGCAATAAAGGTTCAAACCCAGGTCAGTAGAAGCTCGAACCAGATGAATCAGAGCATAGCCATTAGGTTTGGTTGCAGACGCGAGCATTTTAGAGGCCTTGAACAATGCCAGCTCCTTAGCGGGTCCATCTTGGACAAGAGTTGATATGAGAGCAGACCAGGATTCATTATTTTGAGAGATTTCGTTGACATGGTTGCTTTTGAGTGTAGAAATGTTGGTGCTAATAGTGTTTGACAATAGCTTATACGGATATTTTTGCTTTCCACGGAATGCTTCAATTCCTTTCAAAAGCGATCTTCGCATGGTCCAGGGAAAAATATAGATATGGTTGTTGTAGAGTGTAGATATGTTCGTGCTAATATTGCTCGACAGTAGCTCATGTGGATGATTTTGCATTTGCTGAAATTCTTCAATCCCTTCAAAAGCGACATTCGCGTAGTCCTGCGAAATCTAAAGACCTGAAGTTTAAAAGCTTGAATTTGAAAATTCTAAGCCAACTCCCAAGCTAACTGTGGGACTGGGTCATAGTCGGGTGGCCACGGTTCCGGTTCCAAAAAATTTGGAACCGGAACCGAACCGAAAATTAATTGTTTCGGTTACGGTTTGAAACCGAACGGTTCTGATTCCTTAATAGTTCTAAAATCAACGATTCCGACCAGTTTTTGGATAATTCCAGCCGGTTTTGGACCAATTTTGGCCGGTTTTGAACGATTCCTGCCGGTTCAGATGGAATTAAAACTTTCGGTTCCAACTGGAGCTGGAACCGCCGATTCATGGTTCCAAAACTGGTGGAATCAGAATCGAACCGTTTAGATCGATTCCGGTTCTTATTCGAACCAGTTCGGTTCCGGCTCCCACTTGTTCGAAACCAATGATTCTAGTTCCGAAAACCAAATTTTGGCCACGCCTTTACGTACCAACCAAAATCAAAGATATTACCATTAAAGAATTCAAAAAATCAAGGATTAACCTATATACTATGCCCCACTACGGCTTAAAATAATTGCAATAAATAATTTTAATTTAAAAATTAATTGACTAAATTATCTTTTTATTAATTCTCTAAATAATTAATTGAGCTATCAAAAGACAACAAGACAATCACAAAGTTCAAAAGAAAAAATAATTAATGCTTTCTTAATTTTTAAAATGACAAATAAGCTCATATATATAATTAGTATAATTAATATTTGGGAAGTGTTACCAACGTACATAACTATACATTAAATACAAATAAATACTACATTTGTATAATATTTTTAAATACTATATTTGTACAATATTTTTAAAAGTTGAATTCATGCTAAGTGTCGTGGACTTTTGGATACCGGTGATTATATTATAAAAATATGGTGTACTAAATAATAAAAATAACTTAGTTTTCAATAAATATAATTTTTAAACATATAAATCACAAGTATTTTTTTATTATCAATAATAAGTTTATTATGTAAAAACTTATCCATTCGATCCGATCAAAATTTAATAATATAAATTAAAATATCAAAAGTAATTATACAATGTTTGTCTGTTTTTTTCCCCTAGGTGATAAAGTAATTAAATTTCTTTATTTAAATAAAGACAATAATACAACAACTACTAAATTCTAAAGCATTTAAATCAGCCGAAACGGCAAGTTGGAACGGAGGTTGAAAAGGAGCATACGATGGAAGCTTTGTTTTCTTACAAAGACACGTTAGAAAGCATTACATGTCCGCATTGACCTCTCCACGAGGCAGGATCTGTGTGTATACGTGTCACTTCTACCACGTAAACTAATGCCACTCTCCAAATATAACTGCATGCGTGGCATTTATAAAATATTATTTTGTATTTTTATTATAAATAACAAAAAACTTTGCGATTCACACAACACAACGCATGGCAGCACGAATAGTAATATTACAATAAGAGTTCTTAAATTAAATTTTTTTTTTTCATTTAAAAAAAAATAAAAAATTTTTTTGGCTTTTTTTTTTACTAATAATTATATTTTTTTATCTCAGAAAAATAGTGTTAATATGTTAAAAACTAAATTGATGTGACATGTATATATAACATAGAAAATAAATAAAAAATGGGCTGGAAATACTTCAAACAATTAGCAAAATTAAAAAAAAAATTGAAAATAAGTAATTAAATTAAATATTAATTAAGAGAAAATCTAGTGATAGGTGGTAGGTGAGAAGGAACCGTCGTTTCAAGTACAACAATAAAAAAATTAGCTTAAAAAAGCACAACAAATGTTCTTTTAAGAGCGAAGAAACAGGAGAGAAAGACTGGTAGAGAAGCCTCATGAACTTGAAGGGTAGCTCTGTGTCAAAACAAAATAAACACAAACGAACAAACAAACACACATTTTCCTTCTCTCAGAAAATTAACCTAAAACCTGAAACACAAAAGACTACAACCTTTTCTTTTTCTTCCTTTTACTTTTCGTTTCTAGTGAGAGGAATTAATCTGATGTGGGTTCATCAATGAATAAGTTGTTTCTTTTTGTATTTCATTGGAGGGGAAGGAACTCATGGTGTTATTGTTTTGTTTATATCTTTTGAAAGAGAAATTTAATACTGTCATTTTCTTGGAGAGTTAAAAGATTTGCATTTGGCAAGAATTTCCATTGTTTGAGATTTTTCTTCTGTAAATTGGAGATTCAAAATGGTTTGGTACATGAAAAAGGAGCTCCTTGAGGATTTAGCAATTGTAGGAGGATTGATAGGAGTTCAATTTGTTTATGCAGGAAATTCTATTTTCTTGAGTTATTTAATGTCTCTTGGATTTACACCTAGTACTATTGTTATTTTCACTACTTTTGCCACCTTCCTTTTTACCTCTCCTTTTGCTGTTTATTTCGAAAGGTCTTTTTCCTTCTTAATTAATTAATTTTGTTATTTGGGAGCATTATATTATGTGGGAAGTTGATAATTGACGTATATATATATTTTTTATTTGCAGGAAGAAATGGCCTAAAGAACTCAGTTACAAGTTGATGATCCAGCTCGTTTTGATTTCTTTTGCTGGGTATTTTTTCTTTTCATGTTTTAGTTTCGTATTTTGTGTTTGAAAAGGAAAAAAAAACAAAAATTCTTTCATTCCCAAGATTATGCATTTACGTTCTTTTTTCAAGGGTAATAAAGGGATTTAACGATTACGTTTAGAACTCCATTTCTTTCAGAAGAATTCTTTTGTTTTAATATGATTTTTCTTTGTTAATTTTAAATTCTGGGAATGACTATGAAACATAAATCTATTTGTCAATTTATTTATTCTGTGATATCATTAATTATTCATTATTCATTATTCATTAATTATAAATTTGATGCACTATTTTTATTTTTCAGGGTTACATTATTTCAAACGTTATTTATGAAGGGGATTAAACTAACATCACCAGCACTGGCAACCGCCATGCCAAACCTTGCTCCAGGACTTATCTTCCTCATTGCATGGGTGGCTAGGTATAATATATAAATCCATTTTTTAAAGAAAATGAGACTGTCAGGATTCAGTTTTGAACCTCTCAGGTCCTGTTAGAGGCAGACCTACATGGTTTTAATTTGTACGTCTATGGTTCAAAATGGTCATGCAGGTTAGAGAAAGTTAAGCTAAACTGTATATACAGCAAAGTGAAGATCTCAGGCACATTGGTTTGTGTCGTAGGTGCCCTTTTAATGAGTGTAATGCACAGTTCTAAACAAACAAAAGATACCCAATTGTTAATTCCCCCACCTAACGTAATATTTGACAAGGAAAAGATTATCGGTTGCTTGTACCTCATGGCAGCTGTTTTTGTTCTATCCAGCAATGTCGTTTTGCAGGTAAATCTTCTTATTACATAATTGTTAAGGGATTTAATTGTTTTTAATTGTTAATGAAATTGCTATGACCTTTCTTTTTCAGGCTTATACTCTGGGGAATTTTCCTGCACCAATGTCCCTTTGTGCTATAACATCCATAATTGGTGTAATTATAACAGCAGTTATTCAGTGGTTTCAAGATCCCAATTTTGGAATCGCTTTACCTCTTATGCCCCTCACGAACCTCATTGGCTTTTCTTTTCTGGTAATTAATTATTATAATTATGCATGTGTCGCCATTTTCCTGATATACAAATCCATTCTTTTTATAATGATCATTGACAGAGGGGGGGATGTCAGGGTGGCATCTAATACAAAATTTTTAGAAAATTTACCTTATAAAATAATGAAAACTCTTAATTTTATCCTTTGGAATAGTAATTTTGTTTAATTTTATACAGTCAGGTGCAGTGACAGGAGCTTCTGTAAGCTTCAATGGATGGGCAATGAAGAAGAGAGGTCCTGTTCTAGTCTCCATGTTTAGCCCTATTGGAACGGTCATTTCTGTTGTTCTCTCTTTAATTACCTTAGGTGAAACCATTAGATTAGGAAGGTGGGTATTTATGATCGATCAATCATTCATTTGGGTTTTATTTTTTCAAAAATAAAGTTTGATTTGAGATTATTCAACATTAATTTGCAGCCTTGCTGGTATGCTCCTGATGTTTACTGGTCTATACTTTGTGTTATGGGCAAAGGGAAAAGAAGGTTACCTGGATGAAATGGGCATGGAAAGTGAGTACGACCCGAAGAAGCCTCTTTTAAGTTAACAATGTAAAAATATTCTGATAGATTGTACTTTGGTTTCGTCATTAGGGCTTTCTAGCTAGAAGAGCAGAAAATAATTCTGGTGGTGGATACACGAAAAATAACTTTGAATTATCGAGTTTACCAGACGCATTTTGCTCATTTTGATCCCAGTGATGGATAAAATTTTCTTATGTGAATGACAAAATGAACCAAGGATTATGATTTTAATTTAATCTCATGTCGTTGTCGTTTTAGCGAAGATGTGATGAGGTTTGTGTTACACCGAGTCTATTAAACTTATTCTCAGAATTAGCACCGATTTTTGGTATATGGATTCACTTCTCTCGTAAGGTATATGGAGTCCTTCATACAATAAAATAAGAGCAATTGCCTTTTGAAAAAACTACTCACTCTTTTTTTTTAAAAAAAAAAACCTTTCGGTGCAGTCTATTAATCCGGATTCTATAGAGGCCATTATAATTGCAAGAGGTAATCCCCCTAACTCAATTTTCCCATTTACAATACCAGAATGGACCATAGATGTTACTTAAAGGATTCAACACCTCATCCCACTAGACCGATAGTAAAAAAAAAAAAAAAATATCTCTTTTTAGTATTGTTTTGTGTTAATATTTAAATGTAGAATTATAACTTTTGATAATTGAGATGGACGGTAGAGATTTTTTTTTCTTTAACCATATGTATCTGAGTTCTGAGTCCCTAAAGGCTTATATTTTAAGCATTTTGGGTCCAAGTCAACTTCTGTTCTTCTTGATGTGTTGGGCTCCTTCGTGGCCCATTGAGACCTTGCTTTGTCTCTTTACATTTTTCACTTCATCTCCACTCCTTTGCTTAATTTATCATGCAAGAACCAAAAACATATAGAGGAAAAAAAAAAGCTATATGCCCCCACCTAAATGTCTATTATGCAAGCTTACTTTTCCTATATCATAGAATTTAAAAACAAGTAATTTTAATATGGACCCAAAAAAAAAATAGCAATAAACAGAACTTAAGATTATCAAGTAACAACCTATGGACAATGATGTATCTAATAATTAGTTTCTGGGTCTTTTTTTAATCTACCAAAAACAACAAAACTATTTGTTAATCAAGCTTCGGTTAGCCGTCATTATATCCCACTAATATTCATTATCATCATATTAATCAGAAGATAATTTTTCTCCTCCTTTTTTTCTTTTTTTTCCCTTTTTTTCTAGTTAGCATACATGTTGCTATCCACAGGATAAAAGTGATGTTTAAGTAAAGACCCTCCTGATAATAGCGGACTCTAAATTTCGAACACCTTAACTTTTAGGTCAAGTTCGTCTAAGGATGCAGTCTATTTTAATTGATATAATAGAAAAGGTTAATTCGGAAGATAAAGAGAATCTAATTAGAGTCTGTTTGGCAAAATTAATTATTTTATTAGCTGTTAGTTGTTTTAAGAGCATTTAGTTGTTTTGAATAGTTTTTTATGAAATGCTAAAAACTAAACATTAAATGAGTTAATGTTTTACAAATCGTTACTTTAACTTTTAAAAATTAGTTCAAACACTATGAAAAGTAGCATTCAACATTTTAAAAAGCTATTTAAAAAAGCTCTTGCCGAACATAATCTTAACCTAAGATGCAATGTAGGCTTAATCTGTACGTACAAAGAAGAGAGAGGCACGTGATTATTAAAAAAAAAAGGGAGGCAAGATAAAATTATACCAAAGATTCTTTGCTTGTTAGTTGCTTGCTTTTGTCTGCTCCATAAAATTCAGTTGAGACTTTTGGTTTCAATTCCCATTCCTTGCTATGTAGCTTTCTCTATAAGCATATCATTTCCACTAACAACTGAAAAGCCCACAGCTTTCAGCAATTCGTAGATACAAAATCACTCAACCTAAAGCTACAATCTTTCCTTCCTAAATTACCAAACATTAATTAGAATTTGTTTCTTTCTTAATTTCCATTATTTTAATTAATCTCTGAATTTAACCAACATCATCATCATTACCATTATGTCTAGGGGCGATTATGTAATTGAATGGATCCTCCATGCATTGCTGTTGTGGGTCCCATTTCCATGTCCTCAAATTCCTCTTCCAACTTCACATGCATAAAAATGTAAGTGTTGCTAATGTTAGCTAACCTTGCACTAGTACTAGAGTTGGACAAAGCTAATCGTAGCCTTAAGTATCTACTTGTTAATTATTTTGCTAAATATATATTTATTTCAAATAATTAATTATCTAAATCTTACGCTTCATCTGCTTCAAAATGGCTTAGTTCCGAAAAGTATACTTTCCGAGAAATAAACTTTCAAAAAGTATAATTTGTATGTATTTGGTATGCAAATCAACTTTCTGAAAAGTAAATTGCCTTCAATCTATAAATTACAATAATATCTATAATATAAATTTGAATAAATTTAGATAATAAGATAAATTGGCAAATTCATTGTACTTAATTAGGGAACCTCCCATATCTAAAGAACTTGATTCCCTTATATAATGAAAATTGAATGATCTATTTTCGAGCGGCGTTTATAATGTAAACCAAATAAAAACAGGAAAATTGTACTTCCTAGTCTACTCACCCCCAATCAAACATCACTTTGGAATCAAATAACTTTTGAAATGTGATCGGTTTGTGGGTCCATCTTATCCTTCTAAGTGTTGGTATTTCGTTTAATATTTATTTATTTCAAAAAATTAATTATCCAAATCTTAGAAGTAAATTAAAATATAAATTTTTTCGAGAAATTGAAGAAAGATAAGAGAGTAAATAATTAATTGAATGTCTCATTTGACAGTGTAGAGAACAAAAACATTGAATTGCAGATTGAAAATTAAGTTTATTAAACAAGTTGGGGTTTTCGAATGTCAGAGATATAATTAAACCAGTCCACTTTAATTCTCTAGCTTTGTCTGAATACTGATCAAATGTACAGATCTGCAGACATGCAAGAGTCTTTACAAGGATAAAATACAACTGGGTATATTTTGTGCAATTGCAAGATACAAAGGAAGCCAAAAGGACAAAGCAAGAGAAATTATACACTACACCCGATATCACCATTTCTCATTATTATTATTTTTTTTTTTCATAATTGTCACCGACTTTTAAATATTTCTTCAGTAGATTATAAATTTTATTTTAAAATCTATCAAGACAAATATTATAAATATAATTCAAACTCGATATATAAATAGAACTCAAATTTGAAACTCTTAAATTTAGATTTTCAGTTTTAGCCATGGGATTAAATAGTATACATTAAGAAAAGCTGGAAACCGAAAAAAAGTTCAAAATGATTGAATTTCACGGCTTACAACAACATTACAACTCAACATTACCAAATTTAGGAAAAATTTCGCACTAGATAGATTAAAAAAAAAAAATTGAAGGCATAAGAGATTTTGCCAACTGGGCTACATTAGCTATTGTGGTATGGTGTTTTTTAATGTTGTCTTTTTTGTATGTATGTGTATTCTAGCCTGTCCTCAACTTTGAACAATGGAAAGAAACATTGGTTTTTTCAGTTAAAATGTACAGCCATGATTGGTCAAAGTTAGGTTTTTGACCAGCAAGTTTCATTCCCTCATGACAATACTATTGACAATAAATACTAATTCATCCTATTTCTATTTCAAATTAAAAAGAAATTTCAAAGACTTTTCTCTACTTCAATTTTTCTTACCATTTAATTTCTCATTCATACAATATATTTTCTACAGACTTTTAATTTCATTATTTCATAAGAATAAATTAATATATTTTATAAAAGATGGAGATGGAGTCGTTATATTTCGTAAACTACAAAGATAGTAATGTGATTTTCCCATAAATTTCCACCTAAGGTAGGGTCCATGGGCATCTCTAACTTGAACAAGACTAGGTCAAACCAAACTTGCAGCCTCAAAGACCATATTGATGTAGCTTTCACAATTTGGAAATAAAAGACCGAAGGGAATTGCTATGTTCAGTCATCCGCTAACTAAGACCTGTATAAATTTACTTTTTTTTTTTTTTGTTATTTTATGTAATTTGGCAAAAGTATTGCACTTACTTACTAGTGGACTTTGCACTAGAAAAAAAAAAAATAAAAGGACCATTTAGGTCAAAATCAATATAAAAAGCTAAGAATCAAAGGCTTTAAACATAACCTTTTACCAACAACATTATCACATATATAGTTGGAATTTGCATTTCCTTTTATTATTATTATTCTTATTATTTATGTTAAAGATCTGTTTAATTTTTATTATGGTAAATTGTAATAAGTTAAATTTTATTTTACTATTTTTTATGTAATTGGACTTTAATTTATAGATATTTGTTGAATATACTCATTTGTTATTTTGTGATTGGCTATTAATGGTGAAATTGAATATTATAAACATGAGTACTTGCATTAGATAATTAGTTTCTTCCTAATTGGATGTTGAAGAGAACTTGTCATGGGACCCTTTCAAGTTTGGGGAGTATAGTAATTAATGGAACATGGAGATGGATATGTATTGATATGGCTTTCAAATATTAAACCCAAATATGAATTCGAGATCTAAATTTCAATCAAGAAAAAAAAAAAACAAGTCATTGCATTATTTTATTTTACCATTATAAGTTTTGAATGTATTTTCAAACCGTGTTTTTGATATTTTTGTCTCTGATTTTGTGATTCATCAAAAAATGTATTTATTTCTTTTATTGATTCGCATAATAATTGAGAGAATTTTCAGTATTCACATGATATTTAATTTGATAATTAGCTATAAATTTATTTATAATTTTCAGTATTTGCATAATATTTTATTTGATAATTCAATATTTTTACAATTTTTTTGAATAAAATATGTATTGATCCGACCCAATCAGTTATTTTGGATTGTCTCATCCATCAAGCCACGATTCGACCGAATGGTCCTATTTAGTCCGAAGAATCTACCTAACCCGATCCACATGTAGTTTTGTATTTGGTTACTCTTGTTGCAACAAACTGAAATTGGTTCACTAATTTAAAATTATTTTTTGACTGCTTTTCTCCTCCTAATTTTAAAAACTTTAAATATTCAAAAACCTTATATTTCTCTATCGAAACCTGATAGGGACACGAAACAGAAGCCATAACCTTTTCTTTGCATATAGAATCAAACGACAAGAACAAGAAACGGAAACCGGTCGTCGAAGAAGAAGCGCGTGGGAAATTAAAAATTAAGGCGGCAGGCGCAAAAACTATGCATATAGGCAACGTGTGTAGATTTTGTTGCTTGGTGGTATGCACATATGACAGAGACACAGTATAAGCATAGTATAGTACCTGAATGGTTCAGAGAAAAACTGAAGCAATGAGGATTGAGGAGGTATCTTTTCTTCTGTGTAGTCTATATGAAAAAAAGAAGCCCACTCGCCTCGAGATGCGTGTACTGTACCAAATCAAGAAGATGTACTTTGTGGCGTGTAGCTTCGTTTTATTATTACTCTTGATTTTGTTGGGTTCACCGGCTCCGATGACTCGGTCTGGGTAATAAACGGCAGTTACTGGTCACCATCTACAAACACCAAAGACAAACACAGTGAATGTAGAAGTAGTATGGGATTTAGGGGAAAATATTTTATTTAAGATATAACATTCCATTCACTAATTTTATAACATTCACCTTTTAGGATGCTTGATTACATGTTTTCTGCGTTTTAAGTTAGAATGTCAATTAATTGATATCTAAACTAATTCATTCCGATATAAAAAATTCTAAATGTTCTAATTTTTTAAAATACTACGTGGCAATTGATCTCTAGTTAGTTCTGTTTCCATCCTTTAATTTGAAATAAATTTATTATAATTAATATGTTAGGAATAATTTTTTGAATAGCTTTTATAAACAAATAAACCGAAATTAGATTTAACGGCAATATAATCACGAGAGTCAGAGGAGCGTGGACGAAGTATCCATCGAGCAATATCATACATGAAATCATGAATAATGCGATACTGACTATTCCTCCAACCGGCGTGCTAAGGCCTCTTCCCCATTGCAGTTGAGGCTGGCCGCAGACATTAATATTTAATAGAATACTACTGAGTGCTTATAAAATTAAATTAGAAATTAATAGCATAGCCACTAAGACCTAAAAAATAAAAAGAACTCCACCTTATCCACTAGAAATTGACTATAATATTATAATTTTAATTTATAAGATAATAAAAAATTTTAAAATTATTTCTCAAAAAAATTTAAAATTATATTAAAATTAGTATTTTAAAACTTTATTATTAAATAAGAAAAGAATGCATGAAACTAGAAAATAATAGTGTTCTTGATTATTAAAAGTAGTATATTGTTGCGGTGGTGATTATTAGTAATTACTTATTAATTAGTGACTACAACGATCAATAAATTAATAAAATGTATATATTTATATAGCAAAGGTAGATGAATAAAATTAAAGATAAAATTTACTTATTAATTAGTGAATAACAAAACGATCAAATAAAAATTAATAAAATGAATAAAATATATATTAATAAAAAAAAATATAATAAATTTATAACTGTTCAAAAATTTCCATACTAATATAAAAAAACTGATTTAATAAAAATATTATATATTAAACTAATTTTTTTTCTAAGTACTATAATAAATAATAAGTGAAAAATATGTAAAAAAATGATATTACTAAAAAATTTATTTTAATCGAAAAAGAAACTAAGCATAGATTTTTAATTTTTATAAAATTATAATAAATTTATTACTGTTCAAAATTTATACTTTAAAAAACTGATTTAAAATATTATATATTAACTAATTTTTCTAAGTACTATAAATATGTGAAAATTTAAAAAAATGTTTACTAAAAAATTTATTTTCGAAAAAGAAACTAAGCATAGATTTAATTTTTCGTAGCGGCTTAACTTGCTATAAACTTCTTCGCTTCAATCGAAAGAAGAGTCCATATTTTATTTTTCTGAGAGTATATTTATTTTAGTTTTTGAGTAAAAATTATGTTAAAAATATTAATTTATCTGATAAAAAAATCGATTTATAAAAAATAAAAATAAAATTAACACATTAAATATGGACTCCAACAATATAAAAAAATAAATATCATATTTTATTTTTTCCATATTATTAGAGAGTACAGTTTTGACAATGTACATGACACGTGGTATCACACGCGGATTGCCAACTAGCACGCTATAACAACTAACCAACCAATCTTTTCCACTGTAAGCGAGCCACTGATTCGTGAACTTCAATCTCGCAATAGGCAAACAGCCAAAATAATGCTAGATGATTGAACTCGAAATATAGCCAACTGTCCAAGTGAAAACCACTCATATCACTTAATTAATCGTGAGTTACGTGTTGGATTGCTGTGAGCGGAAAAATTTTTCGCTGACGTCACTTTTTACAGGAATGCTACCACATGAGCCGCTAGAAACACCTGTGATTTAACTTTGATTAAGAAAATCTCATGCTTAAATTTTGCGTATCAGACGGATTATAATTTATAAGAACAAACAACCTACCTTTTATTATATACTTCATTTAATATATTTACATATTCAATTCTGATGATAAAATTCTATGTGTTACTTAGCTCGTTTTATAAATAGTAATGAAATGCAATTATCCAAAATCGTGTAAAAAAAATATCTTTTGCAGGTTTTTTTTTTACCGGTGAATGTGCTAAATAGAAGTAAATTGCATTAATGAATCTGTAATATGATAGTAGTAATATTTGGTAATTGAAGTGACTTAAACCTGACACCATGTACTACCATTGGACCGAGAAGAGTAGCCATATTATATTTCATTAACTATTAGCATCTTTTTTTTATAAATGGTCACATTAAATTTAATTATTTTTAATCCAATTGCATCTTTTATATTGAAAAAGGAATTTAAATCTGAATTTAATTGCGAGATCGTGTGTGTGTATATATATATATATGCTGTTACACTATATATTAGTGTGGAATCCAATTGCATCTTGTGATCAGTGCATATTTTATTTCTTTAAAAGATTAAATTTGTATTGTAAAAAAAAAAAAAAAAGTAAATTTGTGGATGCACATTTATAATATTGAATTTAAATCCGTAAAATCAAATTAACATTTTTCCTAACTACATTTTACAAATTAAGGTTAAAAAACTAATGTAGCTCTTGTATTCTTGTATTATAAGTTAAAATTTGATGGAGAAAGATTGCGAATTTCAAAATGATATTAATCTTGTAGGATAAATACTAGTAGGAAAAATAAATAAATAAACTTCTTGATAAAAAATAGTGAGGCACATCATTGGTATTTCGAAATGCACGATTTATTTCAATATAAAACTCATGGTTTCATAAATCAAGTCACGGAAATCGGCCTGAAAAGTTAAGCTATGGGGCCGAACAACATCCGCTTATGTGTATTCAAATTGAAATCCAATTTTAAATTTTGGGGAAATAAATTTAAAAAAAAAAAGATGATGGTAATTATTGGAGATAAACATTCGATTAATCAAATCGAATTAGCTCAATTTTAAGTTATTCAAATATGTTTTTATAATATTCAAATCCGAAATTAAATTGTATAAAAATCAATTCAAATCAAAATTAAATTGGTTTGGTTCGATTTGAATTCGATTATTTCAAATCAAATTAATTATTTGAACTTAAAATAAATTTAATTAATTATATATGATAATCAAATCAAAAATCAAAATTAAAAAACCAAATCGTCTTATATATCCAAACTAATCGATAACTGAATTTGTAAAACAATTATCAAAATTTGACCGACTGAGTTAATTTGATTTGATACTATATTAAAAATCGAGAATTGTTCACCTCCATTGATCATCATCATATCTTTTGAAAATTAAACTAATTAAACACAGCAAAAGTGTAATTTTATATATATATATAATTTTGTCTATCTGGCATTTTATCAACTTCCAAAAAAGTGGTAAAAAGAAAAGCTTAGTTACACTAATCACTAATGAGCAAGGTTTGCATGTTACTTGTCCCTCTTTCGTCTCTCATTTGCCGTTTAAAGAACACACATTTTATGACTTCTATTCCCCGCTGTTAGGAAGATTTTACTTGCTCAGTATTAAAAGGGTTTTACTTAATTACCATTAACAATAATGGATTAATCGGATGCGGATAAGCGGATGGTAAGACCGTGGAATAAAAAAATATATATTTTTTACTTTATTTTATTTTATTTTACAATTTTACAACTGTTTTTCATTTATTTATTTTATATCTACGAATCATAATTTTTGGGTTGTGTGTCTTTTGGTGGAGGAATGCTTGTCACCTACTCCTTTTAAGTTCTCCAATCTCTCTATATGCTTCTTCTACTTTTTTTTTTTTTTATATTATATAATTTTTTACTTTATTTTATTTTATTTTACATTTACAACTGTTTTTCATTTAATTATTTTATATCTACGATCAATAATTTTTGGGTTGTGTGTCTTTTGGTGGAGGAATGCTTGTCACTACTCCTTTTAAAGTCCCAATCTCTCCTATATGCCTTCTTCTACTTTTTTTTTTTTTTTTATTGTTGTTAGATTAGATACAGTGAGAGAAAGGCAGAGCCTTTTTTTTTTTTTTTATTGTTGTTAGATTAGATACAGTGAGAGAAAGGCAGAGCTTTCATCTCTGCTTGCTCTGTTTCTTCCTCAATGGAGAGGCACAAATGCAAGCTCTGTACTAGAACTTTCGCTAATGGCAGAGCTTTGGGTGGTCACATGAAGGCCCACTTAGCCACCCTTCCTCTCCCTCCAAAAACGATGTCGATTCAGCAGCAACCCGGTAACCGTACTGAGTCAGCTTCATCTTCATACTCTTCCTCTGGTGAAGAACAAGAAATCAAGAACACAGAAGTTGAAGAAAAGGCTTTGGTTTATGGATTAAGAGAAAATCCAAAGAAAAGTTTCAGGTTTGCAGATCCTGAGTTCTCTTTCGCCATTGATGCTGGTTCTGTTGTTCAAGATAGAGAAAGTGAGACTGAGTCAAGAAATCCAACTCGGAGACGATCTAAAAGAACTCGAAAATCCGGTTTTGCAGAGAATCAAAAACTGAATTTCGATTTTAAAAAACTAAAGTTGAAGAATCCAAGTTTATTGGAGTCAACTTCTCCGTCGCCTTCGCCATCTCAGTCTCCATCCCCATCCCCAGCAGAGCCAGAACCGGTAAGCTCTGTTTCTGATACTTCCCCTGAGGAGGATGTTGCTATGTGTCTTATGATGCTTTCAAGAGATGTTTGGTTGCCAAACAATGAAGAACTGGAACAAGAACAAGAAGAACAAGAACAAGAAGAGATCAAAGCAAACAAGATTCGCGGGAAGTTAAGATGTGAAAAATGTAGTAAAGTGTTCCGATCTTCACAAGCATTGGTTGCTCATAAAAGGATTTGCTCTTTAAATGCAACAGAGCTAAAAAAGAACCATGATGGAAATGAAAGAATTTTTGAATGCCCATATTGTTTTAAAGTATTTGGTTCTGGACAAGCACTTGGTGGGCATAAAAGATCGCATCTAATGGGTACTTCAACAACAATTACTGCTCTTGCTGAAAATTCTGCTAAACTTGAAAAGAGCAACAGTCTTATAGATCTTAACTTGCCTGCTCCAGTTGAAGAGGATGACTTTAGTGTTGTCTCAGATGCTTAAGTTCATTGTAAGATCTAAGTCATTCATATTAATTTTTTTGTTTTGATGCTTAATTGGATCAAATGGGTTACTTTTTTTAGTTACAGATTATATGGTTTACTCTTTATATCCATTGCTTTTCTAGTTTTTTGGGTTTCTTGAGTTCTCTGCAACTGTTAATTATGCACTGAAAATTAGTTCATTTCTATTATGAACTTACTTACCAACTCATTTAATGTAGAAAAGAATTCATTGGTTAGAATTTTTTTCTTTAAATTAATTTTAAAATTTAGTTTCTTCAAGTATTCCATTTTGTTTGGTGTATGTGCTTCTTTCTTCACCAGTTCACGTGTTGTGTAACAGCAAAATTAAGTGTAGTTGTTGTTGCTCAATGCTCATTCTATTTAAAACTACTGTATAAAGACTATGACTTGCTTAATTTCAGTTCATGGGTTTTACATTTTACTCCCTTTTCAGTGATAAAACATAAAAGCCAAAAAACTTGGGTCCTCTCTTCGTCTTCCTCCTCAGGTTAAGGCTCAGGCTCAGCTCAGGGCTCTTTCTTTCTTTCTCTCTGTGAAGTACTAAAAGCGTTGCAATTCTGTTATTATATGTCCTGTTGTAGTTTTTCCAGCTGTTGTTATAAACTGTCTACTGTTTCTTTACATTGCAATTGTATTTTCTCAGTTTCAGGCTTTGTTTGTCTAGTTGGAGGGTAAAGATTCTCTTTACATTTTTCTTTTATTTCTCTTGTTCTCTGTTTGCATTTCCTAGTTTTTTGCAATTCTCTGGTATTAATAGTTTAGTGATAACCCTATGTTACGTATTAATAAAATGTAATTAATTATGGACAAAAGCTTGTCCAAGGATATTTTTCAGTGTATAAAATATAATATATGGTTTTACTTTTACTTTTCTTGGGCCGGTGGTTGGGGACATGACCTGAAGAGGGCTATCTTTGAAGATGACTACTGAGAAAGATACAAAAATCCTTTCGTTTCTTAATAGAAAAATAAATAATTTTTTTTTAAAAAAAGATGGGTAAAAATTTTATATCCGCCTTGAAATAAACGAAAATCCGGGCAAAAGGAGGTGCCATGCTATATTCTTATCGAAGAATCAGTCAGATTTTATTATTTGTATACAATTTATTTATATAGGCATATTAAATTCTTTTTATTCATGTAAGGATTTTTGTATGTGGAGCAGTTAGAATATAGTCTGGACTTACAATTTTTCTTTAAATTAATAAAACATTATTTTTTTAAAGAAAAATAAAAAAAAAATGTCTTTAGAGTTAAAGAAAAAAATAATTGGTTATTTATTTATTTATTTATAACATAGGTGTTCCCAACCCATTAACCGATGTCTAATTCTGCTCGCATAGCATTATGCCCACGAGGGATAAATATTTTTAGTAGAGATTTTCTCGATATAAAAAGTAGAACATTCGACCTCTTATTTAATTGATTTAAGTCAATTTCACTCCGGATATTTAAATATTACACTTTGGATTTCTAATTCCTTTGATGCATGTGATTTCTTGTTTCAGAAGAATTCTGATTAAATTTGCAGATTCAAAAGCTTTATCTGCCCGAGTGATCACTCATACAACTAATACCTTTTTAAATTTTTTTTTTTATTTCCTTTCAATAGTGTTTTTCTAGAATATGAAAAATAGAATTCATAGTTAAAGAGCAACAGCAACATTATTTGCTTGCTTGTGAATTTTATTTATTTATTTATTTATCTTGATTCGTCTACTTGTTTTGACCAAAATATTAAGGACAAAAGAAGAAGGGAAGCTCTTGTCTCCTTTAGCTTTTCCTTTTCTGTTATTATATAGGTTTTTAGTACTAATATTTACTTCCTTAATTAGAGTAAATGATGATCATTACACATTTCCTAATATGTCTAATGCTTTTTCTGTTGTAAAAGCCAAGAATCATCGCACATTTTCTTGAGGTAACTTCTCCCTATTCATTCACATTTTTAATGTTTCTAGTTTTTTATATATATAACTAAAGGTGTAATCCTTCTCGAACTGTAGAGCATAAAAATTTTTTTTATTCTTTTAATAAAATGCGTTTTTCAGGATCGAATTTATACTCTCACTCTTATTGGAATATAAATTGTTTCTTATTGGTTAAATGTTCCTACTTACTACAACATTACTTCTAGCAAAAAAACAATGGGCAAAGCCAATGTTTCATTTTCTTCATCCTCTTATTATAACTTGGTTGTCATCTTTATCAATCTTGGTTCTTGCCCATTCTTCCATTCTTAGAAGCTTTTACTTTTGAGTTTCTTGATCACCCTAACATTTATTTCATTTGGGTAGTTTTTGGTGTTAGTTGCGTTCTTGTGTAATTGCATCATCTTTTATCATGCTTATGGTGAAGGAAGGGTTAAAAGTTGTTTTCAAAATTCATTCATATTAATTAAATTGAGAATTGGTTGAATGGCAAGTGCAGTTCGTGGACTTGACTTTTTATGTTCCTCCCTCTAAAATAAGGCTGCTTTCCTTTTTTTATTTATTTCAAATTAGAACCTTATTTTCTTTTCTAAAAAAAAAAAAAAAAAAATAGGCTGCTTTCCCTTTTTTTATTTATTTCAATTAGAAACCTTAATTTTCTCTTCTAAAAAAAAAAAAAAAAAAAAAGTTTTTTTCAGTTTTCTATTTTTTTTAAAAAAAAAAAAAAAAAAAAGTTTTTTCAGTTTTCTATTATACCTCTATTTAGCATGCATCTTTATCAGGAAGGATGTTACTATTACTATTGATCAAATCTTGCAGTAAACAACTAAGCAAAATACAAAAAGTTTATATTCGTAGTCTAAGAAAAGATTAAGGGTGTATGAAAAAAAAATAAAGAAAATTGTGGGGTTTTTTTTAATATAAAGAAAATATTTTCTTAATTAATGTAAAAATAAAATTTGGTTTATTTTTATTAGAAGGAAATTCCTTGTTCTTGCATGACCAGGTTGACGAAAATTCTATATGGACTAAAGCCTACGAAAATTCTATATGGAAATTCCTTGTTCTTGTTATTTATAATATTAAGCTGTTTTGGAATATATCTGAGTAAAGACGCGTAAAATAGGTCCCCTTGCAAAGTAAAGACATGAAGCGAGTTCCCATATTCGTGAAGACTGGTTCAGGAAAATTATTTTCCAAGTACCGGATTTTTTATTATAAAAGAAAAATTTTGTTCTAGAAATAAATTTTATAACATTTAAGTAATATTTTCAATGGAATGTTTTCTTAATTTAATAATAAGTTAAAAAAATAATGCCAAACACAATATTGACCGTCTTGTTTAGTATTAAGCGCACAATCAAATTGTGTTCGTTTTTTTTTTTTTTTAATGAAAATATTTTATTATTTTTTATGAATATTATTATTATTAAGTGGGCAAATGATCAAATGGATATTACAAATGGACACCTTTTGGATTCCAAATGGGCAATTTGCCCCTTTTCCTCTTAAAATATGCACCACTGTGGATGAAATATTTTGGTTGGTAAATGACAAAATCATGAATGATCTTAGCTTGCAGTATGGGTGAAGATAGAAAGAAAAAAAGGAAAATGAGCAGCCAAAAGGATCGTCGCTTTTGGAATCATATAATGGGCAATTTTTACTTTTAATTATTTAATGATAAGTGTGCAAAATAAAAATAATAAACTCAATCACGTGTAGTCTATTTGGTCTTTTCACTCATGTGATCAGTGAGAGGTCTTAAATTTAAATTTTCTCAACCACAAATATTTTAACTAATTTAGTAAATTCAGGATAAAGCTAGTCCTTTCGTGTATTACAAAACAACCATAGGTAATTGGATCATTGAAAATTATGTCATTGCTACAAGAGAAGCAACTTAAAATTCAAAAAATTTTGTACAATTACAAGCATTGCTATTTTTTTTTTTTTTAACCAAGTTATATGTGTATGTGGCTCATGGATGAAGTAATGTACAATTATATATCTTTTTTTTGGTTAAACCAAATCTTTTTTTTTTTAATTTAATAATTCATTAATAATAAATATAAGTCGAATACATCATAATAATATTCTTATAGAAATAGGAAATATAAATATAGAAAATTGAAATCTTCTGTTTGGAGATATTCCTAATCTTGGTAGAAGAGATTAATCTTCCGGGTAAGGAGAACTGGTCCATTTTCAAATAGGACAATAAAAGAAACTTTCTATAATATTTTCCCGAACATTATTTTTTCAGAAACTTGTTACAACTGTCACCCATAGAAGAGTTTAATATAACAAACTTTAATGGAGGAACATGCTACATTACCAGCCTCCATTAGTAAAAGAAACTTACCCGAACTTGAAGATCTAAAGTCTCCAACCACAAGCAACCAATAATCCATCTTGTATTTTGAATTGCCAAAAAAATAAATCCAAATAAAAACTTCTCAATAATGAAAAATAA
Source organism: Jatropha curcas (assembly GCF_014843425.1). Next base: position 3,843,602 of record NW_023590999.1, on the reverse strand, counting down.
CTCCATGAAAGGAGAGAAATAAATAACCTAAATAAGAGGTACCAAAAACATTAAATCCATTTTTTTTTTCCAAATGATCATAGGTTCAAAAATTAGTAGAAAGAAAACTATATAAAATAATAATAAAAAAAACGACAGTGAGAGATGAAAAGAAACACCGCCGACTAAAGAAGACGGTCGGCGGTGGTTTAAAAATAAAATCTAGAAGGACGCAAGAAAAGAGAGAGCTAGAGAGAGAGCTAAAGTTTACTATCTGGGACATCTAATCCATTATTTTTGTTTCATTAGAAAAATCCTTTTTATTATCCAAATCAAGTTCTAATGTTTTATGAATATAAAAAATTTCAATCAATTTAAAATTATATATTTTCATATTATATAATTATTAAAAATAAATTTTATTAGTTGGAGTTTGAATTCAAGTTTATTGGAATATTAATATGTGATTAATGAATAAATACACTTAACACAATTAATGAGCTAAAAACAATTTCAACCATTCAAACTTGAAATGACATAAATGGAATTTCGCTGTTTTAAATTTTCAAAATGAGTTGAGCTTTTAACCATTGTAGTTTACTGGATTAGTCAAATGTGGTTGAATTACATATATTGGAAACCCATGTTTGACATTTGAACACTCAATAGTTACTTGAGGGTATTAAAGTTTCAAAATTCAGAAATTATCATTGAAATATTGATAAAATAAAATTTTTAACATTAAGTGTTTGACTCCCTAATCAACCATTAATCGCTAACTTTCAATGAAGGAATAGAGAAAGGAGAATTGAGATGACGTTTATAATTTCTTTTAAAAATTTATTTTACAAAACACTGTAAAAATTAAAAATTTCTTTTTAATTTAAGTTGCAACCAAATATTTCAACCAAACAAGTCCTAAGTACATAGAAATGAATGATGGAAGATTATAGTTATAGCCGGTTAGGTGGTGGGGATAAATAAGCCGCGAGGCACGGGACAGTACAGTACATAGAATTATAGAAGGGCATAATGGTAAATTAAGATTGTGGATTTGGTCAGCGCGAGTTGTGGCATGCTTTATGAAAACTGGGAGCAAAGACCTGAAAGACTGATGACGTGGTGGAACTTTTTGGTCAACGTCTCTGCATCCTTTATAGGATAAATGCGACTGGCCCCACTTTAACTATTTCCATTTTCCATCCAAATCCAATCACCGCTGGCTGCCCTAAACCTAAAGTGCACCAAGTCATCAACACACCAAATCATTTTCCAATTGCAAAATTTCCTATTGTGTATAATTTGCATATTGTTGATTCCCAATAAAAAAAAAAAAATCATTTACACACAAATCTTCATATTTAATGTACTAAATAATTTAATTTAAATTTATAATTATATTTTACTAACTTGTAATTAAAGTTCATTAAATTTTATGAACTTACACTTTTTTTTCCTTATTTACCAAAAAAAATCAAATTATAAATGAAATTTTGATTTCTAATTAAATTCTAATTCAAGTATTTAAAAATAATTTAGAGGGAAAAAAAAAAACAAAGAGATCATTTACAAATCTAAAGTTCTAGAATTCTCTGCATAAAATTCACACCGATCGGATTCTCAAAAGCAAAAGCCAAAAAGGTTGAGAAACACCATAGATACAAGAAAAGCAGATCATTAGTTTTCTTTTTACTATTCTTTCCTTTTATCTGGTTGTGCTTAAATTCTGTATTATACTGGAATTAAAAATATATTTATATGTGGAAGCACAAGCAATAATTAGAATTGAGTTTTAGCCTACATATCGTTATTTACTTTTTTTTTTTTTTTTTTATAGAAATTGAGTTTTAGCCTACATATCGTTATTTACTTTTTTTTTTTTTTTTTTTTTTTTTTTTTTAAATATATATATATGTAGCAGGTGCTATGTACATTTTCAGAAGGTTGTTGAAGGGGAAGAGGAAGACCACCAGTTAGAACTTATAAAAGAAATATATTGATTTGATTCGATATCAAGTATCAACTTCTGCATATAATCATATTCTTAGCCCTCTCTCTCTTTTTCTTTGGTGTTTCCAAAATTTTATTCTTCAAGCCGATCTTTAATTTTTCGTTTTTTTTTTAAAATTTAATAAATATAATCTTTTTTAATCTGTTAATTTGTCTTTTTTTTAGACATATATTTAATAGAATTTTTATTTTTTTTATTTCCTTTATGAATTTTGTTTTTTATTTTTTTTGATGATGTTGTATCTTCCTCAAAAACAATGTATTGTCTTCTTTTAATCGTTCATGTTGTAGCTGGTGTGGCAAACAGCCATTAGATTTAATTTCTTTTCTTCTTATTTGTTTACAACCCAATTTATAGAAATTTTTTTAAATTGAACAGAAGCATCACTCAATTATAAACAGGTGTGCATGGAAGAAAAATGGTGGAAAAGCATGGGAAACAGTAATTATTATTGTCCCATTTTGTGTTTAAAACACAATATTTATTCCTAGGGCTGCATAATTTGACTATTAGCCAAGCAATCAACAGACTACTCATTGAGCTGTGCATGGCCTCATCTGATTGTGATAGAGGACCCACTTTTGTATTTCCCTTTGTGCTTATATAAACAAAAATTAAACAAATGTGAGATTATAGTCAGTGGGCGTCATCTAGTAGACGGCGGCGTTTTAACTTTTCAATGAATATACAAATACAATATTGATTTTTCTCGCATGGCTGATAATATTTTAGGCCCAGTTTGTCAACTTGTTCGGTTGGGATTAGACCTTCAAACAAACCCAATAAGTAGACAACGTGTACTCAATTTGTAGCCATCTCCGCCCTTAATTACTGGCCCAAGTCCAACTCATATGTTACATCTACATGCCATAAATATGTTATTATATAGGTAAATGGGAATTTAATTTCATCTTTGAATTTTGTATCGCTTTAAATTTTTTATATAATTTATTTTGTATTTTGATTTTTAAATTTTGATAATATTGCATACATTTATATATTAATAATTATAATTTTTTTACTTTTATACGTAAAATATTGACTTAATTTGTGGTTAACATAATTTTTTGGATCATAATTTTCATATTTTTAACAACTAATAGATATTCAATTGATCTAATTTTATATATTGAAATGCTGAATAAAATAATTTTGCAAGTTTAAGTGTTTAATAAATATAATTTTATAATTTGAAATATTTTACGTATCAAAATAAAAGTTGAGAGTGTTACAAAATTAAAATTATGTATTTTGTTTATAATAAATTACATAAAAAAGTTCGTTATTTGGACATATAATTATTAGAAATGCATTATTATTTTAATTTGTAGCAAATAGGATTTCATGTTTTCTAATCACTATTTCGTTCCTCTTACCCTAAATAATTTATTTCAAGGATATTCTGTGAAGGAATTGTAAGAATTAATCTCAAATAATTCAATAATAACCTAGATCGTGCAAACCACTAGATTCAACAAAATAGATTGAATAAGAAAAGGTTGCGTATCTGACATCGTTGTTCGTGCAAACCACTAGATTCAACAAAATAAGATTGATAAGAAAAGGTTGCGTATCTGACATCGTTGTTCGTCGATCTTGATGTAATAAAATTAGGTTTGCAGCCTTCCAGAGAATTGAAGAATCGATTTAGCGGAAGCAGTACGAAAGGAACGTAAAACTGAATCGTATTCAACTCTTCTGGGGACCAGGACCTTTATATACCTGTAGGGTTAGTACAATTCCTATTGTTAGTACAATTCCTATTTCGGTCCTTTAAAGAAATAGGAATTATATAATGGTCTCTACACTTAATATCTATAATTAGTTGATACCTCAATAGTCAATTATTCACAATCAAGACCGCATTTAAAATTGACTTTATAATTAGACTGCTGTACATATTTAATTTTACATATTAAGCCCACAATAGAAAATTAAATCCAACAATCTCCCACTTGGGCGACATATGTTAAATAAAATACATACACCAAAATGAGCTCAACAAACGCAGTCATACGAGGTATCCAAAAACAATCTCGTCCATTAATTATATTGATAAAGAGCTGAAGAAACATTCGCCATAGATCTTATGACTAAGTTCATCATCAACTACCTTACCAATACCCCTAAATGACACAGATTCATTATAGAAGTGTAGGATGAAAACTAAATGTAATGTGATCATCATGTTTGTTTTGTCTGTTTCCAACTGGTCACCAACAAAAGTGAGATCAAGCAAAAACAATAATAATAATACAGAGTGTAACCATCAACCAAAATGAGTACTCAACAAAATTTCATGATAAAACATATCCAAAACAAAATAGAGCATTCAAAACCATAATGTATACATAAAGAGCAGACTCCCACTAAAACTAGACAGTCTCAAACAAAACGATACCCATATGAGCGGTGTGCTCATGGAAAACTTTCGGTATCACTGCCTTTGCAAGCGGATCCGCAATCATAGAGTTTGTTCCAATATGCTCTAAGGATATCTGTCCACTCTGTACCCTCTCCTTCACAGCCAAGAACTTAATCTCAATGTACTTAATGTCAATGTGTTTTGATCGAGAAGAGCTCCTGTTGTTGTTGGAGAATAAAACGGCTGACCTGCTGTCACAATACAACTTCAGTGGTCTTTCTATTCCACCTACTACACGCAGCCCATTGACAAGGTTTCTCAGCCAAATAGCTTGATTGGATGCCTTATAAGATGCTACAAATTCAGCTTCCATCATGGTGGAGGTTGCCACTAGAGTTTGTTTCACACTCTTCCAAGAAATAGCACCACCAGCCAATAGAAAAACATAGCCAGATGTGGATTTTCTTCTGTCTTGGCATCCAACGAAATCAGAATCAGTATACCCAATGATCTCAAGCTGATCTGATCTCCTATATGTGAGCATATGTCCCTTAGTCCTCTGAAGATATCTCATAACTCTTTTGGCTGCTTTCCAATAATCCATTCCTGGATTGCTAAGATATCTACCTAACATGCCAACTATAAAAGAAATGTCTGGACGAGTACAAACTTGAACATACATAAGACTTATAGCTGACGTATAAGGAACCTTTTGCATTTCCTAAATTTCAAGTTCACTCTTTGGACATTGTTGATTACTAAATTTATCACCTTTTGCAATAGGGGTATCCAATGGTCTATCGCAATTGGTCTGATTCTGCACATACTAAATCTCGTGAGCACTTTATCAACATAGCCTCTTTTGTGATGAACTCCAAAATACTCGGAGAACGGTCTCGATGTAGTCTGAATCCCTTAAAACCAAAAGAAGGCTTCACCTAAATCTTTTCAATCTCAAAAAATGCTTTGAAAGAAAAACATTTTGGTGTCATGCAACAAGACTTCTACAATGGAGTAGGCAAGAATATGTATGCCAACATAATAAGACCAAAAAAGATTTAACCTACTTCCATGAACCTTATGGTAACACAATTTGCAACAACATTTGCCTCAAAATTTGCCTCAAAGCCAAACGAGACAATTACTTAGTTGAACTTAAAGTACCATTGACGAGAAGCTCGCTTGAGTCCATAAATGGATTTCTTTAATTTGCATACCAGATGTTTTGGATCTCCAATTACAAAATTTTCTGGTTGCACCATATATATTGTTTCATCAATGTTGCCATTGAGAAACGTAGTCTTAACATCTATTTGATGAAGCTCAAGATCAAGATTTGCAACTAAGTCCATGATTGTCCTAAAAGAATCCTTCGAAGAAACTGGAGAGAAGGTTTCTTTATAGTCAGTCCCTTCCTTTTGAGTAAAGCCTTTTGCTACAAGACGTGCGTTATATCTTTCCACATTACCTTGAGAATCCCTTTTGGTTTTAAATATCCATTTGCAACCAATGGGTTTCTTTCCTTCAGGTAATTGAACAAGATCCCAAAGATCCCAACTTGATTGTCTTGCATAGACTTATACTCTTCGTTCATTTGCCTCAATCACTTCATGAGAGGTCCAGAATCTGCCATGCATAATAGAACTAAACTGGAGATCAATCATCTTATCATGTCATACAGTATCCTATGTTCCTGAAGAAACCACTATATTAATCATCTGGAATTAAGCCACTTCTTCTCTCCCTAGTAGATCTCCTCAAAGGCATTTGAACAGACTCTAATTCTTGAGGTTGTTGAATTTGTTCTTAAGGAAGAATAGCATTGTCTGGAATTGGATCTTGAATAGTGACAGGAGCAACTGGAGTCTGTACGCTATCAGAAACAACAAAAGGAATGAGAACCGAATCATCCTTACTTGGTTCCTCTTTAAAGACAATGTTTCTTTCTTTATTTCTCCCTCCAAAATCAACATCCTCAAAAAATGTTGCAATTCTCGTTTCAAAAAAAAGTTCTGGAAGTAGGATTATAAGATTATAAACTTGTAACCCCTAGGACGCTCAGATACTCCAACAAGTAGCTGCTGATAGTTGTGAGCTCCAAGTTTTGTTTCATTCGGCTTTGTAAGGCCTTGCTTTCAGCTGGAATCCCCAAACATGAGAGATGGCTTAGACATAGGCTTTACGTCCAGTCCAAAGTTCATAAGGGTGTTTTAGCAATGCTTTAGATGGAATCCATTTGGAGAAGATGAAGCTGCTGTCTTTAACGCTTCCACCCCACCAGAGACTCTGGTTTAAGTAGAACTGGACTAATCATATCTCTTACCAATCCATAAGAGTCCATAAGAGTCCTATTACGTCTCTCAGATACACCATTCATGCTGGGAGTACCAGGCATTGTATATTCAATTCCACATTCCTGTAGGAAAAGCGCAAAAGGTCCTGGACGTTGTTCGCCTGAACCGTCATATTTACCATAATATTCACCACCACGGTCAGATCGAAAAGATTTAATCTTCTTTCCTAGTTGATTTTCAACTTCAGCTTTATAAGATTTGAACACTTCCAAAGACTCAGATTTTTCATGAATGAGATATAAGTAACTATAACGAGAATAGTCATCAATGAATGATATAAAATATCTTTGGCCATTTCTAGCTGCAATATGGAATGGACCGCAAATATCTGTATGAATCAATTCTAAAACATTGGATGACTAAACATCTTGGATGACCGAATTGGCACCTAGGTCGTTCTTTTGTTTAGTCCTGTTTTCCTTTAATACACCAATTACAAGAATTCCAACCTCGTGTAATCAAGTTGAATATCTAAAAGATACCACTCAGAAAACAGGACGCATCAATTCTCGATTTGGATAAATGACCCAAACGTCTTACTGCCAAAGTTTACAGCTGAGTTATAATATTCAAACTATCTTTGGATACTTTCTTTTGGTACCTCTTGTAGTAACATGTAGGGATTCATGATAACTAGTATCAATGTCTAACATATATAGATTATCACATTCATTCAAGCAACCAGTACTCAAAACTTTTGAATTCATAGATAAAGTGAATACACTGTCTCCAAAAGAACAATGAAAACCAGATTTGTCCAAACAGGAAACAGAAATCAAATTCCTTCTAAAAGAGGGAATAACAAAAGTATCTATCTTTCACCGTCAGTTGGCTTTCTGTAGTTAAGGCAGCCCTGCAATGAAACACTTATATGAGCGGTAGCACCAGAATCCATCCAATAAGTGTTTTTAGGAGCTGAAGTTAAATTAACTTCATAACAGACTAAAACAAGGTACTTGCCCCTACAAGGTACTTACCCCTCTTTGCAAGCCAATTAGCAAATTTAGGACAGTCCTTTCTCAAGTGATCCGTCTTTCCACAAAAGAAGCATTTTGGCACATAAGGCTTCTTTTGTACTGGATCTACAGCAGTAGCAACAGCAGGTTTCTCAATAGCCTTTTCAACAGTCTTTGCAGAAGGCCTCTTTCTTTTCTTGTTCTTGCCCTTCTCAGCTGAAGAAACAAAATGAGCACTCTCTCTTTTGTTAGAATTCATCTTTTCCTCCTCATCAACACAATGAGAAATGAGCTCGTTAAGAGTCCATCATTTATCTCGGTTGACAATATTATAGGAAAGTCCTAATTTCGTCCATTACCTAGAGAAGGAGAGAATCATAACCAAACTGGACTAAAGGTCATGCTGGCTCAAGCCATAACCCAAGCGCCTTCAGTACTCTCTTTGTAATATGAGACCATGCTAAGAATAATGCTCCCCGAAACACCACCATTGCCAGGCAAACTTCCATGCGAGCGTTAATTCTTCCTAAAAGTGTTTTCCCACTTCGAGTTTTTCTTATCACTTCGGTTTCACTATAACCTTATGGAGCTATACAGATATCTTGCTTTATCATTGCATGAATCATACAGTATACTAAATAGAAATAAAGACCATCAAGGTAAACTGAAAGTATCGCGATATGTGTGCTTATATGTGCTATATGTGTTTACATGCTTATTTCTATATATGAGTGTTCCTTTTTATGTTGAGATATCCACTGAGCTTTATTTGCTCAGCGAGTTACCTGTTTAACTCGCAGGTTTTGAGACTGGTCCATAGAGAGTCCGCCTACAACTGCTGCAGTTCATCTGTAGAAGACTCAGTCTTCAGGGTAGCTACTCATTTGGATGTATATCTTTTGTCTATTTGTTTCATGGCATGTACAGGGCACACAGTTGGGCCCATTCCATTGTGTAACTAGTAACATGTTTTGTAAATATGCAGTACATTATTTATGTAAACAACATCAGCATGCTATTATGAATTCAGCATATCAGGTCATTAAGTCAACCAGTTTGTAACGTCTCGGCTCGATTTATTCGGGTTTATGGGTGGACCGGGAAGGGATGTTACACATAGTCCTGACAAATAATAAATCTTCCTTTGGGCCGATATATCATTGTCATGGAAAATAATCAACAATTATCACATACTTATTGCCAAACATGTGTTTAAAACTCAGCCAAATAGCAACCTTCCTTTAGGCCGATTAACTATCCGCAACGAATTCTAGTACACCTGTCTAATACTCTAAAATAAATCAATTCAAGGAATAGAGGTCACTTTGGTGACTTATTGGGTGACTTATTGATCAAATCAATTTATTTTAACAAATATTAAACACAATAGGGACTTAATCACTCCAAAATTTAATCTCAAGTCGACAAATTAATTCATATTGTAATTAAAACAAAACAATTGCAATTAAATGAATTGAATGTCTAAATATTTAATAATCTAAAATTATTTAGCCCAAATATATATATATATATAAGTCACTAAATTAGAGACTAAGTTATAAAATTGGACTAAATAAATAAAGTTCGGGGTCTAATTTAATTAAATATATGTCCATAGGTCTAGAATAGGACTAAATAAATTTGAATAAATAAAGTTCGGGGGTCTAATTTAATTAAATATATGTCCATGGGTCTAGACGAAAGAAAACAGAAAATTAGAGGCCTAATCAGAAGTTAAAGAAACTCAGGAGCCTAATCTGAAGTTACAGAAAATTAGGGGTCTAATCTGAAGTTACAGAAACTTAGGAGCCTAATACGAAATTTTTCAGGGACCTAACCGTAATTTACCATCCCTAACCTTAAAACCAAAAAAACAATCAGAGACGGAAACTCCTTTCCGCCGACTCTCTTCAAAGAAACCAGCCTGTTTCTTCTTCTTTTTTTTTTTTTTTTTTTTTTTTTTTAAAAAAAAAAAAAAAAAAAAATTACCAAACCAAAACAATTAATCGTCAATGGCGTTAGTTCAAAACCTCTTACCTGTTCTTGGGGATCCGAAGTCGAAGAACAGTGAGCAACAAAAAAAATTTCTTTTGTTTTTTTTCTAGTAAACAAAGACCCTCCAATCGTAAATACGTAGGGTAAACAAATAACAAAGAAAACATTTACGAAGAATCAATCTAAAATCTACAATTATCGCACAAGGCTCGGATACCACTTTGTAAGAATTAATCTCAAATAATTCAATACATAACCTAGATCGTGCAAACCACGATTCAACAAATAGATGGAATAAAGAAAAGATTAGCGAAAAGGTTGCGTACCTGACATCGTTGTTGGTCGATCTTGATGTGTAGAATTAGGTTTGCAGCCTTCCAGAGAATTGAAGAATCGATTAGCGGAAGCAATACGAAAGGAACGTAAAATTGAATCGTATTCAACTCCTCTGGGGACCACTACCTTTATATACCTGTAGCGTTAGTATAATTTCTATTTCGCTATTTCGGTCCTTTAACGAAATAGGAATTATATAATGGTCTCTACACTTAATATCTATAATTAGTTGATACCTCAATAGTCAATTATTTACAATCAAAACCACATTTGAAATTGACTTTACAATTGGACTGCTGTACATATTTTTTTTTACATATTAAAGACCACATTTGAAATTGACTTTACAATTGGACTGCTGTACATATTTAATTTTACATATTAAGCCCACAATAGAAAATTAAATCCAACAGGAATGCCCAAGTTATTACTAACGGGCAAAAAAATTTAAATTTCGTTCTCAATCCAGCAGTGCTTGTATTAATGGCAAATAAAGAAGCAGCAAGACCGGTTCATCAGCATAATTTTTCCTAGGGGAGGCCAAAATAAAAATAAATTTATTTGTCTGAACTATATAAATAAGTTATTTATTTATATTTGCAAGTGAAATTTTGTCTGAGTGAAAAAACTTATTTTTAGAGCCAATTCAATAAGTTCTGTAATCCATTGGATGAAAAGTTAAAATTGCCCATACAGTTATAAAATGATACTATATAATAATTTAACAATAAACATACCACCTCTTAATTATTTAATCCAATAAAATAATAAATTCAAGTGCAACATTTAGAATTCAGCCTAAATAAAGAGTCTCATGAGTAGTTGTATTAGCAATTCAAGAATCGTTAATTTATCTTTAATTTATCTTTCGACTGTAAATGAATCGAGTCGAGCATGATTTTTGTTTGAAAATCAAACTCGAGTTTAATTTCTTTATGATTTCTAATTAAAAAAAAAAAAGAAACTTAAATACTCGTCGAGCTCAATTCATTTAATCCAATAAAACGAGCTCATATAAATTTTTTTTATACCCAATAGCTCAAAAATGATTTAGCTCATTTGCAACTCTATTTGTTAGTACATTATGGCTCCCTCCAACTAAAAAAGAAGCTTGTAGTACATATGATAATAACACAATTAATATATTTATATATAGAGAGAAAGATTGTAAAAACGTCTTTGTCGTTTTTGAAAAGTGGTTTTCAGTTGTCTGATAGAAAATCAATAATTAATAACAAGTACATAGTAGGTGTTATGCCAATTTCCTACTCAATTAATTTGACCACTGAATATTAGGTAAAAGCAGTGGAATAATGTTTATTTTCCCTTTTAAATTTAAAGGTAATATATAATTTATTCAAAATTTAATTTTTTTTTATACAATTACCATCTTAAATTACACCATTTTAACAAAAATAAAATAAAATTATATTTTCTAATATTTGTAATTAGCAATAACTATTTAACTTAAAAACAAAACATCTAAGAACTATTTTATATTTTCAGTTAATAAAAATTGTTGTTTTATTTTATTTTTTGGTAAGAATTGGGGGTTTTAATCATTTGGTTGTAAATTTGAAATATTAATTATGATTTTTAGACAAATTGTATATTATGGTTAAATTTAAGAGGACAAGTGAAATATTATTCCCAAAAATAATCTTCCCCGGTGTGTATCGCAAGCTTTGCATGTGTAATAATTGTTTCATGATGTGGTGTTTCCTTTGGTAACTATGCTATTCTCAGGCAAATCATGTCCAATTAAGCTTTGAGCTCACACTTTATGCATTTTTACAATAGGGGTATTAATTTTTATTTTTATTTACTATTTTAAGATTAAAAAAATTCAACTAGTTATGTGAAAGCTTACTGATAATGCCACTTGGTTTTGAAAAAAAAAAAAAAAAAAACACTCAAATAAGAGAAGATGAATTTGAAAAATAAGTATATATATTATTTTTATTATTGATATCTTAATGTCTTATAACTATTAATTGAGAGTTCGTGCATGTACATGTTCGGGATTAACTTGCTTAGATCGGGTTCATGGCTTCATTAATGAACCATACCAATAAAAATATGAATTTTTATCGAAACAATAATATTTCTATCAATATGAAAAAAAAAGATAAAGTGAAAATAATTTTTAAAAAATTCATATTTTCATCGGTTTAATCTATAGACATGGTTTAAACAAGTATAATTCATAATTATTTAGTATTTTTATTGTTTTTATTATTGATATCCAAGTGTTAGAAATGACAATTGAAACACAATCTACATTTAACAAATAGTTTGAGAAATTTTGGCTTATAGATTTGTTTAATGCATTAGTCAAATTTAGTGAATTAAATATCAATTGAATGTAGTGGGGGTAAGTTTAAAAAGCAATCGCCATAAAATAATGCAATAATTAGTGAATTACTAAATAATCAAACAATTAGTTTGAGATTAGAACTTATTTATTGTGGTTTGATGTATTAAATTCTAAGCAATTACCCACCAAAGTAGATGCTTAAACACAATCAGTATTTTGTTTTGTTTCCTTACTTTGTTTCTGCCGACATGAGGGTTCGAACCAATTCCAACCAAGTTCATAAGTGTTTTGCAGTTAGTAACATAATTTGGAGTTTTTCCATTATATTTTACCGGGTTATTTTATATTAGATGAATAAGAGCATTTTCGCACAATACAATATAATAAGACTAAATTATTATTATTATTATTATTATTATTTTTTAAACGTTATTAAGCTTTAATTTAGTCCTTATTTGAATTGATAGAATGTGAAATCAATAGATTTTCTTTAAAAAAAAAAATCCATAAATTTCATATTCATAAAATTTTACATTCTTCATTTGATCAAAAAATAAAATCAATCGATTTGAAGAATATTATAAAAATAAAATCACATGATTTATATTTTATTATCAATAAAGTGATGAAGCTATTGTTATCAATAACGATGCGATCAAGTTAAAAAAAAAAAAAAGCAAAAATCTCACATGTGATAAGAAATTTTTACATATTAAAAGATGGTGAAATTTTAATAGAATTTATTATTCATGGATATTGACTTATTTTTTTCAATCAAATAAACAAATATAAAAAATTTATATAAAATTTAAATTTCACTAATTGAAACCATTATATTATATTGAATTTATTTTTAATGAGATAAATATATTATTTTAAACTTTGAAATTCGAATTAATTAGTGTAATTAGACATAAATTGGCAGGAAGATTATGCGATCTCCTAGGGTAATTTCAAAAGGAGGACAGTATTTGTCACTAAGTCAAACCATAGGGTGACATAGTAATTTTCATTTTCTCATCAAAAACAATAAAACCAAAAAAAATAAACAAAACTTTCCCCTGGTTTGGTGGGTGGTGCGAAAACGAGCGCTTTTTCATTTTGTCTCCCTGCTCGCTGCATCGTTGTGGATTTTCTTCCTGCAAATCCTTACCTGGATCTGTAAGTTATTTTGCTTCTGTTATTATCACACTTATCGATTATCTTCTCATACGAAATCAAATGCATTAGATTCTAAGTGCAATTTTGCTATCTATCTTTTGACCGTTCTCATGTTAAGTTATGCTGCTGCAACTTCTAAGAGATCTCATAAACCCTAGATCTTGCTCTCCTCGCGCTTGTATTTCTTTGATTTAGGGTTTTGATTTTTGGATCTCGAGGTTTTGGTTTAATTGCAGCTCCAATTTTGAGGTGTTGGAGGAGGAGAGCTGTAAATTGAGGAAAATTTGAGGGTATTTAGGTATTCTTTTACCCAGTAGATCGAAAGGGTTAGGAAGAAGGCTGTTATATTAGATGGCTTCGAATCCTCCATTTCATGTGATGGAGGATCAGACGGATGAGGATTTCTTTGATAAATTAGTGGACGATGATTTTGGGCCTACTGATCCCGTTTCGGTCCCCAAGTTAACTGAGGGCAGCGATTCAGATGAGGCCAGAGCCTTTGCTAATCTGAGTATTGATGATACCACTGGTGAAGGCGAAGGTGGAGTTGAGGGGAAAGGTGATAATGATTCAGTGCATGCCAACCCTGTGTTATCTGGTGTACATGCAGAAGAAAGCAACACGTTGAGTTCATCGAATTCATTGGGGTCCAATAGCATAATTGAGTCAAATAATGATGCGACTGCATCAGAGGTTGTACCTGATTCAATAGCAAGTCAATCTAGTGGATCTACGAAATCAGGAATTAAGGAGGTGGGGTGGAGTTCATTTTATGCTGATTCCGTTCCTAATGGCAATCATGGATTTGGTTCGTATTCAGATTTTTTTAATGAATTGGGAGGTAGTTCAGAGGATTTTCCGGGAAAAGTTGATGAAAGTGCTAATTTAGAAAATAAAGCTAGTGATGGATTGCATAATTCAGTCATCTATGAGCCACATCAAGACCTTACACAAAGTTATGAAGGATCCTTTCAAGAGAATGTCAATGGGCAGGATTTGAATAGCAGTCAGTACTGGGAAAGCATGTACCCTGGTTGGAAATATGATGCCAGCACTGGACAGTGGTACCAAGCTAGTGATGGTTACGATGCAAATTCAAATGTGCAAGTAAGTTCTAACGCTAATGCAGAGAATGAATGGGCCTCAGTTTCTGATGGGAAAACAGAGCTGAATTATTTGCAGCAGACATCAAAATCTGTGGTGGGAACTGTAGCTGAGACGAGCACGTCTGAGACTGTCTCCACTTGGAATCAGGTTTCACAGGAGACTAATAATGGTTACCCAGAACATATGCTTTTTGACCCACAATATCCTGGTTGGTATTATGACACTATTGTGCAAGAATGGCGCACCCTGGAAAGCTACACATCATCTGTTCAATCAACAAGTGTTCAAAATCATGATATGCAGAAACAAGATGAATTTGCTTTGGTTGATTCATATTCACAAAATAATAGCAGTACTTATGGTGGATATCAGCAAGGTGACAAGTATGGTTCACAAGGCTACAATAACCAAGGTCCGCATGGTAGCTGGGGTGAGTCTTATGGTGGTTACAATCAGCAAGGTTTTAATATGTGGCAACCTGACACTGTTGCTAAGACTGATACTGTTTCAAATTTTGATGGAAACCAGCAATTACATAATTCTTATAATTCAAATGCATCTATGAACAATCACGTGGAGCCACACAAATCTGTTAATTCTTTGGGGACAGCCTTGTCGTATGACAATATGAGTCAGAGTCATGTTGAGGCCAATGGGTTTATTGGGTCACAAAGTTTTATGCCTAGTGGGAACTTCACTCAGCAATTGAATCAGGGAAATCTGAAGTTGAATGAACAAATGAACATTTCAAATGATTACTATAGCAATCAGAAAGCAGTACATGTTGCCCAGCAATCATTTCAGAGCAACCAGCAGTTCTCTTATGCTTCCAACACCGGGAGATCATCTGCTGGGCGTCCCCCACACGCCTTGGTGACCTTCGGATTTGGTGGAAAGCTCATAGTAATGAAAGATGATAGTTTAAATTCTCTTGGAAATTCATCATTTGGAAGTCAGGTGAGCCCCCTGAAACATTCTCTTCGCTGTTCTATTTTACAGATGCCTTTGGTTCCAAAAGACTAGGAAAGTGAATAAATTATAATTCAAGAAGTTGAAATGCATTGATTATCTGAAAAAATAAAAAGGAAAAAAGAAAAAAAACCAAAATTTCTTATTTTCTTGAACTAATTGTGGTTGCTTCTTATATAAAGGAACCTGTAGGAGGCTCAATAACTGTCCTGAATTTGATGGAGGTTGTCACTGGAAATACAAATAATGCTCAAAGTGTTGGAGGGAACACTTGTAATTATTTTCATGCTCTCTGCCAACAATCCTTTCCAGGTCCGCTGGTGGGAGGCAATGTTGGAAGCAAAGAGTTAAATAAGTGGATTGACGAGAGAATTGCTAATTCTGAATCCCTTGACATGGACTATAAAAAGGTTGAAATATTGAAGTTGCTTCTCTCCTTGCTTAAAATATCTTGCCAACATTATGGAAAACTTCGATCTCCTTTTGGCACTGATGCTTCTTTGAAGGTAGATCACTTTTTTTCTTTTTCAGCTTTTTCTTCTTGTAACTTGAATATTATTGCATCTAAGACTCCCTGAATATTCATGTAATTGTCTATATATTTTTCCAACTTATGTGAGGCAATATGGAAAATGAAAAAGACTGCTATATAGCACCCCCTTTTTTTCTAAAAAAGAGTTTTTCATGTGACCGTTGTGAATTTTTTATCGCAAGTGACCTTTTCTTGGTTCATAAGAGTTCATTATTTTTTCTGTTGCTTGGCACAAGTACTTATGTGGTTTACTCTGCTGGATCTGTTTTAGGATATAAATTATTTAGTTGATAAGTATCCATTGAGAAGCATTTGGCAGAAACCCTATGCCATCTTCCCTTCCTCCCAACCAAAGCACCACCAATCATACTTATGTCTCTCTCTCTCTCTCTCTCTCTCTCTCTCTCTCTCTCCTCTAATATTCCACTTTCAATATCCTTGTTATGAGATATTTCTGTAAAACAAATTTGGAAAGTCATATTCTATAGCACTCTTTCAAGTTCGTTGAGGGTACCTTTGAATGAACAAAACATGATCATGACTCGCTGGAAATGTTTGGGCTTGGAGAAGAGCAAAAGAGAAATATTGCAAGGGTTCCAAGCCCTAAAGTAGAAAGAGTAGTAGGTCTAGTGTAATGACAGAAAAATATGCACGATCCAAAGTTTTTATGGTGAAGGCAGAGGTTTCAGTACATCTGCTTCATTTTATTGATGGCAAAAGTTTTGTCAGTTTCTCTGGATTTTACTTGCGAGAATTTTGGGTTAACTTGTTGCTTTTTATTTTTTTTTATTGTTAATTTATGTTAAGTTATTTTGAGTTAAATAGCCCCACTTGCAATCCTAATGCGTGTTCTTAATTTCTGCATGGCTATAATATTATTGGAAAGCCAAATATGTAAATAACTAAACTGTGATTACTTTTGTAGGAGAGTGATTCCCCAGAATCAGCAGTGGCAAAACTTTTTGCATCTGCCAAGAGGAATGGCATACAATTCAGTGATTATGGTGCTGTTAGCCACTGTTTGCAGAGGTTGCCATCTGAAGAACAGATTCGGGTATCCAATAAATCACTATGCAATGTTGCACTATACTATGGCACTTCATCATTTTGTGAAAGATTTTTATGTATGTTTCAGGCAACTGCTTCCGAGGTACAGGATCTTCTGGTTTCTGGTAGAAAGAAAGAGGCTTTACAGTGTGCCCAAGAGGGCCAGTTATGGGGACCTGCGCTCGTGCTTGCATCGCAGCTTGGGGATCAGGTTTATTGTCCAGTTCACTTTTTTTTACATTATTCTGTTTAGGTAAATTCATCTTTAAGGCAGACTATTTAGATGTTCACTGCTTTGTGTGTGTTTGCATACTTTTGTTGCTGGAACAGTTCTATGTTGATACTGTAAAGCAAATGGCACTTCGCCAGCTTGTAGCAGGATCACCTTTGCGGACATTATGCCTGCTAATTGCAGGGCAACCAGCTGATGTATTTTCTGCTGATGCCACGGCTGGCAGTGGTCTTCCTGGTGGAATTTCTCAGCAGCCTGTCCAGGTGATGCATTATGCCTGTCTTTTTGCCACAGTAAATGGCTAGGTTAGGCATTTAGAATCTGTGCAATACTTTGGATTCTTTTAATGAGAAACCAGTTATCTTAGCATCAAAGAAATAAGTGGGGGATATGTCGCAGGAAAGGAACATGCTTGTTTCAAGCAAACTCAAATCAATATGGGAATGATGTCTTGAAATGTATGTGATATTGATATTGCTGCTGACTTGTGCTGGTTCTTTTCTAGTTTCCGTGTGACAGGCAATGACCATATGTTTAGTTATATTTCATATCTTCTAGGATGAGTAACACGTAGGCCTTGATACTGCTGCCATCTTTTGACTTTACTATATTTCCGTTATGTCTCAGCCTTGGAAAAGGATGTATGGCTTTATTTATCCATTTTTGAAATTAATTGTCAAAGTTTGGCAATTAACTGCAGTTTGGAGCAAATGGCATGCTTGATGATTGGGAAGAGAATTTGGCTGTAATAACTGCAAACAGGACCAAAGATGATGAGCTTGTGATTGTTCATCTTGGAGATTGCCTATGGAAGGATAGAAGTGAGGTATCTCATCTTTTTATGTCATTAATTTTTGAGTACTTACCAAAGTTTTGTTCCCAAGTCTTACTGAAAATTAATTTCAGATTACTGGTGCACACATATGCTATTTAGTGGCAGAAGCAAACTTTGAGTCATATTCAGATACTGCAAGATTGTGTCTTATTGGGGCAGATCACTGGAAACATCCTCGAACATATACTAGTCCAGAAGCTATTCAGGTCATCTTTCTTCATTTATTTTTGGCTCTTTTGTTCATATTTTATTTATTTGTCAATGTTTTAATGGCTTCTTGTATGCTCGTATGAGAGCGAATTTATATTCAGGATTGTGAGATAGTTCCAGTTAATATAGAGTTTATTGGAGCATATTCTTTTAGTTTTTGAAGTCTTGGTTAATGTTCAAACCATATTAAGAGAATTGGAATGACAATCTTAGACTCATTTCTCTCTCTAAAATATGATTCTATTCACAAGTGGTATTTCATCTTATCAAGTTGGTTTGATGGGTGTATGGACAGAGAACGGAATTGTACGAATACTCAAAGGTGCTTGGCAACTCCCAGTTTATTCTGCTACCTTTTCAGCCGTATAAGCTGATATATGCATACATGCTGGCTGAAGTGGGCAAAGTTTCTGATTCATTGAAGTAGGTGGAAAATTTCAAATTTGATGCTTTTTGTAATTCTTCCTTCATTTGGTTTTCTGAGCTCTATGAGTTGATTCAGGTATTGCCAGGCAATATTAAAATCTCTAAAAACTGGTCGAGCTCCAGAGGTTGAAACATGGAGACAATTGGTGTTATCCCTTGAGGATAGGATTAAAACCCATCAACAGGTGTTTCTCTATCTCCTACTTCATAGCTTATTCATAATTGTTGTACAAAACTTAGTTACCGAATATTCTGTTTTCAGGGTGGATATACGGCAAATTTGGCTCCGGCAAAGTTGGTTGGTAAATTGCTTAATTTTTTTGACAGTACAGCACATCGTGTTGTTGGGGGTCTACCACCACCTGTACCATCAACATCACAAGGAAGCGTACAAAATAATGACCATTATCAACCGCCAATGGCACCTAGGGTATCAGCTAGTCAATCAACTATGGCCATGTCATCATTAATGCCATCTGCTTCAATGGAGCCCATGAGTGAATGGGCTGCTGATGGGAGTAGAATGTCAATGCATAACAGAAGTGTTTCTGAACCAGATTTTGGTAGAACTCCAAGACAGGTGGGTAATTATCTCCTAGTTGAAAAACACATATAAACTAGGCGCTTCCTGTTTGTGCTTATTATATTGCATAAAATTTATGAGGTCTTGCTGACTTGTGGTGGGAATCAGGTTGATTCATCGAAGGAAGGAACCTCCTCTAGTGCACAAAGCAAACCATCAGGTTCAGGTGGTGCATCTCGCTTTGGTCGTTTTGGTTTTGGTTCACAGCTTTTGCAAAAGACAGTGGGGCTAGTCTTAAGGCCCCGCTCAGATCGACAGGTAATTGTTGTTCAATATTTGATTTTTTTTATTTTTTATTTATTTTTTATTTTTTATTTTTTATTTTAAATTGAATTAGACAATGGTGAGCCTGTTAATGACTATTGTTTGCATTTGAAGGCTAAATTGGGTGAAAAGAACAAATTCTATTATGATGAAAAGCTTAAGAGATGGGTAGAGGAAGGTGTTGAACCCCCTGCAGAAGAAGCAGCCTTGGCACCACCCCCTACAACTTCAGCCTTCCAAAATGGAATGCCCGACTACAACTTGAAATCTGCACTGAGTGATGGATCTCCGAATAATGGGAGCCCAACATTTAACACTCCAACCTCTGTGGAACAACACTCTTCTGGGATTCCACCTATTCCGACCAGTTCTAATCAATTCTCAGCTCGTGGGCGGATGGGTGTACGAGCAAGGTATTTATTATCATTTGTTTTACTTAGGCTGGAGTTAAATCATGTGAGAAGTACTTGATAGAAATTAGCAAAAATGGTTCCTCTTGAACAAGCATGTTTTGGTGGGTTAGCCGATGGGGAGGATGGTTCTTGGGGTTGATGACTCATTTGCGTTCCATTTTTCCATATTTATTGTTTAGTGATCAGTTGAACGGCCACAGCTCTTCTTAAAGAATGATATTCATTGGTATCTGGTATTTGGTATTTGGCAGGTACGTGGACACCTTCAACCAAGGTGGTGGAAGCTCAGCCAAGTTATTCCAGTCACCTTCTGTTCCATCTGTCAAACCAGCTGTTACTGCAAATGCAAAGTTTTTTGTTCCCACACCTGTGCCATCAAGTGAAGTTTCAACAGAAACTATAGCAGAAAATGTGCAAGAAACCACATTTGTTGAAAATCCTTCTCCACCAACTGAAGAGACTTTCCAATCTCCAGCAACTTTTTCAAAAATGAATATGCATAGGTTCCCAAGCATGGATAATATTACGAGGAAGGAGACAAGTATAAATGGCAATGCCCCACTGTCATCTAATTCTCGACGAACCGCTTCATGGAGTGGCTTCAGTGATTCTTTTAGCCCTCCTAGAACTATGGAAACCAAACCTCTGGGAGAGGCACTGGGCATGCCTTCACCTTTCATGCCTGGTAATCCTTCTATGGCACATATGCAACGGAGTGGTAGCAGCATTGGAGAAGACCTTCATGAGGTGGAACTTTAGCGGAGTAATGATGTAAATATGAGTTTTGTTCCTTGTGATCTATACGATACTTGGGATGAGCGATAGCATGCTGCATCTCAAAAGCAACAGAATGTTTTCACCAGCGACGGGGTTCAAAAAGAGGAAAGCAAAAATGTTTTCACAGAATTTCCCCGCCATTTCCTTCTCCTCATAAATGTAAGTTGAAATGTGGTTGGCACATTATATACTTACTGTAATCAATTACATGCCTAGGCTTTTACCTGAATGTCATAGGAGTTGCCACCATCTAATGCTTGAGGAGCTGATTTTTGTTTTCTTTCCCCCCCCTTAAAACTATAAAACAAAGAAAGCCTGCAAGGGCACCTGTTGTACAGTTGGTCATTTGTTCATTTGTTGAGGACAGGGAAATTCTCTCGAGCAAGATAGAAGCAAGCCCCTTAAAATCTTGTTGAGTGACAAAATATTGTACTCATTTGGAAAAAATAAAACATTTGTTTTGCTCCACTGTATTCCTATAAATGCTTTATGAAAGTTAAATTATTAGAAACGAGGATGGAAACCGGTTTTTGCTAGAATGGGTTATGCAGTCAAAAATGTTTGTCGTTATCGATGCGTTGGCGGGTTTTTACATGAGCTTTCTCAGGGTTTATGCAGTCAAATTCGAATTACAATTAAATTAATTAAAAGAATCAGTTACTTGACAAGGGAATGGGAAAAAATTGAAAATCAATTCACACTGCTTCTCTGTCACGCTTTTTTGTTGTTATGGAAATCGATATTTGTTGTGTTCTATATATCATAAAAAATTGTAATTTAACCAAGTTAAATAGTAGTATTAGTTAATTATAATCATCAATCCGAAAATCAATATACTCTCACAGCAACAAATCAACAAATAAGAGAGCTAAATTGTAAAAACTCGATACAACTGCGTAATGATAATACTATTCAAAATGTCCACTTATAAATACGTAAATTTACATTTGGTTTGTTTACACAAAATATTAGCAGTAATGCCCGATAAAAGGCAGCCATTATATCACTTCAAGTCCAAAGAGATTTTTGCCTAAAAAGTTCTTAAATTATAATTTATTCCAAACAAAATGAAATAATCTAAAGATGGAATCAAAGAGAGGAAAATGTCCGGGGGAGAAAACACAAAAAAGAAACAAATCATACGTTTACTAATTTTGCCATTCAAAATTCAGCTGAACCCGGTGTCCTAGGGAAAGGTATAGCATCTCTTATATTATCTATTCCGGTTGCAAATTGAACCAGCCTTTCAAAGCCCAGTCCAAAACCCGCGTGAGGAACTGGTAAGATGTGAAAACAAGAGATCAGAACACCAAATTTTGAACTAAAACATTTCAGCTATTCAGAGGATATCATACAAATTTCATGACAGCTGTAGTACTACATAATTCAAACAACCTAGTATCTTTGCTTCAAAATTTTCTCCATCGATTGAAAAGCTATATAAACTATATAACGAGTATGCCAATATGAGCCAGCATCTTGACTAGGAATAAAGCAAAAGTCAATGATTCAAGTAAACCACAAGGATATGCTAGAAGACATTATATATGGTTCGACATTATATATGGTTCTAGGGCCTACCCACCTATGGCTCGGAAACATTGATTTTTCCTCTTTTTTTTTTTCTGCCTTTGAGTTAATTCATGCACAAGACCTCCACAGAAATGAACCCTCAAGAAAGAAAAAAAAAAATGCTGGCAAGGGCATGGGTATGGCTGTCATCTGGTGAAGGAACCATGGCCCCACTGAAGAAAATGACGTATTGGGAAGAAACTCTGGGTTTTAATTGTTACGAATTAAACATTGAGAAGTTTTGTAGACATTTTTAAAGCACTTACGAAAGCAGAATTCCTAAATCATAAACAGAATTTATACGATTGATTTCAACAGATGTCACGGTCACCCAATCAAGAGAATAATTAGCCTCAGTTTCAGTGAGTAAAATTCCTCACCTGAACCATAACGGCGCAGATCCAGATACCACCAGAAACTGTCCTTGTTTAGTTTTAATTCATCCAGACGATCTTCCAGATACTCAAGTCGGTCTTCTCTTTGACTTCCACCAATAAGCTCCCCAACCTGAAAAACAAAAAGAGCAATAGAAATATTTTTATATGAGACTGTTCCATTCAGACCCCATTTGTTAAAACAAGTTTTACATCATTTCGAGAATTAAGCCCAGATATTTCATTGTCCCCTGCTAAAAATGAAAATAAATAAGCAATTGGCATAATGAATGACATTCTCATAATCTCATTTCAGGCCTGTAAAGAAATCAAAATTAATTTTTCCAAAAAATAAACTTGTAAAGAAGTATTATATTAAAATCATCTCAAAGATACTATAGTCCCCAACATAAATAATGTTCATGAATCACAGGCTTCTTGCTTTTCAAGTATCTCTGGAGGTTGCCAGAGGCTACTAAAGGCTCAAGATGACAGCTATTGACTAAATTATACTCGTAATAATTAACATAAAATAATTGTTACCCGAGGAACCAATAAATCCATGGCTGCAACAGTCTTCCCATCATCATTTTGCCTCATATAAAAAGCCTTGATCTCCTGAGAGTTTTACATTGAGAGATTCAGAACAAGAACAGTAATAGATTCCATATGTGTCTGGCCTTCTTCAAAATCAAAAGAAAAAGAGAGCTTGTAAGGGGCATGCCTTTGGATAATCTCTTATTATGACAGGGCATCCACCAAATGCTTCTTCAGTAATATATCGCTCATGCTCACTTTGCAAATCACATCCCCATTTCACCTAGAAATGTGCAAGAGAAAAGAGTATTTCACCTCATATCAAGAAATAGCAGGAAAAAAATGAAAGAGATAAGAAATAGAAATTCAGAGTAGTCACTTATCCTGAACAAAGAAAAGACATTTAGAAGGTAGTAGAAACAGTTACTCTACAGAATAAATATCCAATCAAATATGCCACCTATTACCAAAGAAAGGATAGAAGTAAAACATACAGTACCGGAAATTCAAACTTCTTATTTGCTCTAAGAAGAAGTTCAACTGCATCAGTGTATGTCAACTGCACAAAGTTTTTCTCAGCAACATCCTGTTGATAAAAAAAATAAAATTCCAAAATGTCAAGGCATGCATGATAAAATCTGTCAAATTTGGGCATTATTGTGAAGCCCAAACCATCACATTGTGAACCAAATTAATAAAACAAAGTAACAGCAAGAGATTAAATGTATGACAGAAAGGTTGAAGAAGGATAAGTTACACTTGAGAACTCATACACTCAATCGATCGATGATGCCTTTCTCAATCCAAGTATTGAAGAAGTTCATATCTTCCTTGCAATTGTCAAGTATATGCCTCACCTTGAAAACATAAATATGTAAATCATCCAATTAGTAAATGTGCTTCTGAGTGGCTGCAAGCTGCTTCCACTCCATAAGTGTTGAATTAATGGCAAAGATGGTGTGAAAGGTAACATACTACATACTGGAGATAGGCAGTTGCACAGGCCATGTCATCATTCAGATCAGCAAATGCAAGTTCTGGTTCAATCATCTTATATAAAGGGATAGAAAGAGAGTAGTAAGATACTACACTAGCACATGAGACGCATTAATATTAATAATAATAATAAAAATTAACAAGGAATGCTTACCCAAAATTCAGCTAAGTGTCTAGAAGTATTAGAATTTTCAGCTCGAAATGTGGGACCAAATGTATACACCTGAGAGAAATTGTAGAATTGTACGATCAAAAGGGTTCAGATAGCTCACATTTTCAAAGTGGCTTTTATGAAGACAAGGATGAGTAGAAAATTTATACATCTGATAGAGCAGTAGCATATGTTTCACCATTGAGCTGGCCAGAAACTGTCAAAAATGCTGGTTTGCCAAAAAAATCCTGAGAAATGAATAAAGAAAGTGAAAATGATACCTAGTGAAATGACTTCAAACTCACCCTAGTTTCATATACATTGTGTTGTCACACACGATAAAATAACTTTTCTCGTGACCAAGAACCACAAGGAAATCTTATTTTTGAATCTAATCACAACACTATGTATGACTGCAAAGTGCAAACCAACTAAAAAGGATCGCATTAACCCTGATTGCACCAGCTATATTAAATTAATGAAAATTGCCACAAGGTAACCATTTTAAACAACAAATGCTAAAGCATGGAAAGAAAAAAAAATTACGATGAACTCACTTGAGACCAATCAATTAGTCCGTCCTTTGTTTTTGGAATGCCATCCACATGAGAATCAACTGCTTCCCGAGAGCTTGGAATCTGTGAATTAACAAAACTGTTACTAAACTCAATGAAATCCATAAAGTATCAAGTTAAACAGCAATGTCATAAAATCACTGCAGGATAGTCACTAATAAAAATCTTGCACAAAATGGAGTCACCCTGAATTACATTATCTTTATAAAATCATTTCTGCCTGCAAAATTTGAATACTAATTAGAAAATGAAACTTTGAACACTAAAATTGGTAATAATTTCCTAAGAATGTCATTTCCCATGAAAATGTTGATCTCTGGGAACCAATTGGCCCCATAAAGCATTGTACAAAATCAGGCAAAAGGACAGAAATTGGCCATTAATAATGTAATGCTACATACCAAAGTAGTAACACAGAACTGTTCGCCCGCCCCTTCACAATCTGAAGCTGTGATAATAGGACTTGAGACCCAGACAAACCCATTTTCTTGAAAAAACTTGTGTGTAGCAAAAGCCAAAGCATTCCTTACCCTTGCAACCTAGAACCAATTTGCATTACTAAAAAAGAAAAAACCAAAAGTTAGATCAGAAATGAGCAGCAAAGCCATACCGCACCAAATGTGTTTGTTCTAGGACGAAGATGAGCTTTAGTTCTCAAAAATTCTCTGCTGACTCTTTTCTTTTGAATGGGATAGGATGGATCACTCTTGCCAACCTACAACAAGAAAAGTTATTTTAATGTAAAAACAAGCAACAATAACACATTTAGATGATATGCAGGTTGGCGCCCAAAAGTCGTGCAGCTTTTCTTGACATCATTCAAGTGGATTCTCTCTTCCTTGGTTCTGTGCATATGTTGATGTAAACAAAACCTCATTATGGATCGTGTTCCTTGGCCTAGGTGCTAGTGCAGTGAGCAGCCTTGGTGCACAATTTGGCTATAGGCCCAAAAATGACTGGAGCTTTTGTTGTCATTCCTTTTTCAAGTTTTCAAAAAATATTTAAAAGAGCTCAAAAAATAGCCTTAAATTTCTGCAAACATAACAGAAGGTCATCAAGGAGACCGGAGTATTCCAAAATATTCTTCAAAGATTGAATATGAAAAGCATAAAATCTATTTAAAATTACACACTAAGCAAAATCAATCTTAAATAGGGAGCTTAATCCACTAGGGATGCCTTTCATCATAAAACAAATCATTAATTCACCAAGTGTTGCAATATATGGTTTCACTTTCAAACCAAATGCATCTGAATTTTATCATTCTTTATCGCAGATCATTCATTATTTTAGCAATTTGCATCATCCAACAAACATTACATTTGCTAATGCACAGAATAGTGGTAGATGTAAATTTCATGTTATTTAGCCATTTAGTTAGGAGTTGCTCTGTTGATTGGAAGCTATTGTTTTGAACTTCAACAAAAAGAAATGGTGATAATGTTCTCAACTTTTCAGTTAAAATTCAAAATAACAGCTTCCAGTCAACAGGGAAACTCCAATCTAAGTGGTCAAACAACAGGGAATCTACATCTAGCATTCAGCAAAGCAAAATAGTCTGATTGCATTTAATATCCAAAAGACAGTACTTTCAGTGCATCAATTGAAGCCTTTAGACTAAGAAATGCAGAATATTTTGTGTACCTCTGGCTGAGCAACATTAAGAACTCATAACTCAACAAAAGATATCATTCTCAAGTAAGGTATTACGTGCCAAGGCACATCACTGAGTGAGACAATGTGTTTGATAAGTAGCTGTGTTAGCTGTCCTCACTTTCAACAGAGTTAATGTAATGCATTCATGCAATGCTGGTTGACTAAATATACAACCACACAAATAGAAATCATACATATAAGCATACCTATGAACAAGGGCAGAACTAGACTTGTATTGGGGGAGACAAAAGTGTTAAAAAGAAAAGAGAAAAAAGAAAAAGAAAAATTCAAAGCAAAATTCAAGACCAATATGGATATTTTTGAAAAGATATATAAAATTTAGGGGGGAATTGAATTTTTGAAAAACTTTGGGAGGGAAAACATGGATATTTTTGAAAATATTTATATAATTCAGTGGAGAAAAATTAAATTTTGAAAAACTTGGGGGCGGTAGGTATCCAGTACATAAGGTAGATCTGCCCCTGCCTATGAACTGAAAACTTAATTGAAATGGAAAACATATGATGCAAAGTTAATATGGAAGAGCAAACTCTCCAATCACATCAAACTAAAAAAAAACAAATTTAACAGGAAGCCATACCGCTACAATTTTTGTAACCTTCAGTTCCACCTTTTGCTTTGACCCTTGGCTCTTTGCTACTGTCCCTTGTACCCATATTGATGCACCAGTTGTCACCAAACCAGAGTCTACCTATTAACAAGCTCCATGCTAAATAAAAAGAAAGTGACAATAATATAGACATGAAAATATCAAGGTAGCGACAAATGGAGACAACTGCATATTTTAGAAAAGGAAAGAAAAACATTAGTTCATGATAGCAAACCAGATTATAGAAGGAGAATAACAGAAGTACACCCACCACCAGTACTAGGTTTAATCCTAAATAATTATGCAGTGAAGGAAACACATGCACATGTTCATTAACCAATTTATAAGGAACTAGACTCCTCAAGATACCAGTATTGAGAAAATTCTTAAAGAAAGAATTAGAACTTAGAATCTGAGCAACAACAACTATATCTAGTTCTATAAATGCAAATTCAAAATGAACACCAATCTATTGGTCATTGTGATACCTGGTCATAACCTTCAGCTTCCATATCCATTACACATTGCATGTTTGACAGGCATGAACCATCATTAACCTGAATGCATATATCATAGAATTAACACACAGCTCAAGAAAATATATATTGCCAACCCAAAAATACTTAGAAGAAACACCAACAAAACGTAAATCAAACTCAGTTCAAAATCGTAGATTCTTCCATCTTAATTAGATAAACATTACCTCAATGAACGTAACGCTACTCTGAACCCGGAGTGTCCGGACCCACCCCATCACAACTAGAGTGTGTCCGACCCGATCCAATCCTTCATCGGGCCCACCCTTTATGTCAGCTATCTTCAGCTTTTTCCTAAAGGCCCCGACTCTATCTCCCGTTTCGCCCCTTCGGTCTTCCATGGATTCCTGTTTGGTCCTCTCACCGGACTGCATAGCACCGGAAATGACGGTGCAGAAAGACCTGCGGCGGGGCTCGCCTTGTGGTGGGAGCAGCCGGAAGAATTTTGGCGGGAGAGCATGGGGTTTTAGCAGGGTTTTGGGGATTGTTGTAGGGAGGTTTCTAGGATTTGATTTGGAGTAGGAGGAGAGGAACCGGATGGTTGAGTAGGGACTGAAACGGAGGGAAGTAGCTGGTGCTAAAGCAGCAACAGCCATTTGCTTACTCGTGTTTGTTGGGTTCGGATTATTGGTGGTTTTATACTTTTATATCCACTGAGTGTGGCTTTGGTTACAGGAAGAGAATGGAAGTTGAAAGCTTGATTCTGTGTTTGATGCGCTGTATACTTCGAATTCTTACACTGACCACTTCTTTTTCCATTTTTTTCGTGAATGCCCCTTATTTTTATGTAAATTGTAAATATTGCCCCATCGTTGTGTACAATCGCGGTCCAGTTAATGGATTTGAGCAAATATTCAATTTTACCCCTTCGTACATGTTCGATTTTTCCTTTTTTCTTGTGAAAAAGAGAAGGGCTAACAATAGTAGAGAAGAAGATAATAAGCCCACAGAAAGCCCATCTGAAGAACAAAAAAAAATTCCAAAAACCGTAATTGGGTTCGGCTTGGGCATGCTTGGACATTGCTTAATTTGATTGCGAGCCTTTCGAGTAAAAAGATTTTGCTACTCCACCACTTGGTAGCAACCCCTTTACCAGCACTAACCACCAGCGTCAGTGCCAAATATCCCGTCGTTCCATCTATTCAAGTTCGACCCAAAACAAGAAAACGTTCAGTTTCCTTCTCCTTCCCCTTCCCCTTCCCTTCTCTTTTTCCCCATAACCAACCCAATCGCCAATCGCCAAAAGATCATACACCAAAAATGGACGTATCATCTATTCCTGAACCTGACCAGCAACAACACCTCAGCACGACGACCACCATCGACCAGCTAAACCCGCAGTTACAAGAGCAAACGCAAGCCCTCCAATACCCACAATACCAAGTTCAAGATTATTACTATCAAACCCAGTTTCAATCTTATGACCAGTCTTATTATTCGTATTATCAGCAATACCCAGATCAAAATCAATGGCAATACGGCCAACAAATACAACACTACGCTTATTACCAGCCCGATTACTCAGTTGCTTATCAGCAACCCCCGTATTATCATCATGAGTCTGCTCCAGGGGTTTCTGCTCCACAAGAAGTGCCACA
Organism: Jatropha curcas; assembly: GCF_014843425.1. Next base: position 3,814,128 of record NW_023590999.1, on the reverse strand, counting down.
AATTGCCGATTCTGGTGGAACTGGGGCATCGTTGCAGGCGGCACAGCAGCAACACCCGCAGAGCGCCTATCCTCCGCCTCAGACTTCGGTAAATGTAGTTGTGCCGCCGCCTCCTCCGGGGATGAATCCAGCTGCCGCTGCGGCTATCGCGGCTCTAGAGCAGCTGACGCAATTTGCGGGGACTATGGACGCTGCGGAGAGGGCAATGGCTGGGTTACCGGCGAAGAGTCCGGGATTTATGCGTGTTCCAATGCGTCATCCGGTAAGGTGTTTGTGATTTTGTTAAATTTAAATTGTAAGTTTAGGGGGCGTTCTCACTGATGTCTTATGTTCTTAGGGCAATTGACCATTTTCTCCTATTTGATTTACTGTTGCATTTGATGGTTTCTAAAATTTGGACTTGTGTACTTCGTATTTTAAAATTGTGACTTTTTTCATTTTCTGCTCTTCAGTGTACAAAGGAATATTCTCATGGGGCCAAAAGTTTCGTTAAATTAGTTGGAAATGTGATATAAGACAATTTGAGAGGGGAACTCACTCAATCCTTCTTGAGTATTGATGCAATTCTCAATAATTTGCTTTTGAAATTAATCAGATATGACAGTCATTGATTCTTAATAATTCGCTTGTGAAATTAATGAGATATGATAGTGGTTGACTACTGAATCACTTGTAATATGTTGATGTTGCTATGCACCTCATCTTCTCTACGGTTGCGCGTGTTCAGGCGGGTGTGGAACATGCGTGCAGACACACATATCGGCATATGTATACATGCATACAAAATATATCATTCTGGTGACCCTTCATTTGAAAGGTTACTTTTTAATGTGCTTGCTTCACATATTGGTAGGTTGAGGTTGAGGAAAGTTTAATAACTGATCTTGTAGCCTAAAACTGGCCAGAACTGAATTTTAGATCTTTTGGCATCCCAGTTTGTGCTTTTACTTTGCAATATATCATGTTCATTGTTGAAGTTAGCTATAGTTTTTGTTATTCTGTAGCTGCTCTAGATTGCTGAGAATAAAACGTTCCATAGCATATTCTATGTGCATTTGAACATCGCAGGTATATTTTGGTCTGTTGCTGCTGAACATTTTATGGATGACAATCATTATATGGTGTAGTCCATTTTTGAAACATTTTTACTTACTCTAAAGAATGCTAGTCTTTAGACTTCAATGATGGTTTACATCATACCATTACTGACATATGAAAAACCAAATTTTGGTCATTTTGGACCATCAAGTGAACAAAGTCATGCTTTAACTAAGCCAGTCAGCTATTTTCTGTCAGACATAATTCTGCCCTCAGAGCTCCTATCTAAGTCAAATTTGGACATTTAGCTTCACACTTTACAAAATGTATAAAAGAACAGCCAGTGCATTGAGATGCTTCTGTTTGGGATGCCATGGTTGTTTGCAGGATCAAGCTACTCCACTGTGCATAGGGGAAAAAATGTACCAGGTTCAAGTAAAATAGAAATATGTTAAAAGCATCATTACAACATTGAATACAGTTATTATATCCTGGTGGAGTTATGAGTAGCTTCAAAAAGCATTGCTTCTCAAACCCATTTTTTTATATCCTGCTATTTGCCAACTTCTTCTCATTTGGTGCTCATTGCTATTGGATACAACTGGGACCTGTAAAATCTGTGTCCATGTAAATGGGAATGGACAATTTCCTCTCTTTCTTCCTTTAAATATTTGTAGGAAAACTGAGTTGCCTATGCTGGCCTGCCTATAACTGTACCAAATTAGCATATGAAAGTACAATGATCACTTACCCAGTAGATAACAAGTTGCTTCCAAAATTGAAAATTCTCATTGGTAGGCCCTTTTTTTTTTTTTTTTTTTTTTTTTTAAATTAGTCATATGAAGTACATATGATCATTACCCAGGTAGATAACAAGTTGCTTCCAAAATTGAAAATTCAGTCATTGGTAGGCGCCCTTTTTTTTTTTTTTTTTTTTTTTTTTTTTGTATTTGCCTCTATCCTTCCTATCTGAGGTTGGCGAAAGTTGTTTTGATCGAACATGCAACTACACATCCGTAACTAGGAATTATGAGATTCAGTTTTTTTTTTTTTTTAAATATCAGGTAATTTTTTCCTGGTTGTTCCTGGATGAAGGGAGCTTAACCCTTAGAAGATTTATATTTTTTGGACCTGAAATTCAAAATTAATTTTCTCAACTGCTCTAAGTTTATACTCCCCATTGGATCGGAAATGTCCCTTTGAGCACACTCAACCAGCTCTTAGCCCATTGAATAGAAATTTTTTTGAAAACTAAATGTCTGTTTTATCCATATGAGGTTTTCTACTGGCACGGATATCAAGAATAGAGGGCATGAAACATATATGGACACTGTTTGCTTGACTTTTAATTATGGAAATGGATTAGAATATGAAAAAACATTGAAAGATAATAGTTCAATTCTTGAATCAGAATAGTAAGAGTGAAAATGGTTTTTTTTTTTTTTTTTTTTTTGTATTTGCTCTATCCCTTCTATCTGAGGTTGGCGGAAGTTGTTTTGATCGACCATGCAACACACATCCGACTAGGACTTAGAGATTCAGTTTTTTTTTTTTAAATTCAGGTATTTTTTCCTGGTTTCTGGATGAAGGACTTAACCTTAGAAATTTATATTTTTGGACCTGAAAATTCAAAATTAATTTTCTCACTGCTCAGTTTATCTCCCCATTGATCGAAATGCCCTTTGAGCACACTCAACCAGCTCTTATGCCATTGAATAAAATTTTTTTGAAACTAAATGTCTGTTTATCATATGAGGTTTCTACTGCAGGATATCAGATAAGAGGGCATGAACATATATGGACATTTTGCTGACTTTTAATTATGATGGATAGAATATGAAAAACATGAAAATAATAGTTCAATTCTTGAATCACTATAAGAGTGAAAATGGATATCAGGTAGTTCTTGCTAGCTTTAAGTTTCATACCCTCCCTGAATGCACAGTTCATATATTGTGGGCTAGCAGCTTGATCACTTTGCTAATCTTGTTTTCTTCTCTTTATCAGACTCCTTTTACAAGGATTGTTAGAACAAGTTCTTGGTTTAGAAAATCTAGGACGTTCCTCACATTGGACCCAATTGAAGATAGTTTGCTCTTCTGAGAAACTGATTGACATGTTTGGGTTTCTCAAAATCTCCTGATTTAAATTGGCCTGGTAATCAGATTTCATGTAGTCTGAATCAACTAGCTTATGAAACATGATTATTTTCAGTGCTGTATTCTTCAACCATAACTTGTTCTACATATCTGAAAAGAGTGAGAATGACTGGTTTTGAAATGGCACCAAATTGTAGGTTTGGTCCGCTGAATCTGCAAATCTAGTTAGTGCTTGCTGAGATTGACAAGGATCACCTTGTCTTTTTGCATTTGAAAGTTTTATGGTTTCTAGTTAATATGGAATGGGCCTCGTATAGAATTTGCATAACTTATGGCTGTGAGGTTTAGAATAGAAAGAGGATTGAGTCTAGCGAGCTTCAACTCATTGAATTTGCAAACAATTAACCTTAGGATTAACTTGATCAAATGATTCCATCCTAGTGCAGCAATCACAATCCTAGGCTAAATTTGGTGGGCCATGGCTACCTTAGCCTAGTCACAATTGTATTCTAATATCCTTGACTTATTCTTACCTTTAAACTCTATTGATGTTGGTACACTATGACTTCCATTAGGCCAAGGGAGTTGCTGAAATTTGTCATTTGCCAACTAGGAGATGTTGAATGAGGAGGCATTTTCATTGGTCTTGGATTGCTTGCCAGAAAGAATAGGTATGGATCTTTTAATTCACTTGCCTTGCTCATGGTAAGTATCCTGGTGGCTGAAAACAAGGATAGCTTGGATGATGTCAGAAATTTACTTTTGGCAGGTTCTGTATTAAATCTGGTTTAAAAAAAAACTCGGAACATGTCAGAAGCTTACTATCTTAACCTATGTTGCTCAGACTTTGTACAAGTGTCGAATGCATAACCATGATCGACACATGTATATTTAATTTTCTGGTATGTTCTTCCTTATATATGGAGAATCATACCCAAGTACCCATGCCGATTCTAGTGTAAACAGGGTCCCTAGGGTAATAGTAAAAAGTCAGAGCAACAGAGGTTCTGACGGATTCAGTTAGGGTGCCGCTGCTGGATATATAGAAGTTTAATCTAAGGTTACATTTGGATAGTTAGTCATTTGAATGATTGAGCTTTTGAATATGGAACCATGATAATTTTTATGATTTTATAGTTGAAACTCAAATCCAAATCCAGAATAATTTCAAATGACTATCTATCCAAATGGATCCTTGATTTTATTTGTTTCTGTTTATTGACATTTGAAAAAGGAGTATCTTCGTTTAATAACATGCTTGAGATCAATTCTAGTGTTTTAGCAAAATATTTCCAAATTCTAAATACTTGTTTTTGCGTTTAAGATAAAAATTTTGATTATGGTAAGGAATTTTTCTTTGGCCTAAGTTTATTCACTAACTTGCAATTTAAAATGCTGGTGGACTGGAGATTTGTCACAGAGTAGAGTTTAATATTAAGATATTTTGATTTGCCTCTTTTGCTTGGCTTGTAGAAGCACATATTGCTATGCTTTTTTTTTACATTATTGAGAACCTTTTAAGTATATTTTGCAGGATGGTCGATATCCACGTAGGGATGGTGGACCATCCCGAGGAGGTGGCCATGGTAATGTAGGACACCACCATGGTTCTGCTTCTTCTTTTCGTGGAAGAGGACATGGGCGGGGTAAGGCTCGTTCTAGGCACTTCCAACAGCAAGGTGCAACATCTTCCTATCCAGAACATTCTGATGCAGTTCAAAAGGCAAATCAATCTGCTTCAGCACCAGAAAATGTAGGTTCTAACTGTCGAACTGTTCAGATTGCTTGGTGTGAACTTTGTAGGGTAGACTGCACTAGTTTGGAAATTCTTGAGCAGCACAAAAATGGAAAGCGGCATAAAAAGAACTTGCTCAGGATCGATGAGTTGAAAACTACTACTAAACTAGGGGAAGAGAGAAGAAATGATCAGGAACCTGTAAATGATTTCAAGCCAGAAGAAGCTCAGCAGCCTCAGATTGCACAGGATGGTGAAGAGCAGAAGTCAGCAGAAAACTTACCTGCTGAAGCTGCCAGTGATGAAAATGGAATGGAGAACGATCTGCAGAATAATACAGAGGAAAAACTTGAAGTTCCAGCAGAGCAGTTGTCTGATCAGCAAGGAAGGAAGCAGAAGAAGAAATTGTTTGATAGTAGGACACGTGGAATGAAACGCAAAATGAAGGGTGGTCGGGGAGTCAAGCATATGAAGATTTCTGAAACTCATAGACGACCAGTCGAACCTCCCAAACCTAAAGTTGTAGCTCCCCTAATATGTGATCTATGCAACGTCAAGTGTGATACAGGGGAGGTTCTTAATCGCCATTTTTCTGGTAAAAAGCACATTGCTAAGCTTAAACGATTTGAAGGTCATCAGGCTTTGTATGGGCCAACAGGGCTTCAGGTGCTTTACCCTCCCAATCCAATTGCACAAACTTATTCCTTCCCCCAAGTCCGTCAACCTTTCTATGGTCATCAAGGCTCATTTCCCCCACATGGTGTTTACTATTCTTCTCAAGCTCACCAATCAGCATCAGTAGCAGCAGGTTTGGACCATCAATTCTCACAAAGTTCCATGTCTCAACAATCAGAAGCTGCTTTAACTTTTGAGACAAATCCTGCAACTGCAGTCTAAGAATCTTAACGTGAGTTATCAGATCCTCCTCTCATTAGCATCACAGCCCGCACTTCAGATTTCCTGCTGTGTCCGCAGAATCTGGGGTCTCTTCTAGTGAAGTAATGAATTTAATATGGGCTTAGTTAAACAATGAATTTTACTTTTCAGTAGTTCTGACTCTTAAGGTGAGTTTAGTTATTGAATTGGCTTTTGGAGGGAATCATTTGTTAAATATACTGATATTCTCAACTGCTAATCAATGTTCAAATGATCACTATTGGTAGTCTTTAGCGTCGTAGCCATAATCTGTATTATGGCTTCTGTTGGTGTTATACAAATAAAAGTATTTCTAGTTACTGCTGGAATGGCTAATTCTGTTTTAATTCACATGGATTGGGTTACCAGCATGTCTATCAGATGGCGACAGGCTGTTTTCTGAACAGCAGATGATACCTCTTTTCTATTTGTGTTTCAAGTTGCATTTTCTGTCTGGAAATTTGTAAATCAGAAAATTGGGAATGCATATGATGAAGTCTGCTATTGATATTTTTGTTATTATGTTGCCACTTGCCTGGCCAAGTCTTCAACACGATTGAGGAGGAAAAAGATCTTCATGGTTAAAGAAAAATCTAGTTTATCTTACAAACTCCTTGAAAAAAACTCGACTGAACCATATGCTTATATACTCCTTGGTCTATTGATCATCATACTTGCATTGTTATTCTTTTCAGTTATAATGGAGTTTTTATTTTACCTTTAATGATTTCTATGATGAGCGGCTAAGTAAAGCAGCACGGAGTTGTTATTATAATTATTTTTGGATATTAATTTTTTCCATAATTTTTAAAAATTATTTTTTTCATTTAACGAGAGATTTTATTTCCATTGTCTCTCCTCTACGAGGGGCCAAAAATTTGGCAAGAGATTTTGGTGCTATAGCGGGAAGAAAATCAATGGCATTTAATAAGAATATACTTTAAAATAATACTAATTTTAATTTAATATAAGCTAATAAAGTTCGATTTAATTTATCTGAAAAAAATTGATTATTTCCCTAGAAAAGCTCAATTTAATTATTAATTAAATTTTATTGTTATGTTAAATCAGAAGCGAGTCATAAAATATACTTCAAATAAACACATGTGAAAATAATATATTTAATTTTGACCCTAATAATTAATTTACACCGGAGCGGTATGGCCACCACCAAAAAGAAAAAATTGGGACAATTAAAGATAATAGCAAAAATATCAGAAAAATATTCCCCGCAAAGGGACGGTTTCGGTCCCAAAAGAGTCAAGCCCTCTTCACCGAGTCAGAATTCAGAATCTTTGGATATTTTTTGTGGGTGGCACCGCCAACAGGAGTCGTCAAAATTTCATCATCTAAACCCTCAATCCAAGCGAAAGACGCACATAATTTTTTCATACATTTTCTTCAATTTGAGAAAGTGATAGAGAGATTGTTCCAGTCATGGCTGACCATAGTCACAACGATGATTTAGACGAACTCCTTGACAGTAAACCCAATTCCCCCTAAAACCCACTTTTTGTTTCCTCTTTACGAGTATGAATTTTTTCGCTTTTCAATATTTACAGGTGCTCTTGACGATTTCCAGGGTCTCAACCTCGCTCCTTCCTCTCAAAGGTCTCTCCTTTTCTTTTATCTATTGAATTTTTTGTAAATTATAGCCCATTTTTCTATTGTGTTTTTGTAATTAGATTGAATTGTCCGCTTTTTGACTTAAAAAGTGGCGAGGGGTTAAAATAGTGTTCTGGACTTTCTCTAACCACACTCATTTATAAGCTTTGATTTTCTGTGCATTTTCTAAAATTTAAATCCTGTAGCTGTTGTTTGTCTGTCCCTTTTTTTGGGGGGATGTTAATTTGATTTTAGGAGTGGAGGAGGAGATGGTAATAAAGAGAACAAGCAGCAAGAATCATCAGCTTCACTGCCAATGGGGGTTCAGGGGTTGGGTATGGGGTTACCTGACTTGAAAAATAAGAAAAAGGGAAAGCAAAAGGTTTCAAAGGAGTCCCATGTCGCAGAGGCGCTTGATCAACTTAGGGAGCAGACTAGGGAAGCTGTCAAGGGCTTGGAGTCTGTCACAAGTCCAAAACCAGATGATTTTGGTAAGGATGCATTTCTGGAGGATTGGGTTAAGCAATTTGAGGAGCTTGCTGGCTCTCAGGTAAACTTGTTGATCTTTCCTTTCTTGGTTTAATCTAGTGGTTTTGAGTGATTTCGAATAGGTTCAAGTGGTTTTCTATTAGCAGTAACATTTAGGACGTTGCTTTTGCTGGGGTTGTGCTTGGTTTCTGTTGTATTGATTTATAACTCTGAGGGTGTAGAAATTAAAGTTGAGGCAGGCCACAGGCATTTTGATAATATCAAATTCTTTAAAAGTAATGTTTGGATCGAGAATTTCTGGTTTTGGAATTTGTGCTATGGTTGAATAATGTTTGTGCTTATTTTGGTACATTATCCTATGGATTTTGGTTCATAAGGTTTAGGATCATGGGAGCAGGTGTTCAATGATTGCTCTAATTTATCGTCTTTTTTCTACTTTTATCAAGACCATATTTTCTCTTCAAATTTTTGACTGGCTTATTAAATCAAGATATTTAAGGGAAAAAAATGTGCCTTTGATGTGCAAGGCTTAGATAATCTTCAATTGGTGATGGTTCTTTCAAGATTTGAAATTGATTAAGGTATACAAAAGTAAGTAGAAGAGATATTTTCATGGTAATGTTAAGCTGCTATCAATATAAGATTGTAAGATTTTCCTGTCAGCAATGACTAGTGAAATATACAATTCCATTAGTAGATATTATGGAATTAAGAAATAATTTGCATCCTGTCCTCCTGCTTATTGGTAAGAAAATATATAGGACATGTGCAATTAAACACTGATCAAACTGATTAAGACAAATTGAATCAACTCTATCCAAACCCAGAATGATTTTATTATTCCTTGGCTGCTTCTGGTTACTAAATATAGCCAAACTAAAAGGCGCTCTTTGATTATGGCTTAAGAATATGAAAATTTATGAAAACCTTATTGAACTTAATATTATATGACATTACATTATTTGCGATAATAGATGAGTTATTCTACAGGTTTATGTTGTCATGGAGTTTGAATATTGAAGTCATCATGATGTGCTAGTTTCAAGTTATTTAAATTCCTTTAAGTTCTCTCAGAGCTCCTTTGTTTCATTAGTTGCATCAATAGAAAGAAGTTCTTGATTTGGATTGTTTCAAGTATAACTTGATTCCTTCAGTTAGAGCTTTTGCTTCAAATTGACCAAACTGATGACTAAAAACCCTTACATGCTGTTGCACTTCTTTTGATTTTTATTCATTGTTAAGTTTCTCAAATCTTTTATTAGTTTTTTACTTGTTAAATGTTAGCATTCATTTGTTCATATTATGATTGAAATATCTTAATATCAGTATGTTATTTTTGAATAGGACATGGAATCTATCGTGGAGACGATGATGCAACAACTTTTGTCTAAGGAGATTCTTCAGGAACCTATGAAGGAAATTGGAGCAAGATATCCAAAGTGGTTGGAAGAACACAAAACCAGTTTAACCAAAGATGAATACGAGCGTTATTCTCACCAATATGAACTCATCAACAAACTTAACAAAGTTTATGAGAATGAACCTAATAATTTCACAAAGATTGTTGATCTCATGCAGAAAATGCAAGAATGTGGCCAACCTCCAAATGATATTGTGCAAGAGCTTGCTCCTGATATTGACTTTGCTAATCTTGGCCAAATGTAAGTGCTTTAACTTATGCGTTATGCCACTTTTAGCATTCATAATGTCTGTATTTGCACATGAATACACGTCAGTCTCATTTGTCCTATACCATGTAAATTTAGTTCTCTAGCGTTAAATATTCATCAAAACAAGCCGTCAGAATGCGGTTACAGTCAACAAAGCAACAGTTTGGGGGATTTGTCATATGCCATTAAATTTTCAAGTTCTAGTCTATTTTACAAGATAGAGAGAGAAAGAGGAAGAGTTCTTTATTTCACTCTAGAAATGATCTCAGATGGGAATTTTTAATGGACATTTATTGTCAAGTGGCTGCAAGGAGAAGTCAAGCCATTTAATTGATTTGGCTGAGTTTTTCATCGCGTCCATTTCAAACATTGATAACTCTACAATAATGTATGGTGCTGTAGTGTTAAGAAACCTTTCCATGCAAGATTTACACTGAAATAACAATCATTGAACGATGTCTATAGATGGTTTGCATCAGATGGCTGATTGATATCTTTTTTTTTGCAGATCTCCAGAGATGCTCGAGTCCCAGCCAAATTGCTGCATAATGTGAGGCAAGACGTGCCCTCATTTCTTGCAACCAATTTGCTTTTTCCCTTTGTCCTATACCTATAGGTATTTATTTGAAATGTATTTGTCAAAGATATAGTATGGTGGTTTTATTTTCCCACACCCTAATAATAGAAAGGAACTCAATTTTAGTCCTTATGTTTATTTGAAACTTGTATATGATTCAAGTTTAAGTATTTTTGTTTCAAATTTTAAGTAGTGCATTCTAAATTATGGGAATTGCTTGTCCCCAATGAACTCCATATGGTGGAAAAAGGATCTATTGCCTTTATAGATTACCAAAATGGTAGGTAGAGCCTTGCTTGATTTATATAAATTTGACCAAATTCTCAGAATTTATTAGAAATTTTATTTCTGTCTTCATGTTGGGTAAGCCGAAAAAAAAAAAAAAAAAAAATAGGTATTTAATTTGAAATGTATACTTGTCAAAGATAAGGGTAGGGTGGTTTTATTTTCCCCACCCTAATAAATAGAAAGGAACTACAATTTTAGTCCTTAGTGTTTTATTTTGAAAACTTTGTAATATGAATTCAAGTTTAAGTATTTTTGTTTCAAATTTTAAGTAGTGCAGGTTCTAATTATGGGAATTGCTTGTCCCCAATGGGACTCCATATGGTGTGGAAAAAGGATTTTCTATTGCCTTAATGAGATTACCAAATTGGTAGGCTTGAAGCCTTGCTTGATTTTATATAAATTTGTAACCAAATATTCTGCAGAATTTATTAGAAATTTTATTTCTGTTCTTCATGTTGGGTAAGCCGAACAAAAAAAAAAAAAAAAAACATCCATGTCTATAGATTCAATGCTAAAAAAAAAAAAAAAAAAAAAAACATCCATTCTATAAATTCAATGCAAGAAAGTGAGATCGGTGAATTTCATTTTTTGAATTTATTTATACGAAACAGGATACAAATATAACTTCAACAAGCTAGGTAATTTTACAAGGGTGAAAGAAAATTATTGAAACAAGAAGCTTTATTGCAATTGAATCAATGAATGAAATCTGTAAAAAGAATATATTTATTATACATATATATGAATGAATGCTCAAAAAGAAAATTGCTAAAATCGTGTGGCTAAGCATCAGAGGGTGCGATCCAGTGCCTCCCATTTACAAAGCTCTTTGCTAGGAACTTGTGGGCTGATTCAAAATCCAACTCTCTTGCCCATGAAACACCTCTCACTTTTGCGGCTCCTGGCCCGTAGCATCTGTACACTCCAAAAAACGCGGTCCTGAAGTTTAAGACAAAAAACAAAAAGTAACCGTCAATGTTAAATCACCAAAAATTACCTAACTATTAAATATTAAAGCGTTGCTTTCACTCCTTCAAATAATAAAATTAATATTTTGACTATAAAACTAATTTAGAATTGTTGCCGAACGAAATTTTAGATAGCCGTATATATAATATAGAGCAGTAATTATTTACTTGTTTTTGTTGCTGACGTGGTCCCAATCATCCCAGCCACCGTGTGCAACCAGGTCATCAAAGTAAGTGTAAGAATATACTATCCTTGAGTACTGGCCCATAGCCCGGCCCACATACAATGGGCCAGTTCCCGTTACTCTACAGCCAAGAAAAGCAAAGCCTGTTTTCTCATCTGGAGAGTTTCTATCTTGGGCCGCAATGGATCCAAATCTAGTAGCTATTGAATGTAGCTCGCAGTTCTGCGTCAATCAATCAATAATCAAAACTTAGGCTAATGGGATTTAAAACAAAGTGTCGCTGTTGGTATAATCGTTATTGTTTAACTCCAATAAATTATAATTTAAACAAAAAAAAAAAAAAAAAAAAAAAAAATTATAATTTACCAAAAAAAAAAAAAAAAAAAAAAGAACATGTGAGGTAAAAAATAAAAAAAAAACATCAATGTCACGGTTGTCTAAGAAGTTGCACATCAACCTTTCTCAACTTTGAAAAGAACATGTGAGGTAAAAAAAAAAAAAAATCAATGTACGGTTGTCTAAGAAGTGAACATGCAAACTTTCTCAACTTTGACCTCCTAATACAATAAAATCACACTTTATAGAACATAATCATCAGCAATTAATGATTGCTCTATAAAGGGTATCTATGACTTTATGAAAAATGGTAAAACGGTTAAAGTTCATACTGTATGTAATGTAATGTCTGATAGGCTTGGTATATTAATAAAGAATTAACTAATCATATGGATTAGTGATTAATGGCAGCAAAGTCAGTTGACAGTTGGCTAGCAGATGGTTGGCACTGCCTTTGATGTTCTTCCCTTATATATTTCCGTTTGCTTTTAGACTTTTAGTAAGTTGGGCACCACCATCACTGTTCACTGACACCTAAAATTGGTATGGATCAGAGATTAAAAAAAAAAAAGTAAAAGTTTCCTTGCTTTTTTCACTTTACAGACAACAGGCAGGCAGACAGACCCGAAAGATTAAAAAAAAAAAAAAAGAAAAAAGACCAGTACATAGACATCGTTTTCCCTCATTTATGTCATAGATTCTGTCCTTTCCATTTCAAAATGTGTCCCCATAAAGTCACGAGAATTCTTTACTCTTATCGACCCATCTGTATTAATGTATTTTAATTAATATTTATCTCAATATTATGCTCTATATATATAAATAGTTTAGTTAATGATGGTTTATTCTTTAAAAACATGTTTATGGATCGAACTCAGACCTTAATTTATGCAGAAAATTATGAGTCAGACCTTTGAAAAATTCGATATTTTTCAAGTTCAAGCTTTAACTCTTGAATGGGTTTAATTCAAAGAATGTAATTGGATAAAAGAGAGAATGAAAGTTGATTACTTTGTACATGGAGCGGCCATTTCCAAAAATGAAGTCAATAGAGCCTTCAATATAGCATTCCTTGAAGTAATGTCTGCCAGCATCATCACAGAGAGTGTCTTGTGCACCGTAGAATCCACAGCCTGAGAAGTAGGCCTTATCACCGGATATTCTAAAGGCCGCCGCTTGCCACCCTTGCATTCCGGGCATTGGTGCCGGTGCTGTATTCTACATGCATAAATAATTAACTTAATATAAAATTAATTAACGTGTTTAACTTCATTAATTTTGTCATTTTGATATGTACATGCATATATATATATATATATATATATACCTTGAAGCTGATGTTTCTAGCAGAGAAATAACTGGCAAAAACAGTAACAGAAGCTGTTCTGTAAGTACGTAGCTGCTGTCCATTGGGACCAGGATCGCTTGCTCTATCATGCCATTCGATGAAGGTCACGTCTCTTCCTTCTCCTTGAAACGTTATGTATGGTTTTGTCACCGGCACCACCACCTTCTCTCTGCACCCACCACCACCATCAATATTTTTTGAAAAATATTTTGATAAACAAAAACTATTTACTGTTGTCCCGTGACACTAAATCCACGGTTTTGCTTACTTTAGAAAGTTCCTTCGACAAGCTGGTTCTAACTTGTATTAACCAGTAAGAGTATGCATATATATAACAGATTAGAGAAAAGTATTACATGTAATAGCCAGCGCTAATTAATAACATCACATTTTCTGTATTATTCTCCGGAACAGAATCAACGGCAGCTTGGACAGACCGAAACTCGCCGTACCCATTAACATCGACGGTGATGACACGGTGGCCGACGGGTCCAACCCATTTTTGGTGGTGCTTGGTGGAGTTGTTTGAGCCAGTAGCATTAACAGAGTTGAGCCTGTACCTGAAAATAGAACGACTTGTAACTAAACATGGTGCATACTGCAATAAAAACAAAGCCAAAATAAAACAGAAACAATTAAAAGAAGCCATTAAAATAGCAATAAATGGTCAGAGAATATAATGGTATAGAGAAAAAGAGAGAAGGAAGGAAGGAGATTCGCAGAATGTCATAGACTGAATTTCTTCTTGTTTGATTTATTGTCCTTCAAGAGCTTTTATAAATAATATACAGAAATGCAAGCCAAGTACATGAAAGAGAAAGTTAGGCACATTTGTAATATTAATGCTCTAAGGGTAAAGTTACTTTATAATTATTTTATTTTTATTTTTGATTTTCATAGTTTTATTTTTTAAGAGCTAAGGTCTTCTTGTAACGGTCATTTTTATTTTGTTTTAGGGGACATGTAGGTTATTACGGCTCTATAGCTTTATGGTAGTGTTATTTGGCTGGATTTTGTACATATAATTAATGGAGTCCCTCTGCAAGTGGGGGCAGTATTTCTTTGGTTTTCCGTTACTTTTGTTAGATGCGCACCTGGGTAATGGTATGTCTCTTAGCTCTATTCTTTTGTCGTTTTTAGATATACTGTTATTTTCCACGTCGTTTAGCCATTATTAATTAGTGCATGCACTCGACTGAGATACTTCTTTATATTCTAAACGTCTATACATGATAGTATTTGAAATATATATGTTGCTAGTCTACAATTAATCTGAGTAGAGTTGAAAATTGACCTATTTTTGTAATTGCAGAATAATTGGTCATTTAAAAAAAAAAAATACTCATTATATGGTTAATTGTTGAATGTAATACAAAATAATCACCGGACAAGCCTGATTATTAATACAAAATGATTACCTGAGTATTAATATAAAATAATAATCTTATTACAGTAAATCAAAGAGAATGTTTTCTTTGTTGGGATTAGGTCTAATGAGATTCTGATAAGCCTTAATTGGAAGAATTTTATTAATATTTATACTATTAATCACCTGGATTAGAAGCTAGCCGGAAATAAAGACCCACTGTAATAATCAGATGAAGAAGATGATGATTTTCAAAAAAAAAAAAAAAAAAAAAAACGGAAATAAAGACCCACTGTAATAATCAGATGCAGAAAGATGATGATTTTCAAAAAAAAAAAAAAATAAAAAAAAAAAAAAAAAAAAAAAAAAAAGATGAAGAACATGATGATGAAACAGGAAATATCTAACAAAGTAACAGTTTCTGCCAAACCCATAACATTGTGACTTGAACTATTGAAGGCTTTATTTGCTTAATTAATAACAATCTGCTACATATTTTAAACCTTAAATATTGAAAAAATGAGTTTGTTTCACATTTTTGTTTATCAATATTTAAATTTTGGGACAAACATTCAAAATATAATTCTTGAAGAATGTATGAATCGAACATAGAATTATAGTAACTTTAAACTTATTTTAAAAAATATTTATAATTTAATAGTGCATAGCTTAAACTGTTAATAGAAATGTTAGATATTTGTGTCAAAAATCTCCATAATTCAGATTCTTGGGTTACTTCAGTGCTGTAGGGTACGGTATTCAAACATTGGCTCCAAGCATTTTCTTTAAAATGGTATTTATTTATATATATTTTCAGCTTAATTTCTAAGAAATACATACTTTAATTTTGGAAAACAAACATTAAAAACCAGAAAAAGAAATAAGAGACAACACAAAACCCTCTTAATTATCCATTTCCTTTTAATCTAAATCTCTAAAACGGTCACCTGTGGCCAAGATGTGGTGGGTGGGTGGGTGGCGGGTGGCTGAGGCGTGCATGACCAACATTATGGTTCAGGCATGGTTATATACTTATTTTGTATTGTAGCTTTTTCTCTGCCTAGCTCTTATTACCTGTAGTGTATATATTTGATACATTTATTATTAATTTTCTTGTGGTCGTAATCATGTGGGTCCTATTTGTTTTGAAAATTCAGTTTTTCGAACGTTGGGACTAGACAAATTTTTACACACTTTTTTTTCATAAAAAAATTAATTTTCTCGAGTAGGGCATGGGACAAACTTACCCAAACTCGTACGTGGATTGCCTTTTCTGACAAAAATGCCCCTAAAAATCAAAGTCTGTCATGATGATTGTATTGATTATAGATTTGGACCCACAAAAGACCAAAAAGATATTTTTCATTTCCCTTTTATTTATCTTTATTATTATCCTCTTTTTTCCTTTATCAATCAAAAAAAAAAAAAAAAAAGAAAAGCGGAGTAAATTTTTGGGTCGGGAACAGAAAAAAAAAAAAAAAAAGAAAAGCGGAGTAAATTTTGGGTCGGGAACTCAGAATGGGACCATGATTGCAAAGATTGGGGAAGTGGTATGTTTGTTAAATATTATTAGGACATCCATAGTACGATCAAGTTTATGGATGCGACAACATTGGGCTTCTCTCACACGAATCATTGCTCTCTAGGCCGAAGTACCCAAAGCTCATTGTACATATCTAACATATTATAAAATCGATATAATCATTGTTTATTACAATTCAATAACTAAGCCTTAATCCTCTATAATCGGGGATTACTCCATTTGTATGAAATTTTATTCTCATTCTACTCTATTAATAATTAAATGCACAGCTCTTTTTCTCTCTAGTTTATGTAATCATAGCTTTTATTTGAGACTGTCGTTGTTAATCAGCGATAGCCTTCTATTTTTTTTCTTTTCCTTCCTAATCTTTTATTTGTTTTTAATAAATTCAGATATATTTTCTTTTAATAGATATGTTTTTTCTTTGTTTTTTTTTTTGTTATTATTGCTTTGTCTCCATATTTGAAGAGTTGTTCTTAAAGGGTATGATATTTGATTTTATTTTGTTGGAGAATTTATGTTTTGTTTTACTGACGTGTATTTCCGATCAATGGAACCTGGTAGTGTGACATGTTCTTCCATTGATGCTATTAATGCATAGTGGCTTGAACTCATCCGTGTACGTCATACACAATAAATTTTTGGAAAAGCAATCCAAGCATAGAAGATCTGGAGAAGTTATTTTGTTGTTCAAATCAATTAAAGGACAAGTTGCTACTATGAAGATTTATATCGATCAAAGTTATCTTCAAGCGGAAAAATTCAATATTATTTTTTTTTAATTTTAATTTTATTATTCAAAAGAATATAAATAATTCTTTTGTTGTTGAATGATCAACAAACTTTCTATTAATTATGATAATAAATCATAAGTTCTATGTATGGTCTAATTGAATATTTATAATACTTGATTTTATTACTAACGAATTATATTTTTCAAAAAAAAAAAAAATTAATGCACATTAAGATCAATTTTTCAGACAATTTTAAATCTACCTCTTTTTCTTATAATGTGCTTACGAACTTGGGCATATAACAATTCACGGAGGATGTTAACCAAATCATTTCAGACGTTTGTCTCTCATTTTTTCTCAAATTTATGCTTATCCAATTACGTTTATGCATAATCAACTTAATTATTTCCATCAGCTTGAGGTGATGTTTCAACGCTCTTGCATCTTGCGTGAATCTCCAACTTCTTTATTTAAAATGGATTATATTTGGATAAATCGGATTCATGGTCTAACCACAAAATAAACTAATAAAAATATAAATTTTAAAATAATTATTTCTATTTTATTTTATTTCCCAATATAAGCAAATATAGCTGAAAATTTATATTTTCATTAATTTGATCTATGGAATAAGCAAGTCAATATCATTTTTACTTCTCACAATGTAAATCCAAGGATAAAACTTACACTCAACCTATGGGCCCATATCTATACATCAAACAAGTCATAATATATAATTTTTAAAAAATTGTTCCCACTTAAACTTTCTTATTTTTCAATAAATGATAAAAAATATCCTTATTTAAAAAAAATATATTTTTTATTAGTTCGATCCACATGCACGTAATCGGCACATGGACCAGCTCTAAATAAATCATTCTCGTAAACCCATTGTTGTAAATATTTATTTTGTTGAAGCTATTCTAACTTACAAGGGTTTTATAAGAAAAAACTTTGAGTTTTCATATAGAATCGAACTCAAACTTCAAGCATTAATGAGAAATTAAGATTGTTTCAATAACTGCGATGTTATGAATTCAATCCTGAAAAACCTAACTGAAAAAAAAAATCCAGCAATTCCAAGATTTTATGAATTCAAGAACAAAAGCAATCAGTATAATTCAAACGAAGTGTTAAAATAAAAAGAAAGAAGAGGGCAGAAGAAAGAGCGGCATATGTACAAAAGATTTAAGTTTTTCAATTTCTCATCAAGTCAGCTACAAATAGTAATATAAATAGTGCAAATCCAAGAGGTAACAGAAATACCAGAAATATGACCCCTTGGCTCTGCTATACATTCAATGAAGTTTTATATGCAAAATCAAGCTTCCCCATGAGATCTTTCCTTCCAATAAAGAAAATCTATCACCTTCAAGAATCTGTAAAGAATCATCAACATGATCATTTCAAGTCCTCGCAACGATTAAACCTCTGATCCCTTTAGTACAACTTGTTGAATCCAGAAGGCGGCAAAGATTCGCCTAATCTAGGCAAAAAGACTTCCCTTTCAAGTGATAGTTGAAGGGATGCCATGAGTTTAACTAAAGATGTCCAGGCAAAAGGTGCACAACAGAAGGCGTATCCAAAAACAGCTAAGGCTCTTACAACACCATCAGGATACCAAGGACATGCCATGACTAGAAGCACACCAAATATTCCTAGCCAAGGAGACAAAACATGCAACATCGGTAGCATAAACGCGTTGATTGCTATAGAGCAAAGCGTAAATGAGCCGACTAAGTACAATGCCCAACCTAACAGTGGATGAATTGTACAAGGAATAATAAAGAATGGGAGAACATAGGCTGCAAGTATTGACCATATTGCTATCAGTTTAAGACCAGCTTGTATTAAGGAGTTGCTCTTGTCTGTTTGCCTGTAACAAAGCTTTGAAAGACTTGGTCGAGCTAGCCGTGTTACTGCAATTATTCCTAAATATACTATGCACTGAATAAATGCCATAGGCATTTCTGCTCCATATCTGCAGAACAAAGTTGTGTTACTAATAATTCATTGTAAATTTCTTTGTTTTATTTATCATACTTGTAAGAGCCAACAACACATAAATTAAGAGCATGTACTTACCCAAGACTTTGAAGTCGCTGTTCATGCCATTGTATACCTAATGGCAAAACAGGCCATGACCACCAGTACCATGGTTTCAACCATGGTGCACCTGGGAAAGTAATCACACTATTTGGCCCGCAGGGTACATTCCACCGGAGACGAAGATCTGGAGTTAGCAAAAATGGAATACAGTTTAGAAAAAATACAGTCATATAATGTACAGATATATAGTTTGTTTGGCATTGTTGTTTGTGTTGCTGTTGAGAAAAACATTTTGATATACTTTATTAAGTTTTTAAATGAATTTCACAAATTTCAATCATAACAGTTACAGAATAATTAAACTGCAATTTGAACTGTTTTTCTCAACAGTATATAAAATAGTGTTTTTCTGGAAAGTACTTTCAACCTTAATGCCAGACATACTCATAATCTAGTGAGAGAATTAGCAAGAATTGCAATGAAACATAGATTTAATATTCCTTGGCCTACTCACAATAATAAGATGCATCCATTTGGTAGCCTAAAGGAAGCCTGTAAGATCCTTCAAGCTTAGTTCCATTAGCAGGAGGATAGAACATAGGCTTGTCAAGCAGGTCAGGAAAGTAGCCCCCAATAAAACCCTGGTCTGCACCATCTGAATTATCTAATCCAATATCCAATTGATGAAGCATGTCCTTAAACACTGTCATCGATGGCTGCAACACCAATATCCTCAAGTCAAAATTTGGCACGTGAAAAGAAAAAAGATATACCTTCAATGAAATAAATGCTGTAGATTGAAAATGAAAATTACCTGCAACACAAAAAGGCCAGTGTGGAAGATACATGGGTTGATGAAGACTGCACAGAACTGTCCACATTGGAACAATTCATCGGGTTTTCGAAGAAAAAGATTATCAGCATCAAGCATTACAACTCTGTCATAGTCTACGAGGCTCCATGCATAGAGTTTATTCAATGTCAACTTAAATCTCCTGTCAAAATTGTCTTGGTTCTTGTATGGATTATTCACATTTTCTACTCTTACTACTTTTGCTCCATCTTCCTGTTCACTGGAACATAAAAGCACAACTTATCAGTTACCATCACTTATCACTTCCTTAGTTCCTTCCAAGAAAAAGAAAATACGTTGACCAATAAGTACAATTTCCACACTGACAGAAAAATTTCATGATGGTTACAAAATTTATATGCAGAAATAATAACAATATCCAATGGCCTATAATTTTTCATATTAAATATTGATGGATGTCTTTTATATTATAACAGAGTTGAATTTGAAAATAAAATAATAATTTAGGTCATTATTTTACTGAATCTCTCATCTGGGTGTGGCACATGGGGAGGTTTTGGCAGGCACTTAAAAATAGAAATAGAGAATTGACTTGCGGATAACATTTGGCAGATGCATATAGAAAAAGAAAATTGGTAATAGATCACATGACATCCCTCAGCTATTGGTCAACTACAAAAAATATCTTAAATTAATTATTAAACCTTGCAGGCTGTTCTGTTTGGTTTGAACTGGCTATCAGAAAATTCCACCCATGTTTTTAACCTCTTTTATGCTTTTGGAAAAGACAGCACCAAAAGAAATTATTAATTTATATTCATCATTCTTAAGACTATGGCATCGCAAATTCAAGTTTGAATCAAATTTTAATTTAAAAAGAAAAATTACTTCTTTAATGAGATTTAATCTTTCCTTTCTCATGTAAAAGTTAAAAAACTATAACTCCATAAGTATATGCTCAATTTTTCAAATAGGATATGCAAAAAGTGAAGTTGGGTTCCCAATTGGATTTCCACTGTAAAAGTTAAAAAACTATAACTCAAAGTATATGCTCAATTTTCAAATAGGATATGCAAAAAGTGAGTTGGGTTCCCAATTGGATTTCCACTTGCGTCTGATCGATTGCGTGATAAATACCTTTGAAATTCCTAACACAGGCCCACCACAAATAGCACTAGTAAACCATTATGAGTTACTGACTCATTAGAAAGCACGCATTGCCCGTAAATTTCCTAATGCACTAAAAGTCATAAACGTGTCATGAAACGGTGACCATCATACCCCTCCTCCTTTTGAATGGGAAATTCCGCAATCATAAATGTTATTATGAAAAGCTCGGAACGTTGAAGGCATCACGAATGGTGACCATCATACCCCTCCTCCTTTTGATGTGACCATCATACCCCTCCCTCCTTTTGAATGTGAAATTTGCAAATCATATGTATTATTAAAAGTTGGAACATTGAGAATCGAGTAGTTTCATTATAAGAATTTCTGTTAATTTAAAGAGTTAAAAAAAATACATATATTAGAATATAAAATTTTGCTGATTATGCTCTCCTTTCTCTTCATAATAACAAGTAACCACTACCACAGCCACAACCAAATGATGCCAAAAGTTAAACCCAGGTAATGGCTCTCATGTAATTTAATTTAAATTGTCTCTTTCATAACAACTTGCTAATACAAAGTAAAAGCATTAGTTTAATTGGTAAAAATTGAAAATGATAGAAAATAAAATACTTGACGTCTTGCCTAGTAATTACTGATTGGACAAAACTGGGCGGTGCATAAATTTACTGTATCTAATCAATGCTCGTTTAACGCCAGGCGGGAAACCCCAGAATCAACTAAACTACGCCAGGGTCCACGGCGCACAATAAAAAAAAATTAAATTTAATTAATTCAAATAACGAAAAATGAAAGAAAAGAAGGGTTGAGATTTTGAGAGAAAGAGAGAGCGAGTTAACTTACAGCGCATGAACCCAACGGAGCGGGACGTCGACGGAGGCAATGACGACGAGATCAGCGTCCACATGAAGCCTAGCAAGGGATCTGATCATGACACGTATAGCCACGTAGAACTCATAGTCCCTTGGCGTTCCCATGTACATCATCGTCGCGTACGCGTTTCTATGCCGCTGCTCTTGTTTGAGCTGCTGCTGCTGCGGCGGTCTGATCTCTCCATACGCCGCAGTCTTACAAACAACCAAGAGAAGAAGCAGCAAAAACCGTAAAAGCCAAGTGTTTATCTTCCTATCACCAAAAGCCATTGATTTTCCCGTCTGGGTTTTAACCATAAAACCAAGAAGAAACAGTGGCGCTATCTAAATTTAATAAAAAAAATCTCAGCAATTAAAGATATGAGATAGAAAAAAAATCTCTTTATAAATATACCAAAAATGAATGAATAAGAATATGTGTGTTTGCTGAAGCGTTTGTAGCAATGTATGTATAGATATGGCAATCTGTTGACATATATATGTGCAAAGAAGGAAAGAGAGAGGAGGTGAGCTTGGAAAATGGAAAGGAAAGGGAAAGCGCAAAAAGAAAGCACTTATAAGGAAGGAGTATTCTGTAATTAGAAGAGACAATTTATTTGCCTCGGTGAAAATGAACAGAGTTTGACGACATAAACATCTCAGCCGTTGGTCGAGGACAAAGACTTGTCGGGAGATAAATTTATTTTTTCTTTTAAACTGTAATATAATGACAAACGAAATGTGAAATACAGAAATTACATGTGCAGATTTTAAAATATAGAAATCGGCCCTTAATTAGCCAATTCACAGCTAATTTATTCTAATAATTCTCACTAATTTATTCTTGCATTGCATGTTACCGATACAGTTTCAAACGAAGGAAGCTAGTTAATCCGCTAATTGGATTGATAATGAATAAATTAATCCGTTTAATTAAATTATACATTTATATATATAATTTTGTGTAAAGAGTTTTTTTATTTTTATATTAAAAAGCATCACTGCTTAAAAGGACTTTTGTATGCTATAGATTATTATTATTATCATAAGAACTACATTGTGGACTCACTTCTCTCCACCCGTTGACTCAGTCTAGCTTATTTAATAAAACAAATCTATGCAATTTTATTTTTCGTGATGTTGTTAACTACAGCATGGAATATATTGTTTGCTGACATAGTATCTGTGGTACCATTCACAGGTTTGAAAGAGTTTTTATAAAATGATATCCCTAATATTTAGGGTTTAATTAATTGAATCTTTTTTAATTATTAGTTTTTTCAAATGTACGATAGTACGTTGTCTGTAATATTAATTTTTTATACATTAAAAGTAAATTCATTTAATTTTATATATTGCAAGTAAATTTATTTAATTTTTATATATAATTTTTTATTATTTAATTTTATATATAATTTTTTATTAATATTTATTATAAATTAATAATATTATAAACTATTTATATTATTAATTATAGTTTTTTTCTTGAGAAAAGAAAAATTCTAATCAAAATTTTTAATATATATTAATTTGATAACGTAACATGTATATCAAAAAAAAAAAAAAAAAAAAAAAAAAAAAAAAAAAAAAAAAAAAAAAAAAGGTTTGTGAGGGGAGACACATAGGTGGGGCCTTGTTGGAAGTGGTCAGCTGAAAATCAGAAACCACTGGAAAAAGGTCCACTCGGTGCTTTAATGGCCAGTTGAATTTGACCGCCTTGCCCTTTTGGGTTTAGATTGGCTCCTTTATGCCTTATGGCAATCTGCTAGTTCTCATGTGCTTATTCTCTTCTAATATTGATATTTGGTACTTTTAACAAGTTTAAGGTTTAAAGAACACCGTGGGTTATATAATAAAATTAATATTTATTTTCACTTATTAAATTAAAATTTTTTACTCTCTGCATACAAGTAGAAAGACCAATCCGCATACTTTGAATTTTATCTTTATTAATTAACATTATAAATAATTTTTTTAATATTTTAATTTTGACACGAATGTTACTTCTTTAATTAAATAAACAAATATGACACGTAAATATACTTAACACGTAATTAACGTAGTTCATGACAAATACAATTAACCATTTTATGGTTAGACACTTCCCAAAGAAATTGCTTAAATTTCTTTTTATTTTAGCCACATCAAGAAAGGGATGTGTGCTATCTTTTTTGCTTGATTTGCAAAGTCATTGTCAATTTGCAAAATAAAATTGGTGTTTTTTACTTTTTTGAATATAATAAAATTGGTGTTAATATCAAAGCAACTCTTAAAATTAAATAAGCCTTTTGAAACTTAGTTCTCAACTAGAAAATTAATTAATTTATATTTTGATTAATTGTATTGATTGTATCTACTTGCTCTTGTGAGGTAACATTTTTTGTCTCTATTGTTTGCTATGAGTCCTATGAGATAAGAAAGATGCCTAACCCAAAAACCACTCGTGTCCCTCACAAAATGGCCTCTAATTTCATGATTTGAAAACCCACTAATCTCACTTCACTGTCATGTTATCTTATGAAACCCCACCCCCCCCCAGAAAATATAGTAGGATAGTGATTCTGAATTCCTATTATAGTCCAATGAGGAAATGCCAGCCAATACTTTCATAAATGTTTATATTTATAAATTATAGTGAAGGTATGATGCCATTCTCTTCTTGGGGATATACTTTTGTGATTTACTATTTAAATAAAGTATTAATAAGTGACTCACAGGTGTTGGGATAAATGGTTCGGCACTCTTCCTCTTTAAATAAAGTCGATGGTTTCATCTTTATAAATTGAACAAATATTTGCTGAGAAAATTCTATCTTTTGATGGATTGATCCAGTAAAAACCCACAAAAATTATTAAATTCATAAAAAATTTATCAACAGTTTTAAAAAATATTTTTATTATCGAATTTGTGTTCACGATTCAAATATTATAAAACTGAGATAATGTTTATTAATAATTTATTATATATATATTAAAAAAAAAAAATCCAAGCTTGCCTGATGGTGTAATGAAATCGGCCAATACCTCTTAATTATTAAATGAAAAACTCTTTAAATATTTAATTTATTACCGACCGATATTATCCGAGAATTAAAAGACAAACATGCAGCCAACTTCAATTATCTTCTGATAACGTCAGGCTAAAACGAGCTTATCCAATAACCGGCCGGTGAACGTGATTATGCAAAATATTTCTCAAGTAAAGTGCAAAGAGATATTTTTTTATATTTTATTTTATTATTAAACAAATAGAGTTGTAATTAAAGAAGGAGATTAATTAATTAATCAATTAATAAAAAATTATTTGTTTATCTTTTGTTTGAGCAATATGTAAAGTAGATTAGTGCATATAATAACGGCCGTGTACGGTGTAGATGCTACTGGGGAAGCTAGAGAAAAGGAACCTTCCCTTCAAAAGTTTGAAATGGTTGTACAAAAAAATAAAAAATACCACGGAAAAGGAACCTTCCCTTCCCTTATTAGTTGTTGCTGCCTAGGACAATTTTTTTTTTTTTTAATCAGAAAAAAATGTATTTTTCTTTGAATTATAGAGTGTAAAGGGTTGAAGATCACTTATGACTCCCAAACTAGTCCGTAGAAGCCATTTTTATTGACTTTCTGTAAGTTTAACCGCGTTTTTTTTTTTTCTTATTGTATAGTTCTACTCGCGGTTGACTCCTTAGCAAACGAACCAGTCCAACCCAAGAACGAGTGACCTGACCAGACCAGACCACTAGCCAAATTGGAGACTTGGCCAACAAATGATTGGTTATTTAAAGCTGAAAAAGGGTAAACTAACACTGGCTTAACAGCTAAGACTGGGTCATGGTTCCTGAATAAAGGAGAAATTGGAGTCGCTTGCATGCTATGCGTTACTGTTTTTAACCGAAATTTCTCCTTTATTCAGAATAATTATTGGTAGTGGATTTGGATTCATACCAAAATTAAAGAACCAGCTAAATTATTTGCATATTAATGTCAAGTCTTGTTCCTTTGTTAACCCTTTAATGACAATATAAATTATTGTATTAAAATTCTTCAGAACTAATTAAATGTGGATTAAAGCAACATTAATGGTTCACCTAACCGTCTTTAAAAAAAATGTTAATATTTTGTTTATTTAAATTATATAAATCAAAATTTTGTGTTTAAAAGATTTTGCTTTTCTTCCCCTTTTCAACTGTTGAACAAAATTTGACCCAATTGCTGTTTTCGTGAGGCCCAGTTTAATAATCCAACCTACAGGAACAGAGATGTCAAAAAGGCCTCTTCCAGCCTAGTTTAGCTGAGGTATTTTTGGGTCATTGGGTTTGGTATGACTGACTAGTTCTTCTTCTACAGCAAGAGCCTGGCTAGGCGATGATCACAGGCCATGGATCTTGGACTAAACTGAATCACTATGTGATCCTTTTGCATTGCTTCCAAAACATTCTTTTTCTTTTTCTGCTTTTTCCTGAACGGGTTTTTTGTTATCGGAATCCCGTAAGAGTTGGAAATTTTGAATTCCAATATTTCAAAAAAATAAAATTTCTAAAGTACATAGTAGCCCATCCTTATTTTTCTATGTATGTGGAAAACTATGTTCTTGTCTCTAATGATGAGAAAATTAAATTTATATAGAAAATAAAAAATTTTAAATTATATAATAATATTTATCACAATTATTTTATTCTCCTGAAAAACTTCCATTATCATCTAAAAACGATAATTTAACTTTTCTACTGGACGATTCTGAAATCCTAAAAAAAAATTAGGATAAAAAGAATTGAATTCCAATAACCAAAAACGCAACTTTTTTTTATTCATAGATTGAGAGCTCATTTGACATCTGGGTTAAAACTAATTTTCTAAAAAAAAAAATCTTGAATTATAAAAAATATTTTTATAATTTTTGCAATTTTTTGAAATTTTCAATTGGTACAGAGCATATTGAAAATGATTAGCATAGTTGGAAATGTCGGCACACGTAGGCATGGAGTAGTTTGTTCGGTTTAGATATTGTTTGAAAATTATTGTTGGGTAGTTGGGATAGATTATATAGAGCTGTCTTTTCTTTTATTTTCTTTATTTTTTTCTCTTTTCCATTTATTTTTGTTTTGTTGCAAATTAGCCTTCTAAAGGATTTTTTTATTATTTTTTCTCAATTTAAATTCGCTGAATGCATGTGGTCCATTTATGAAACCCTCATTCATTTCTGCACTTTTATTTTTAAAATTAAATTGAGAAAATATTCAGTGTTGTACCACTAAAAATAATTTATATTCAATAAATATAATTTTATAAATTGAAATATTGAATTATTTAAATTTTATAATATACATGTATTCAATGAACCAAGTAAAAGAGTCGTGAATGATATAAATATTTTACTTTTGTAAAGTTGAAGTGATAATTTTAATAGACATCTATTGATGGTGAAATAAATAAAAATTATGAAAGCTTGTAAGATGCGATTAGCAAGGAATCAAGTATGTCATTGGTCTGTTAATTTTTTCTTAATTGGCAAGATATTTCTTGCCATGGACCACCACCATCACACCTGCCATCTTTTACTGCTAAGAAAAGCAAAAGCTACATAATTAAGGTTTCCTAAATTTTTACTTAACGCCTAAATTATTTGGTTAACGTTGTAAAGTTGTTAGAATATTATTAAATATTTATCAAAGTTAAATTCCAAAAGACTTTTAGAATTAATATGTTTTACAAGTTTGATTCCTGTAAGCACATTAAGGAAAAATAAAAATTATTGTTAATTTACAAAGTATTCTGAAAAATTGTTAGGTAAAAAAAATCAATTCTATTATTTTAAAAAAAAAAAATTCTTTTCAAATGGATGTATCGTGCTGATTCCGAACATTCTGGAGTGATGAGAAAACCCACTCCATAGTCACCATCGAACTCCTGAGCTGCTTGCCCCGTTAGAACTGTTTACGTCGGCTTTCTTTCTCAAATGTATCCATTTTAAATATATATATTTCATTCTGAAAAATAAAAATAAGTCTATACTGTGAGGAAATTACTTATCTAGACCGATTTTATAAATACGTTTATGGACTAAACTAACGACAATTAAAATTATTTAAAATTTTTTTATTTTATCTTTTTTTTTCAGCGTATAATTAAAAATACTATTATTTTAATAAAAATTTTTTTTTTCGTTGATTTGGTCCATGAATAGCGCCATGGATCCGGTCATTGATCGATAATTTTCAATCCATTTGATGCAATGGAATTACTAGAAACAGTTAAGAGTTGTTGATACGAAAATAAATAAGTTTTTGTACATTTATAGTTCACTTTGGATTCACTAGATTTAACTGATGAAACTTATTATTTGTTTATTTGTGGAAATAATTTTTTTGGAAAATATTTTTAAAATTTTCGTTAAAAAACAGTCAATAAAAAATAGTTTTTAATAAGATTTTTTTAAGGAAAATGATTTCCTATTCTCTAAAAGAAAAATATCTCAAAATATTTACTATAATAAATTAAATAAAATTGCTTAGATAAATTAAGTTATACTATTTAATTCCGATTATTATAATAAGATAAATTTATTTCACAAATAAAAAATCAAAATACTAATTTTAATAGTTATAAATACTAAGACAAGATGTTTTAGGATACTAAAGTATGTTGAATTCCTAATATATATAAAAGGAGAACAATCGAAAAAAAAAAAACTGTTAACATGTTATATATACATTTATCACACATTTTTTGGTGTACAAGTATATCTTTAAATTAATGAATTTTTTAATTTCATATTTTTTTATTAATGTAAAGTTTAAAATTATTTCATTTTAAAACGATAATTATCTATAGATTGCACTGTTGATAGAATTTAAAAATTTCACAGATTTTATGAAAGGATGGATCTCATAACGAATTAGCAAATGCCCTTAATTAAAGGTAGTGGTGCCTTTCAAGGCAAGCTCAGCATCAGCTTTACCCGTGAGGCATCTAATATCACAGTCACTTGCCAGACTGCGATTCTTCATCTCAAACGCAAAACAAAGCACTTAAGCAACTCATAAACTAATTGAAAAAAAAAAAAAAAACTAATAACTTGAAAATAAATAATACATCTGAAATTTTTTAAATAATAATTTCTACGTTACTATAACTGAATTACTATTTATAATCTATCCAGATGGGAGTATAAATATTTAATATTTAATCGTCAAAGCAACCGAAAAAAGAAAAGAAAAAAAATCAGAAATTCATACGAATTATAATTGATTATTTGGAAAATAGATACACTCTCGCACGTACATTAATATCTATTACCAAATCATGACATCATAAGAGACAGATGTCGGGTGTAGCTTTAAAGAGAGAACATAGAAAGGGCATGGAAGCTATCCTCATCGGATTGGGTAACCGGCGGTGACCTTCTTGCTCTTTGGCAAACCAACCTCAAAGCTCTTTCCCATCTATCGTTAACAGGAGCGCCCGTCTGATCTCGGGCATTATTATCTTCGTCGAACGCGATTCGACCTAATTGGAAAAAGAACAGCCGCGATGCGTAGATCAAATCGGAATAAGCTCGGTGAGCGAGACGGAGACTGTAAGCGAGTTTAACCAAGTAAGGGCAAAGCAAGGTGTTTAGAAACGGTGAAACGACCGTGTGTGTAGAGGAGGAAGGGACGGATAAGAATTTGAGCTTCGCAATTAGCACCAAAGGTAAACCCATTTTATGAGATGTACAGAAGAATTGGAATTTGAAAGGAAGTTTCTTAAATGGGTTTGGGGGAATTGTTTACCATTGTTTGGCAGTAAGACGATTAGATATGAAAGTACAAAGGCAATTAGAGCTCTTAGATGAAGGTGACTGAGTTTTTTGTGTTTGGGTATCGGATGAGACAGAGCTGAGTTTTGCGTTTCAGTGGCTAAAATAAAAAGAGCAGTAGCCTGTAGTGTAGTGTCATTTTTTAAAATTCACGTTTCTTATGTTATAGGGCTTAGACTTTTCTTTTAGTAATTTTTAAAATTTTTTAATCTACGTGGAGTATTTATGAACTTGTCTTTATTGTCTCTCAAATGAAAATGTACCTCCTTTCAGAAAAAAATAAATAAATAAGAATGTACTTAATTGTATTGATTGGACAAATTTTTTAATATTTCTCTATGAAAAATACGAATCGAATTTTAACGAAGGGGAACGAGTCCTATTACGTATATAAAAATTGAATTTATAAAAAAAAAAAAAGGATCAATTAACCTTCTTTTTATTTCCACTGTTGAGCTTAACATGATAAAAAAATTAAAATTTAATTTCTGAAAGATAAAATTCAATCAATGTAATGGAATGAAATAGTATATTAATCAAAATAATCCAATTGAGTTTGGAAATATATGTGAGAATTACTTGGAAAATTCCATTTAAACTTAATAAAATACTAGCAATTTAAGTACAATTATTACTACAAAAAATATTATGATTCATTTAAATTAAATAAAATTATAAAAATAAAAAGAATAAAGAAAAAAATAATCAAATTATAATTCAATTGCAAGGATACGCATCGCATAGAACTCGTTTCATTACATTGCCAATAAAATATCTAACAATTGGAGTGTAAAATCATACCTATGACGTTAGTTTCAAACCTGTCGTTCTCAAATGTTATTCAAAAAGACAAAAGAGTGGAAACCCATCTTTTAAATTTTTATGAAGTGAAAATTATGATTTCAACTCTCAATTTTCCCATAATATATAATATTGCCTTATATTTTTAGAAATACATAGTTTTATTTTTATTTTTTTTGTCTCTGTTACACTAGTATATCATTTTGTTATTTTTTTATTTTTTATCAAAAAATTACTATTTTGTGTCTATATTTTATTAAAATTAACTGATTTATTAACTATTTATCAAAATTAACTAACATATCATTATATTTAACGAAAAGTACAAAAAATTGACGGAATGGTATAACAATATGATATAAACAAAAGATAGAGATAAAATTATATATATTTTTTAAATGTAATGTCATTTATTTTGACAAAATACAATGAGAAAATAGTAATTTTCCTTAAATGAATTAAACAATGGAAATTAGTAAAATGGGCAAAATTAGTAAAATTGAAATCTGTCTGTTCAGCTATATATTTTCTTCGCTTGACTTTTTTTAATTTCCACTTTGAGAGGGCACCAGAATGGATATATTAGTAATCTCACAAAGGAAACACATAGCGACACTGCGATAGCATTAAGAAAAATCTTGACTCCGAAAAAAGATAATTAACTGAATTTGTTTTGTGATCAAATCCTGGTATTCCTTCGACAGTCACGGGCAGTAGTAAGTAACATGACAGTTATGTGGTGGGTCCCACTTGAGAAACTGCTAGGAAACTTCTCTCCAAGAAAACATTATTCGCGGTTTTTGTCTCCAAGTGTTATTCTAGTATATTAGGGTATTGATCGATTTATTGAATATTTGTATATAAATTTAATAAAAATAAAATTTTAATTCAAAGAAAAAAACATTTTTAATTATTCACTGAAAAAAATAAATAAATTTTAAAAATTTATATTTTAATTAATTTCATCCACAAGTATTCCATATACCAATCTAACCGTCAATTAGGTTTCTGGCAGCCTAAAGTATTGGGTTTGGCTTTGAATTTGATGAATCATAATGAGATACGTTCCCTTTTATTATTGATTCTACTTCATTATTATTGTCTGTTATATAGGAGTGGACAATATTCTAATCCGGAAAAATCTAAAATCAAACAGTTTAGTTTGATTTTTTTATAATCAATTTTATTTTAGTTTATTAATTTTTTAAGAAAAAGCTGAATTATTTTAGTTTAATTTAATTTATTTTTATAAAAAAAAATAAGGAAAGGAGATTAAATTGAATTGAGTTGATTTAGTTTTTTAAATACATTTTAGTTTAATTCAATTTCTTTGAAAAATAATCTGAATTTATTCAATTTGAACTTATTCGTTTTGATTTAAATTAATTAAACATGTAGCTTTAATTATTAGTTTGTAAATTCTCATTTTAATGTTTTTTTATACTTATTATCAGTAGCCGAATTTTGTATTATATTTAGATCATACTATTATATATATACTAAAAAAATTTATCACCAAAATTATTATTTTCTTAAACAAATTTTTACTTGAAATTTAGAAATAAACATTCGATTCATTCAGTTTAAATCATATTGTATCGAAATAAACCAAGTAAATTGAAATTTTAAAATAAAAGTTAAATCGAAAAATAATATACATAAATTAAATCAAAACCGATTCTTTTTCTATTTTTTACTGTTTTGTGCTTCATGAAAACTAAACTAAATAAAAGAAATCGATTTTTTAAAATCTTATGTATTGAAAATTAGATTAAACTATAATGATTGGATTCAATTGGTGAAGTGTATGCTAACGGAGTTTCCTTTTGGCTTTCTACCGCTAAAGCATTATCTGGCGTTTGGTTTTCCGAAAGGACGTTTTTTTCGTTGAAGATAAGAATTTCATGCAACATTGTATTTGTAGGTAGCCCGCCAATAATGCGTATGAAAAAGGAAAGATAATCTTGCAAGATATTTAACAATTTTTAAAATCCAACCCCTCTATCTTTAAAATTTAAGGATTTAGTCCTATTTTATAGTTATTAAAATTTAACCCTTATCTTTAAAATTGAATGATATATTTCTTTTATTTATTAAGAAGCCTAGCGGTGGTGAAAGCTCTAGCGAATGGAAGACGTTGAATATGAGATTTCTCACTCATAATATAAGTGAAGTGAAAAAATTAATTAGTACTTTTTTTTATAGAATATTCCTTTGAGGAAATAAATGAAAAATAAGCTTTATACCGTGTTAAAATTTAAGTCTAATTTTCAAAAATATCATAATTAAATATTTAACAGACTATAATAAGTTTGATAATTATTATACAACTTACGGTTATATATAAAAATAATATAATGTATGTACGCGTGCAAAATGAAAAGATAATTTTCACAAATTACATAAATCTCCAGTTTCCTATAATTTTAAGGTTTATCAAATGAATCTTTGTCCTGAAATTAATTACATGTAAAAATAATTAAATAGGTAATAAACATTGCATTACAAATTATTGATAGCTATTTATTTGTAATGATTATATTTCAGCTTTGCATGTCCAATGTAACGTTGTAGTATTGGAGTTAAATAAACATTACCAATCAATTTGTATTTTGTGCACTTTTGGTAGAAGAAGAAACGTTAGGGCTCTGGATAAGGGGGTCCAGGAATTTCTCCATCCAAATCATGATTGCCATTTGGCACCAAAATGTATTTTGTTCTTCTGATGCCTCACGTGGACTGTACCTACCGAAGAACAGAAAAAGACAGTACATACTTGAATATCATCGTTGTATTCCTAAAGTATTTTGTTGGTATATACGTGTATTTGATAATTCTACTAATAATAATGTATAATTTAATCTTCTTATCCTTTGTTATTTTACCAGAAGATTTTTGTTTTTTTTTTGGCTTTTGTTGAATTACCAATTTCATCTCTATTAAATTTGATCGTATACCAACTTCAAGCCTTCATGTAATGCCCATTGTAAAATGAATTTAATAAAATTAATCTATAGTTTTTTATTTGGCTTGTGAAAATTGAATTTAATAAAGTAATTAATTATCATTAAAACTTATTGTTGGAATTAATGAACGGATATGGGTATGCCCATGACTAACTTTTTTAATCCGGATCCATTAATAATATGTGATAATAATTAATATGTCTAATTACTTATTATGAGTATTTAAATAAGTTTAAATATCTTAGTTGGTTATTATTTTAGAGAGTTTGTATTTTAGTTAAATTCCCTCAACCTAGAGTGATCCAACTAAATTAAAAAAAAAAGAATGCGTTCTCTTTTACGTAGATATAAATGCAGAAACAAAAAGAATACACTCTAAAAAAATATAACTGCTCTCTCATGGCTACAAGATACAGTAGGGCTTTAGACTGTGGACAACAGCCCGCTGCGCTACAACATGAACGTATTCGACTCACTTCCTTTACGTGTGTGGGTATTTGATCTCTTGTTTTTCCTAACACTTATAAATATATTGAGGATAACTTTTAAGTTTCTCTACTTATATAATATGTGTTGTGGGTCCCTCCGACATGAGGACCCACACACGTTTGAAAAAGAAAAAAAACAAGGAAGATGTGACATCCTACCGAGTCGAGTCTTAACTCTAAAAAATATAACTGCTCTCTCATGGCTACAAATACAGTAAGGGCTTAGACTTGTGGACAACAAAGCCCGCTGCGCTAAAACAACATGAAACGTTTCGATCTCACTTCCTTTAAACGTGTGTGGGGTATTTGATCTCTTGTTTTTCCTAACACTTATAAATTATATTGAGGATAACTTTTAAGTTTCTCTAACTAATAATAATATGTGTGTGGGTCCCTCCGGACATGAGGACCCACACACGTTTGGAAAAAAAAAAAAACAAGGGAAGATGTGACATCCCTACCGAGTTGTGACATCCTACTGAGTCGAGTCTTTGCATAGAGTCGAGTCGAGTCGAGTTGAGTTGAGTTGAACCAAACCCGGTTGGGGTAGAAAGGGGTTAGAAGTGGACTTATTTGATTGAGAGAAAAAGATTAAAGTATAAGGGAGAGGATGGTTTTGCATTCAAAGATTAAGCTTGGGTATTAAGTTGTAGCCTTTTCACAATTGAGGTCTCATTTAATAAGTTTCCATCATTTATCTTGATTTTGTGATGACTTACCCGTAATCATTCCAGTCACTTTCCCATCGTTCATCTTTATCTTCATCTACTTCATCTCCTTCATTTCCTTTATTTTTCCATTCAATTAGGCGACCTCAAATTATCTCCAAGTAAGTAGAATTACTTGCAGCTTATTGTTATTCAGTTTCTACTTGAGTGATATTGTAGATAAGTTGTAAGAATTTTGATGTGTATAGGAGAAGGGAGTTCAAAGAGTGTAGAGAAGAGAAGCTAGAACAAAGCTCAGAGTTTCAAGCTTTTTGGAGTAAAGTTTGAATATCTCTTGATTTTTTATTATTGGTCCTTTGCATGAAAAATCGTGTGTGTGTTGCTATTGAGCAAATATAATTGCTTTATGTTGGAGAATGGTAGTGGGTGAGAAAAACAGGGGAGGTAATTGAGTTATGTTGAAAACACGGGAGGACTTCATCTTGAATTTTGAACCCCAGGTTAATGATGGATATTAAGGAAGTGTCATAGAAGAGTTATTTGTTCCTCTATGTGTTAGCTTTGCATGGGTTTTTGAATCACCCAAATTGGATTTGTATATTGAGAGATATGATCAAAAGAGTCCAGACTGCGCAGGCTGGAAACGCGTCGCGACCTGGTCATGGGTTTTTGAATCACCCAAATTGGATTTGTATATTGAGAGATATGACCAAAAGAGTGCAGACTGCGCAGGCTGGAAACGCGTCGCGACCTGGCACTACGTAGGCTGGAAGCACGTCGCGTGCTCGCGACTTTGCACTGCGCGCACGTGACTTCCACTTCAAACTCTCTGACTCTCAATTGGCACATTACGCGCTCGCGACTCTCAAGTGCGCGCTCACGAAGTTGGCCCTTGGCCTGGAAGCGCTCGCGACTTACATTGCGCACTCGCGTAGTTGGCATGAAAACTCACTGTCTCTCATTTGGCACACTACGCGCTCGCGACTTTCAAGTACGCGATCGCGACTTGTGCCTGAGAACACACTGTCTCGCGACTTCCACAGGCGCGCCCGCGACCTGTCTTTTCCTGCACTTTTGGCTTTCTTTTCTATGCAATTGGATTACTTTGCTCAACTTGTATGCATCCAATCATTCTAAAATAAAAAGACAACATTAGAACATGTATCAAAACAACATCCAAGCATGCAAATGATGTGAAATCATATGAACATTATGATTTATAAAGCGATGAACTATTACTATGATGTTGTTGAAGTGATGAAACTATAACTATGATGTTGTGTTATACAATTTTGACATACACATTATGCTCCATTGAGGTTAGGTAGAAACCATGGTTTCGATAAGGCCAATGTCGCGACAATAGGATACAGATCTGCGCCTTCATACAGTTTGTTACTACCGTTACTCCGGCTACAGGCCGTTGAGTGGATATGATTATATGGGCCATAGCAGCCAAGTATACAGTATTCATCCAGTTTATACAGTTTTCTTATCACCTCGATTTCGCTATAACCTTATGGAGCCATACAGATATCTGGACATAACATTGCATAAATCATACAGATAAATGAAAGATATCATGATATGTGTGCTGTGCCTTGTGTGCCTACATGATTCTTTATATACAAGTATGTGCTTTATTGTTTCTTTCCATGTTGAGATATCCACTGAGCTTTATTTGCTCAGCGAGTTACCTGTTTAACTCGCAGGTTTTGAGACTAGTCCATAGAGGGTCCGTTTATTCCGTTTTACAACTGCTGCGTTCATTCTGTAGAAGACTCGGTCTTCAGGGGTAGATCTCATGTTCATCCTTTTTATGGCATGTACAGGGCACACAGTTGGACCCAATCCATTTTGTAAACAGTATCATGTCTTGTAAATTTCAAGTACATATTCCATAAGCAATTCTCAGCATGATATAGATTCATTATACATTATGATTTCCAGCATGTCCAGTTCATTCAGTCAATCAACCAGATTGTAGCGTCTCAGCTCGGTTCATTCGGGTTAACGGGTGGACCGGGAAGGGATGTTACAAATTTTGGTATCAAAGCCCTAGGTTTCGTTTCCCCGGGCTTGAATGCATATGTCAGAGTACATGCCATGTCTACCCTGATGAACTAAGCAGTTGTTGTTCTTTTAGGAGGATGTCACAGGAATGTGAGAGCGAGTCACATGCCTCCAGAGCAGTGGAGGGTCAGGCTCCAGTAGCACCAGGTTAGGAGGTGCTGTTAAAACAACTTGCGGATACTTTTAAACAGATTGCAGGGGTGGTACCTCAGGCACCAGTACAGATTGCAGGGGTGATACCTCAAGCACCAATAGTAGTAGAAAGAGAAAGAAAGCCCCCACTAGAGAAGCTTAGAAAGTATGGTGCGAAGGAATTCAATGCCAGTAAGGATGATAGTCCAGAAATAGCTGAGTATTGGTTAGATGGGACATCGAGAGTCCTGGAACAATTACAGTGTACACCAGAGGACAAATTGATTTGTGCTACATCACTGCTGATAGATGAAGCATATACATGGTGGACTATTGTTCAGCAGCGAGTATCAACAGAGCAGCGTACATGGCAATTCTTTTTGGACGAATTCAAGAAGAAGTTTATCACAGAGGCTTATCTTGATGCCAGAAGAAAGGACTTCTTATATCTTCGACAGAACAGACTGTCAGTGTCAGAGTATGAAAGAGAATTTACCAGGCTCAGCCGGTATGGTAAGGGGATAGTGGCTACAGAGGCTACAGAGGCAGAGAGGTGTAAAAAGTTACAAAAAGGCCTGAACAATGAGATTCAGATGGGAGTGGTAGCTTCCAGATTCAGAGAGTTCTCAGCTTTGGTAGAGGTAGCTCAGGAGATAGAGCGGATTCAAGCCAGTCAGCATACCAGACGCCAGCGGTCTCAGCAAAAGAGATACCAGATTCAGACTGCACCCAGTACATAATAACCGGAGACCAAGAGATTCAGAGGTGCTAGTACTTCAGCTGGTCCTAGGCCTCCCTTTAGCCAAGGCACAGCTAGGGTGTTAACGCGCCAGCAGCATCAGTCGTGGCTAGTTCTGCCGGTGGTGGTAGAGGTTCAGGTAGAGGAGCTAGTAGAGGCACCGGTAGAGGTGTAGGGTCAGCCGGTTATACTTTTCCACCTTATGAGCATTGTGGCAGATGGCATGGTGGAGATTGTTGGATGGTGACTGGTAGATGCTGGATATGTGGAGCATCAGACCATCAGAAGAAGGACTGTCAAGACCATCAGAAGAAAGACTTCCTAAGAGGGCAAGATGTCCTAACAGTTCATAGCAAAGGCAAGAGGTAAAGAGGGAGAGCTTCCGGAGGGCAGAGACAACAATCCAGAGACTGTTGACAGACCCGATACTAGAGGTCCAGCCAAGGGTTGGTCCAGCCAGGGTTTATGCTATGCGAGCCAGGGAAGATGAGGAAGCTCCAGATGTCATAGTTGGTGCGTTTTCTTTATTTGATCATACAGTTTATGCTTTAATTGATCCTGGATCATCACATTCATACCTTAGCGTACCTAAACAATGGGTTAAAGGGTTAGCAATTGAGCATGTGAGTCAGGGTATTTTGGTTACTAATCCCTTAGGCGATACAGTAAAAACCCATACAGTGGTCAAAGGATGTCCAATTGTTATTCATGGAAAGGAGTTTCCAGGAGATCTTATGGAGTTGCCATTTAGAGAATTGATGTTATTCTGGGTATGGATTGGCTATCCAGACATCAGGCTATAGTTGATTGTGCAAAGAAAAGGGTGACATTATATACAACAGTAGGGGAAGGTAAGTGTGAGTTTTGGCTGGAAGAAGTTTCTTTCTTAGGACATGTGGTATATACAGCCATGGCAGCAAAGAGAATTAATTCAAGAAGGGTTGTGAAAGCATACTGGTATGTGCATTACAAGCAAGAGAAAGAACAGTCAAAAGTGCAAGACAACCAAACAGTGTGTGATTAATCCAAAGTATGTATTTCCAGAAGAGTTACCAGGATTACCACCAAGGAGGGAGTGGAGTTTACCTATATAGATGTCCTAATCCTGGAGCAGCACCAGTGAATAATTGCACTACAGAATGGCACCAAAGTAACTCCACTTAATAACCCATTCTACCCCAACCGGGTTTGGTTCAACTCGACTCCATGCTAAGACTCGACTCGGTAGGATGTCACACCGGTATTATTTTCGTCAAGAAGAAAGATGGATCACTCAGACTGTGTGTTGATTACAGACAGCTGAACAAGCTGACAATCAAGAATAAGTATCTGTTGCCTTGAATTGACGATTTGTTTGATCAGCTAAAGGGTGCAGGTATGTTTTCTAAAATCGATCTCAGGTCAGGATACCATCAGTTGCAGATAAAGGAAGAAGATATCTCCAAGATGGAATTCAGGACCCGAGGACCCGATATGGTCACTATGAATTTTTAGTAATGCCATTTGGTCTTACAAATGCACCAGCGGTTTTCATGGATCTCATGAACCGTGTGTTTCACTCATATCTAGATCAGTTTGTGGTGGTGTTTATAGATGACATTTTGGTCTACTCCAGAGACAGGGTTGAACATGACAAACATTTGCGGATTGTACTTCAGACACTGAGGGATAAACAGCTATATGCCAAGCTCAGTAAGTGTGAGTTTTGGCTGGAAGAGGTTTCTTTCTTAGGACATGTGGTGTCATCGGAGGGTTATCATCGGAGGGTATCAGAGTGGATCCTAAGAAGATTGAAGCTATTGTTAATTGGAGACCACCCAGAAATGTTACAGAAGTTCGCAGTTTTCTGAGTTTAGCCAGTTATTACAGAAGGTTCGTAAAGGGATTCTCTATCATTTCATCACCTTTAACAAAATTATTGAAGAAAGCAGTTATATTCCAATGGGATGATAGAGGTCAGCAGAGTTTTGACACTTTGAAGAAAAAGTTGACAGAAGCACCAGTGTTGACCCAGCCAGTGTCAGGTAAAGACTTTGAGATTTACAGTTATGCTTCTCATATTGGGTTAGGATGTGTACTTATGCAAGACAGGAAGGTGGTAGCTAAGGAAAGTGGTAGCTTTATGTCTCCAGACAGTTAAAGCCACATGAATTGAATTACCAAACCCATGATTTAGAACTGGCATGCTATTGTTCTATGCATTAAGTATGGCAGCATTAATTTGTACGGTGAGAAGGTGTTACCATTTACAATACAGATCATCAGAGTTTAAAAGTAATTTACCAAAAACACAGAAACGATTGAATTCAAGACAAACGGAAGTGGATGCAGATTCCTGGACTAACTTATGATTAATGTCATTAATTACCATTCCGGGCAAAGCTAATGTGGTGCTGATCGCCCTAGCCGGAAATCATTGTTTGCTTTGAAAGCAATGAGAATCAGGCATGGAGTTGCACCAGCAGGGAATTATTCTAGCACAGATGCAAGTACAAGCCATCCTTTGGGTTCAGGAAGTTGGCAGAAGCAA
>NW_023590999.1:3672793-3773699 GCF_014843425.1 Jatropha curcas | reverse complement strand
CCTAAAGCCCCCTCTAAATGTTAAAAGAAGCCTAGTAGACAAAAAAAAAAAAGGAGAATACTCAAGAGGAAGAAGTTGAATCCAAGCACAGCAAAAGAGCTTGCACAATTAGGTGTGTGACATGCAAGCAATTATGGCCATAAATAAAAGAAACATGCGAGCAGCCCCACCAGCCAAGTCTTCATTGTCATATTCACTTATTACCCAATCTGATTATTAAGTATGTGTTTATAGTAAATGCCATTTTTTAATTTATATTCCACTTGTTTTATTAGAGGAAAATAACGTTGTATAAAGAGGAGGAAAAAGAGCATCTAATCTGCTATTGTCGTGGGAAGACGGTGTTGTTGATGACTGTGGGAAGAGGTGTTGATTGGTTCAAGAGGGAGATGGTGTTGCTGCTTCAAAGGGAGGAGGTGCTTCTTGTTTAAGAGGAAGAGGAAACAGGACATGGTGTTTCTTTATGGAGACTGCTATTTATCGAGGAGAGGCCCTTTTGTGTCTACAGGGAGAGGAAGCCAACCTATGCTGGGGAGATAGCCCTTTTTTTGTTCGTGTTGATATGTTGCAAGACTTGGTTTTTCTTATTGATATGTTGAAGATGCATGTTTATTTGTGTATTCATATGATGCAGATGGTGATTTTGGGCTGTTTGAGGTTTGCAGATGGTATTTTTGTGATTCATATGTTCAGAAGGTATTTTGGAGTTGTATATAACTGCATATGAGACTGCCTATATGTATTTTGTGGGAAGAGGTGCTACTGGTGGTGAGCATATTTAAGAAAGGGAGAATAAGGAATCTTTTGATTTTCTAGCAAGCAAGGAAACAAATGTGTCCTATTTTCCCTCTTATGTATGTCTTTTTCTTGACCAGCAAACACGCAAGTGTTGTTACAGGAAACACTCCAGTGCATGTGAAACCAAGTTTGATTTGAGTTCTTTTGTAATGCACATTATGCTAAACAGGTTATTTTTGCCGTTAGTGAATTTGGAAAACATTTGATTAATGAGATTGGGAACTATTTGTAATATGTTTCTATATTTTTTTTGCTCGGCATTTATAATACTTACCACTAAAACGAGTTTAAGTTAATAAGTATACATTTTCGTCCAAAAGGTATATTACATTCATGCGAATTGACCGGTGCTCACCTGAGTTAATAACATTCACAAACTAACCACCACATTAAAAATATCCCATTACAAAAACTACCCAAGTACCCAAAATACAAAAAAAAAAAAAAAAAAAAAAACACATAAATTCACCAATCCTCAGTTTACCCTTGTAAGAGCAAAATTACAAGTAAGGAAAAAAGGCATCATAATAGCCATCAATGCATATGAAAAATCAACTTCTTAAAGCTGCCATCTACAAACTCTAAGCACTCCCCTTTTTTTCCTCAATCGTCCACAATTCTCAGTTTACATTTTTATCAACTCCTCTTGATGCAACATCTCTTCCTTCAATTCAAACAAGTCAATAGCCCATTCTTCGCCTTTCACTTCCAAATCACTTCCTGAGATCATATGATGAATCTATTAAGCTTTACACTATCAAGGAAAGAACCACATGTATTATCAATACATTTAATAATAGAGTCGATGGTGTTGTTTTTTTTGGCTGAACTCCTATGGCCTGCCTTTTCTCACACTTGCAAATACATTATTCACAAACCTCCTTTCCCATGCTCCATCGGCTGTGCTTGGAACAAGACATAGTCGGTTGTCTCTTCTTTAGTGAACAACAAATCCTATTTTGGTTATTTCACTTTGTCTTGCATTTTCTGATTTTTTTTCCTATCTAATATGGTCAAAACCTCCGTTCTTTATGACAGTTCAATAATGGTTATAATATGTCCCTTATAAAGATTTATTATTTCAATTCTCTCTCTTGTTTTTAAGTCAAAATTTTAACGGCAAAACCACCCCATTTTCAGAACAAAATGACCTTTTAATTAGACGGAATTAGTAGGTCAGAGACAGTTATATATGATATAAAATGTCCCGAGATTACTTAGATTAATTATGAAAAAACCCGAGTAAACTAAATAATGAGTATATCTCGGTTAATTAAGATATAATTTAGGAAAAAATATAGTAAATTTATATTTTTAACTAAAATAATTAATTTTCTTTAATTATTGTGAAATATAAAGTGTCTATAACACTTGGGAAAACTGAAGAGTATAAGAATGATTAAAATACTATATCTATGCCAGCACTTGTCACTTTGAAATTTTCAGCCGTTCTTCTTAAGGAAAATCATTAAATTTAATCTAAATTACAATAAATTTATTGAGTTAAACTTGATTATGTTATCCTTAATGTTAATACTAATTCTCTAAGAAAACTATTAAATTAAAGTTATAATTATTGGTCAAATATACAAAGTGCAAAACATGAAAAAAAAAATTACTCAATAATACACAAATATGACAAATATTATGGAACCAAGGTAGTATGGTAACTATATAAGCTTTCCGAAAAACAAGGAAGAAAATATCGATATTTTTCCCATCCCAAACAAGAAGAGGGAAAGTAGGAAAGGCCAAGAAATTGAATTTTTTTGTTACTATTCTTTCTCTGTTATTTTCTTTCATGCCTCCAAACGAAAGTGTAAAAGTTTGGGTTAAAAATATTATTAAAAAAATGCTAAAAACCCCGACCCGGAGACCTGGCAATGGGAAATATGCGAAACCAATCGGCTCTCCCTCCTTTTGAAGTGAAAGCCAAAACGACGTTAAACTAGACGAAGCTGAATTTAAAAACCATTTTTGTAACACCACTTAGAAATAACACCATTCAAAGCAAAACATAGCCTTGGCTTGATTTGCGAGTCTGAGAAAAATGGCACCTGTTCTCAGCTCTCGCCAAAAGTCATAAGCTGGTATTCTTAAGGGCGACCATCAGTGGGCAAAAACGAGTTATCATCACTCGCTTATGTATGATAAGTTGATAACACCGTATCAGGTAAAAATTGCAATACCTGTACTTGAAAAAGAAAAAAGAAAGAACTCAGATCACTTCTCTTTTACATCTCCCCTTTGCTGTCACATAATTAGTTTTATGTATTTAATTCAGGAGACATTAGTGAAGGTATATTCTTGCCTTTTAAGATTTCTGCAGCTTTATATCTCTGGAGTGATTTGTATTGTTTTCCCAAATTTGAGTTGTTTGATGCCTACCCTTTTTGGGTTTTGGAAGAAAATTGAGAAGGAAAGAGGAGGAAAATAAAAAAAAATCTTGATTCTAGTTTGTGTAATGCATCAAAACATGTTATTACAATGAACTTCAGGTTAAGTGTGCAAGCCGTCAGTTTAAGCATAGCTAACAGTTGGTCATGAATCAATTTGACTTAATTGATTTGATCTATGTGTAAAGAAATGAAAGTCCTCGATATTGATCTAAGGGTCGACCATTTTACTAATGTTTTTTTGAATGACTTCCTTTGTATGTTCAAAATTCCAAGCCAGCAGTACTTTATAACTGTTTAATGTAAAAGACACCCCCCCCTTTTGCAGCATCTTTTTTTCACAGCCAAAAATGAGCGCTAATTTCAATCACTTAAAGAGATTATTGGCTTTTTAACTTTAAAAGACTTCTCACTTAACCACAAAGATGTTGACACAAAGCAAATGAAAAATAATAGTGGAAATGTAATAACTTTATTTCGGGCCAACAATGAGGCTATGATACAAGATGCTGATGATAATTTCGGTAGATAGTCGTAAGTAGTAAAAAACCTGACTAGATGTGGATTATTTAGGGGACGTTATTAGAACTTTGTAAGGTTA
Source organism: Jatropha curcas (assembly GCF_014843425.1). The sequence goes on along the minus strand of NW_023590999.1, from coordinate 3,769,904 downwards.
ATGGAAATGATGAAAAGTATTATTATACAACTCACCAGTAATGAGGACAAGGCAAGTAAAAGAATTGCCCAAGAAGAATTAGTGTTTTATTTTAGGCAACTTGAGATGCGTTGGAATTTATTAAATGGGAGCCTTTAGAATTTTTCAACATGATAGTGGAAGATTTTATGTTCTTTGCTCCAACTATAGCTCTTCAACCTTCTCAAAGCTCCCATTTATGGTTTATATGTTTTAGTAGAGATAACTGCTTTCTCAGTCCAATCCAGTTTTAGCATGTTGTCCAGCGCTGTTGTTAAGTAAGTTGATTTTCATTAGAATCAAGTTTTCTTTTTCCATTTTTTTCGTTTAATTTGATTTTAACGGTTTTTATATGCAGCATAGATTATTTCCTCATTCAGATCACCGGAGTGCCATCTTAGTTTTTGAATTACACAAGCTTTTAGGAGATTGCTAAATATTTAAGTTTTCTGCTGTTATCTAACTTTATTCATTGACAATTGATGTCAGGCTAACAATTGATTGATTTTCTGTCCAAACCAATATGTACCTTGAAGATCGAAACTGTTCGTTTGCAATTGTGGTTAGATTCTATGACACTTATATAAATCACAACTAAAGTTCATCGGGGATGCGTTGCATTTTATTTTGTTTTCCTTCAGGGAGGAACAGGAGGAGTTTAGCAAGTGTCAGAGAATTGATCTTGAACGTGCACCACACACACCACACAGAATAGGATTGAGGAAAGGCATGTGGTTAAGAGGAAAGCCTTATAGTGGGGGAATTATGGGTAATATTTGCTCAAAGCAAGTTTGCATCTTCTGAACCTTACCAAATGATTGAAGAGAAAATTTGATTTAAAAATATGAAAAATCCATAAGGCTTGAAAGAAAAGAATAGCCCAATTGGTGGGTTAATAGTTTCTGTGATTCAAGTTGGATTTTTTGGAAAAAAAAATTTTTTGCTTTGTTTTTTTTTTTTCCTTTGTGGAGAGAAACAACATCTGCAGAAAAAAAAACTAAATTTCAACTGCAGAAAGGAACCTACTTATACCTGTTGGAAGATTAGTGCGTTAATGCATTATTCCTTGCTTCAAATAGCTTCTCTAATAAACTTTGAAAAACATTCTGTGTGAAGTGAAAACGTTAAAAGTGAATTAGTGCAGGACCTGCTGTTGGTATTGGAAAGGTCCTCAGTTGTTTGATCAACTCGTGTTTAAATCCATGATCAATAGGCTAGACAAGTGCAGGTTGTGCCATTTTGGAAATTTACTCTAACTGAAGCGAATTGAGTTATTTCCTTAATGAACATTTAAGCTACCATGGAGGAGCACTTTGGTAGGTGGGAAAAAAAAAAAAAGAAGCATTTTCTAGGGGAAATTAATTAAAAAATAACTGGTGGATAGAGATAAAGCAGACCACTGTTTATACAAGTACCAAAAGGTGGGCAAAAACTTAAAATATAGAAAACATGTAGGTAGTCTATCCATTGTTGAAAAAGTGTGACCAAATTGCTTAAAATATGGTCAAGGTATGTGCAAAACCAGAAAGCTAAGGGAAACGACGCTAAGGTTTGCATAAAACCTTGAAAAATGTATGCGAGGTTTCAATATGTATTTTATGGTTTTGGAGGGATTGACCTGTTATCAAGGGTTTCCTCTTTTCCTTAGATGGTGCACCATTTTGGATTTTGATGTTTGCTTCCCTTTCCCCTTGAACTAAGTTGTGTCTTGACCAAAGAAAAACTTCTCAATGGTTCTTTAATAAAGAAACCCCTCCTTTCCTCTTACCAATGAAATTGAGCTGGATGAAATGAAAAATTATTAATTACAATGTATTGAAAAAGATAATGAAAGACCCCTGCCCTTCCAGTTTTCGCGGCCAATATATAAATTAAAATTTATGGAAACAGAAAAAAGCTTCTCCCTATAATGCATAAGACTTTCTTCATGTGTTCCGGCCTGGGGTGATGGTTCAAGTGCCAAAAATTTAGATATAATTTCATTAACTGCAGTATTGCACCAGAAGACGTTGACTCAGAGCTAGTTTGTGAAGCATTTGCATCCCGCTACAGAAAAATAGATTTTAGCCTTGAGAAATGCTCAAAGGCATTGCCATGTTCATTTCACTTGCTGACATGAGTCAAGGTCCACCCATATGAATAGGTACCACATTTGCATTTAGCATGCATGTGTGACTAATATAATGCATACACATTATACCTGTATGTAGTCTCTGTACACATAAGTGTGCAGGATGAGTATTGGAAATGTACTTTTGCAGCTATTTTTTTTTTTTTTTTGGTAATGATTTTCAAAATGTTAAGAAAATATCCCAACTGTAAAAATTCTGGATTCCTTTGTTTGTGTGTGTGGTTGCAGGGAGTACAGCTGACCAGGAAAGAAGTTCAGAGTCTATATCCCAAGCTACATTAGGATCCTCAGTGCATGTCATTGTTTTTATGTTGCAAGTATGCAAACTTAGGAGGAAAAATTTTACTTTAACCTTCCAAGTCAATTTTGCTGCACCTTAATAAATTGCATTACAAGAAAAACTAAGTAAGCATGCTTTATATACGGGCTGATTCCTTGATTCATTTGTTGGATTGTATAAGGTTCAAAACTTGTTCTGTTGCTTTTAGTGCCCCCAATTTAAACTCATTGGAATTGAAATTTTTTTTCTCCTCTCCCATTTCTTTCTCCTCTACATATTTTGCGAACTTCTACTCGTCTGTGAATCATGCTTCATATGTTGGCGGAATATTAATAAAACCTTTAATATTCATGTTTTTAGGTCGGCAAAAACTTTCCTGAACACGTTCAAAGTGGGATTGAAAGGTTCGCACTGAGAGGCGGCAGTGAATGTGATCATTGTCCTTGTTGTGGGGGGAACAAAAACTGGACCTTTTGTAGAGAAAAGTGATTTATACTGGCATAAATAAATTATTACTTGTAAACTGATCAATGTTGCTCATTTGTGAAACTCTGTGCAGGTTTTAAAGGTTTCCAATTGGGCATTGGGCCAATTATATTGTTTCTGGAAAAACTGCATGGCAATGAGCATTTTATTGTTTTTCCAAAAACTCAGTTTGCATTATGGTTGAATTTGTTTTTTTTCAGCAGTCATTTTGGCCATTACAATTTTATCTTAGCAATAAAAAATTCAAGGATTTGAAAGTATTTGCTTCTTTGGGTTCTCCGTAAATTTGACCAATTTTTTGTTTTAGTTTATAGTTGCCTTGTTATAGATTGACATTTTTCTTTATGTTTGGAGAGCAACAGCAAGTCTCTATAGAAGAAGAAGAAGCTAAAAGCTCGATGACCCCTTAAGTCATGTTTTATAGAAACTAGTGCAAAACAGCGTTTTAATTATTTAAAGTACGATCTCAGTTTCCTCCCTCTCTTTCTCTTCTACGACGCACACATATACATAAACATCATATGATGATTTCATACAGTGATCTTGAGTGTTTATATAAGGTTGAAGATTAACTGTTATTCTGCCTGAAACAAAGGCGCCGTTTTGAGTCAGTAGCCCCAATAGGTCATATGCTGGAGAAAAACAAAATGAGGGGCAAGTAAAGGTAGCCTGTGAACTAAAATGGAAACATCAGAAGTTGTAGGGTCCCATCTACCTTGTTTTTCCTATGAAGCACTAAGCACCAAACTTCAAGTTTAGGCTTAAATTCTGTTTTGAGATACTTCTCTGACCACAGCAAATTTGACACTTGGTCCCTGTTGTACTTTCCATGTCTTAATTTTTCCCCCCTTCTTCCCCTCGATTTAGGAGGTACATATTAAAATTTGAGCATAATCTTTTGGACACTCCTTTCTTTTCAGTACTTTTTTTGGTAATCTATAGATGACATTTCAATGCTCTTCAAATTTCTACAATACGTTCCCATTCTTAGCCGCCCCTATTATCTGTCTCGATTTGTCTCTGTACAATGCTTTCTTTGCTTTGGACTAAAACCAAATAATTAAATGGATTGGCCAAGTAGCTTCATTTATAGTCCAAATGAAAACTATTTTTTGCCAAAAAACCAGAAAAAATTGAAAAGAACAAAGAGTACAACTAACTCATTTCCTTTAAGTTTACTATGTTATTGAAGACGCAATCTTTTCCAATTTTAACAGCTTTCCCTAAGAACTGTAATTGTATTTCTTATATGTTAACGTTTATCTTATTCGTTAATGAGAGTTTCCCTTAGTCCGATACAGTTTTCTTTTACAACTCACGTTCCTTTTCCCTGTTTAGCATGGTTTAACTTTTACTTGATGGATGAAATTTACTGCCAGGCTTGTTCCGGAAAATTGCTGCTGCTTTACCAGGGCATGAAACACTTTCCTTCAACAAAGCCAAGAAGACATGGTTGAATGTGAATTTGAAGTCTTACAAGTGGAAAGTGACATCACAGTTCCCAGGGTCAGGTCTGCGTCCGGATGTGCCTTGTTAATGCCTGGAAGCTTTATCATTGCCAAATTTTCTGATGCTATAGAATTTTGTTCAGCCTGTTAATGCCTGTAAACGTTTAATTATTTGCATTTTCTGATGCATGAGAATTTTGAAAACCAAATTTTTACCGGGATTTGGTAAATGTTCAGTTTACCTTTTTCTTTCTTCTTCTTCTTCTTTTTTTTTTTTTTTTTTTTTTTTTTTTTTTTTTTTTGTCCTTTTTTTTTTTTTTTTTTTTTTTTTTTTTTTTTTTTTTGTCCTGTTTGCTTGAGAAACTTCTTGGCAGCACAAATGACTGGAGAACTAGGTGTGGAAAGAATTGCGATCTATTCTTGTGTTTCTTAGACTGGACATATAGCTTGCTCTATGTGGGGTCGAACTTACTGTCAATCATAGGTTTTATTGTTTGTTTTACCATAAATAAAGTAATAATTGTTTTTTTTACCATAAACAAAGTAATAATTGTTTTTTTTTTTGTCTCTTGGGGTTAACATAGATACCTTTATTTTTGGGCCAATTGAATGCAATTTTTATTTAAACAAAATAAAAAGAATTATTCACATTTTCAAGAGAATTTTTTAAAAAATAAAATCGGAAAAAAGAGATTTTCAAGACTAAAATTTATATAAGTTTTTTTATGATGGACATTGCGTGTTAACTTTACTCTAGTTGTAAATCGTTTACTCTAGTTGTAAATCGTTTAATTTTATCTCGTTTAATTTTTCATTTATATAATATTAGTTCTTATTTATGCAATAAATATTTTCTTTTTTTGTTACATATCTTGAACTCTAATATCTAATTAAAAAGAAAATGATATTTCTATTTTTCCCTTTAAATTGCATTTATTCTTTTTTTTTTAAACTCTAAAAAATAGTATTTTTCATTTATATTCTTTTTAAAGTACCGGTCCCGTTCTATTGCAGAAAATATTATATTAGTCATTATCTTTTATGTTTTAAGTTATCCAACTTGAATTGATGAAATATAAATGCTTATGAAATTTCCATCTCTTTAATTTATATTTGCTTTTAAGTTTGATTTTATTTTAAATACCTATTTTAAATATAATAACTAATATATAATATTCTATTCGTAATTTTGCCAAGAGGAGGTAGGCATAAATATATTGTTTAAATTAATTTTATTATTAAATTACATCACCATTTATTTTGATTAAAAACAATGAAAATTAATATACTTTATAAAATAAAAAAAAATAAAAGAACTACTATTTCAAAAAGAGTGAAAAAATCAAACTCGTTGAAAAAAAAACTATTATTACTCAATAAGTTAAAAATATATTTAAAGAACTAAAAATTTAATATCTAATTTTTTATTTAACATGCAACTAAAACTTCGTCTCTTTCAATTTGCCTTTTGTTTTGGAAACAACTTTGGTAGATCCCTGTAATTCGAAACCTATTGTCTCGTAACAATATTCAATATGCTCAAAACTTATTTTTGTGATGTACTTACACTCTGAATGAAGTCCGTAATTGATAAGAAAAAATAAGTCTGAAGTAATAAAAAATAAAATTAAACGTATTGACTAAATATGCCAAAAACGTCAAAGTTCAGTATTTTTTCCACTTTATTTACCTAAAATAAAGTGGAAATCATACTAATGCACAATACAAAAGAAATTCAAGAATAATTGAAAAAAAAAAATTAAGAAACTAAAATCAAGAGAATCAATTGTACCATTTTATATTAAAAAACTAAAATACAATAAATTGAATATTTACTGTAAATTGCATAAATAAAAATTTATAATTTTTTATAACAAAAAATTTGATTAAAATAGGAAATATTATATCGAATGAAAATATAGATTTATTATATAATTTTAACCGATAAAATCATTTATTTTTTCAAGCAATAAAATTAAAATTTTATATTATTACCATATTTAATATATACCTTATTCGATATATAATATAACTTTTTATTTTGTCAATAAACTTTAGATTTAAATAGAAAACTAATATAACTAATAAAATTTATTTATTCTGATAGTATGATTTCAATCAATAAAATCTTTTATTTTTTCAATCAATAAAATTAATTTCTTGTATTCATATCTAATTGAATTATTATATTCTTACCATATTTAATATATAGAATATTTAATATAAAATATAATTTCTTATTTTAACCAATAGAATATAAATTTAAATTGAAAAAAGTATAGCCAATTAAATTAAATTATTTTATTTTTTAACTAATAAAATTAAAATCCTTAAAAATATTCTTGTAAATCACGAATTTTAATCATTTTAATTGCAGACAGTACAATATATACTACTATATGATTCTATCTAGTTTGTGTTTTGAGTGACATGTGAATCACGGGACCATTTGCTTAGCCCTATATATTTCTCAATTAGATTGATGCTTGTTGTCTCCTTGTAATGATATGAAAAAGTTCAGACATAGATATTATGATTGTGGCTTGTCGGTTTCCTGAAAGATGGCTTGTCGTTTGTTAATTGGTAATTTTGTGGTCAAACTCAAAATGACCATAATACGCTTCTCCTCACATATCAGAAACCCTGAAATTATTGACTATTGCCTAATTTTGAGTCTCCAAATTTTTATTTTTATTAAAATAAGTTATTATCTAATTAAAGATTAGAAAGTGATAATCATAGAGTTAAATGCATGTTGAATTTGATTAAAATTTCTATTATTTTTGTAAAATTAAGTCAATGAGCTTTTATTTTTAATCTAGATTTTCATGTATTATGTTATTATCAAGTTTATTTCTTGTCATTGGTGGTTTGAATTTGCCACTTACACTCGGCTGTGATGCACGGACACACGAAAGGCTTGATGTTTTCATGTGTCGAAAATGGAAATACTTGGAAATGGCTCTGAAACGCGTCAGTTTATTTCCATAAATACTGAAAATCGGACACCTGTTTTTCTCCGGAAACGTTTCTTACATTAAAAAAAAAAAAAAAATCAGATTTCAAATCTAAATCAAATTTGGATGATTTGCAAATCTTATTTGGGAAATGACAAATAATCCTACTTTTAATTTCAATATTCAAACTTCAAATTTAATAGAATTTCATTTTTCTTTTTCCATTTTGACATTTGAATATTTTGTTTTCTTTTTTCTTTATTGAGTATGGAACTTATGAATTGATTGTCCTTTAAAAATTGTAAATGTACTCTTTCTAAATTATTTTTATATTTATTCTTATATTTTTAAATTTTATAAATAAATCCCTATATTTTTTATATTTATTCATTTCTCCCATGTTTCTATTTTCTATATTTTTTGAAATGTCATTTTTCCATGTCCGTTTCCGTGTTTTCCTGTTTTCCCGTTTCCGTGTCCGTGCATCATAGATACTCAGTCAATTTAAGGCTTAAACCTTATCAAAATGAAGGTTGAAGGGCTTTATATCAATAAATAAAAGTTTAAAGACTTAAGAGTTATTTGTTTTGCCTTGTGGGATTGATTTATCTAGACCTATTTTATGGATCTACCCATTGACTAAATTAAAGAAAAGTAATTTGATAAAACGAGGTATTTCTGATCATACATAAAAAAAAAGGATGAAGTAGAAATAATTTTTTTGAAAAATTCCTATTTTTATTTATTTGGTCCATGAATGGAGCTATAGACTTGGTGTAGACAAGTTTAACCCTTATCTTATTGACAGTTTATTGGATATTGAACTTATTTATTTAGACAATAATGAAATAACCTTGTGTTTTTTTTTAGCTAATAAAAAAGCTGATTATTTGAATTGCAAACCAAATTTTGTTTAAATGAATTTTTTTATAGAGTTGATTTAATAGAAAAAATGAAATACAAATTTTAAAATACAAATGAATTTTTTTATAACACCATATATCATTTTTTAATAATTCGGTAATTAATTTTTAATACCAATTCTTAATTGTTCAGCTCAATAAGCGTTAATTTAGATTCAACATTCTGAATTTAATCCAAACTAACGATTCTTGATAGACAAAACATTATGAAAGTACGAATTCCTCATGATAAAATATATTGAATAATTCAAAATGCTAAAATAAACACCCTTATAATAAAAATGGGAATTACACAAAGCACTGTTTGAAACTTACAATTCCAATTAATTATTACATATATAATTTTTTCAATAATAAATATACGATTATAACAGAAAAAAAGTTAATTTAACTTTGAGGCGCGGGGAGAATAAGCCAATGGATAATACATAGTGCAATATCGCATAAGTTGAAGAGATTAAAATTTTCCAATGTTAATGGAGAAACCTCTCCTTTCTTCTGTGTAAACCCTTCTTCACATGTTGTTGCTGCTTCCATAACTGCACTAATTTTGACATTAGAGACATGGTATTTCCCTGTCAAGAAGGCCGCGACGCCGTCTACCAGCGCCACAATAGCATCGGAATACAGTTCCAAGCAATCCTGCAAGCAAGCCAACGTGTACGGGCTAAAACTTTTCATATCGAACAAGCTTTTTATATTGGCAATTGTAGTGGTTGCATTTTCAAGAGCTAGTTCCATGCTAATAACGGCTATTCCTTGGAGGTTTGTGACATGGCTTGCCGGAATTACGTCGAGAGAGGTTTGGCAGAACTCGTAGATGAAAGAAGAAGATTTTTCAGCGCATCTTTTACAGGTTCTGTTCAGTATATCGATTGTTGTTGACTCATCGAGGGCAAAAGTTTTTTCAATAGGGTTTGACAAGAAAAAGAAGATCAAAAGGAAGCTAAGAGCAAAGATGGAGAAAGAAGTATTACGAGACATTTTTCTTTTTTCTGTCAAATGTTAATTACAATGGAATAGGTTATGTCAAATATGTTAACCTTGTGTTTCTTTTTATAAGGAAGTTTCCTTTTGGCATAGTAACTTACTGCTCCTTTAGCTACTAATAGTGAGTAATAAAAAAAATAAAGTGATTGAGGCTACGTATTATGATTCATGCAAGTGTTTGCTTGTTAAGTAAATTTACCTTTTGTTTTATTAATTAAAGTTAGAAAATTAAATTATATGTTAAGAGTTTAAGGATACTCTCCTTGCTATTTCAGAATTATTTTTTTCGGAGATTTTATCAACAATTAAACTGCGATCAATAAAGTGATGGACAGTCTAATTTTACCCATTGAGTCAACTTTTATTTTATGCAATTATTTTTTTTCTTTTACAAATCTTTTGTGTGATTTTAGCTTAGAACATCCATTTTTTTATCGGACTAAAATTATATGCTTAATAAACAAAGGAAAAAACTTGCCTATACCGGGTCATGACCTCATCTATAAACCAAACCAATGAGACATAGGATTCTTTAAAGAGTGGTGTGAGTTTATATATCCTTTTTTTTTTTCCAAGTGTATGGTCAGAAATACTTTCATTTAAATAAAAATCATAAGTTTCATTGATTTAGTACATAAGTAGGGCCATGAACCATCTAGATAATTTTTTCCATAAACAAATGTCTTAATGTAGTAGTAAGATGAAGATTGGGCATCGAAATTTGAATTTCAGTAATTTAAATCTTCCCTCTTAATGGTGAAAACTCCCAAAAACGAAAATTGTGGGCTGAAAAATAGAGTTAAGATAAATCTTATTGATCACAAGAAAAGCAACCAAATAAATAGAGTGAAGTGATTGAGGCTTCTCTTGCATAGCTAGCCAAATAGGAAAAATGCCAAATAATTTCTAATTAGTGTTCATCTTTTGATAAGAGAGGTTTTATGTATTTTTGCATATGTGTGGGCTTTTAGATTTCTAAGAAAAGGAACTTTCCTAGAAGGTGGCCGTTGGGAGAGCTTAATTTTGAAGATCAACCGGATGCATATTATTTGAATTTTTCTTTATACTCAAATGTCAATTACACAATTGGAAAATACTGTCTTTGCATTGTGCTTTTTATTTTATAAATTTTGTTCATGTAAAATAAATAAGACAATTTAATTTGCTGATGTGACCCATTAAAATGGTGAAATTTGTGCACAATATATGTTAAAATAGATTTTTGCAGTGATTAAACTAGATTTAATCATTAGTGACAGCATCACGTCGGTCACTAAAAATCGTTTTTTTTAGTGATTAAAATAGATAACAAGTACCGAATTTCTAATTTAAACAACTCTAAGTTTGATTGTATTATTTATTATGGTGATGTAAGTATAAATTAATATTAAAGCGGAAGTGGAAAATAATTCATTTTATATATTTTCACATTTTATAAGAGTGGGAATTGAAATATCTATAATCTTTTAACATGCATAAGTCAATTTGGAGTACAGGTGGTTGTAGATGGGCCTTGTCCTATGTAAACAAGGGGGAGTCTTCTCCTCAGTTTGACAAGCTTTGTTAACCATTTTTCAAAAATGACTTCAAGTTCTTCCCAATAAAAGATATTGCCTCTTCTGAATATTTGTGAAGAGGAGGTTGGAGGATTGATATTATTGGGTGCTGCAGACGTTAGGTCTGAAGAGCAGCCCGCCCACTCTGGTTGGACGGCTTCTAACTGACAAGAGCATCAACATCATTGCCGAATTATATATGGCGTCCCTCTGGAGGCCAGCAAGCAGTGTCAGTATTCATGAGGTGGCTCGTAACTTGTTTCTCTTTCAATTCTTTAATGAAGTTGATATTGAGAGGGTTGATGATAGCTAGGAATTAAGCAGCGGGAATAATCCAGGATCACAAGTATGAAAATAAATTAGAACACAAATGACACAAGAACTAATTTGTTGTACCATAAAATCGTTCATTAGTATTCTTTCCAGATATCTTCAAGTCACCCTGCGAATGAATAGCTAGGAATTAAGCAGCGGGGAATAATCAGGATCACAAGTATGAAATAAAATTAAAACACAAATGACACAAGTAATTAATTTGTTGTACCCAATAAAATCGTTCATTAGTATCTTTCAGATATCTTCAAGTCACCATGCAGTCTTCTAATTATTTGATATTAATTGATTCTATGAATACTATGTTTATGGGGTAGGCAGACAATAACAGATATGTCTATTTCTGAGAGACATATTTGTAATTTTTTTCTTCTGAAATACTCACTATATCTGCGTGTATTCAAAAACCAATAATATCTCTTATTTGCGTGGGAGGACATAATGAATAAGATTGATCGTTCTGACAAATGATAAGATTGATCGTTCTGTTATCCATGCGGTTAATATTTTAAATAAAATATATTATTTTTTTAATTAAAATTAATAAATAAAATTTTAATTAAAAATTAATCTATTAATTATTTAAAATACATAATCCACGTGCGGTCCAAATAATGAAGGCACAATAGAAATCGCAGGAATAAATTGATAAAGCTACAAATTATATTAAAAATCCATACAGGACTAGTATATTTTTATTATAATTAATCATAAATTATTCCACTAAAAATTCATGATTGAACTCCTTATTAATTTAACTTTTCACAACTTAATAATTTATGTTTTCCATGTAAAGATTACAGATGTTTGTCAAATAAAATAAATTACTGATAATTTAGTTAAATAACAATTTTAATCTTTAAGATTGTCGCTTAATTTATTTCATGTGCCGGATTAAAAATCCACCAGCAAGGTTTACACAATAAAACATTATAAGCTTATTTAAAGTACATCACCATTCTCTAAATCGAGACATGGATTCTATCATTAATTGATATTTCACAAATATAAGTTGCTTTTGCCCAATTCACCGAGAATTATTATTCCGATAAATGAAACTCACTCTTTAATGAATTAAAGCACAAAGCAATGTATATTTGCTCATATTAATTAAATCAAGATTATGAGCATAAATCTTATTTCTAATGTCCCAGAGAATATATTTTAAAAGTCGAAATAAAACGATCATTCTTTACTTAGTCCAGTTAGATATATACAAAATGTACTAACACTTTTATTATAAAATATGCTGAAAATTTTATTCATTTAATGCAAATCTCCAATTAAAAACATAAAAATAATTGTTTAAAGAAATAACACAAAAACATACTGTTACATTTGCATAGTTAATGGTATATCTCCATCAATTAGAATGGATTCTTAGACCTTTAATCAGCATTTGTTGCTATTCCAATTGCTGGATCCTGCAGAAAAACCGCATAATCTCTCTTTCATACTCATATATGGATCCAAGTCCATGGCCTCTCTCATGGCTTTAGTTAGAAAAAAATCGCGGAGTGGATCAGAAATTATGCTGGCACTTTTTCAAAATTCATGGTCATAATTTCACCGGACTTTGGAAGAATTTGATGTTTGGCTTCCTTTGAAGCGAAAAAAATGCGTATCTGAAAACCTAACGGAAATTATATTTTTGTTCATTTCAAGCAAGAGGAGCTACCAAATTTCTGCATTCTATCTAATAAATAAAATTCATTTGTGAATAAATTTTTAAATGTTCGGAATAAATTTAAAATTGAAAATTTATTGCTTTTGTTTTCTAAAATATTCTTAGCATAATAATTTTAGAAGGTTAAGAAGATGAATTGTTTTATCATAAAATTTTGGTTTATTTAGAATTCATAGTCATTCCATCTTTTCTAGTAGAAATTTGATTTTATTATATTCAAATCCATATAATTGAATTCTTAAAATTTTAAATTATTTTTTTAATACCAAAAATAAAAATTTGAACTTATAAATGAATCTCAAAAAATTATGCAGAATTCATTTATTCCAAATAAGGGTCGATATTCCAACAAGATCATGGTATAATTTCATGATTTTTCATACATAATAACTCAACCAAAATCCATTTGGAGCACTAGATATACATTCTTGAGTAAAAATGCTATTTTCTAAGACATAACCATACTTTTTTTATATTTTTAATTAAAAGCACTTTTATTTATTTAATTTAATTCGATAAAATAATGAATAATTAATTCATAATATTTTACATCTAATTTGAACCACAAATCTCCATGAAATGCCAAGAAAAACCCATAAAACCTTAGAAAGCAAAATTGGAGCTACTGCGGTTGGCGTCGAAATGAGTCCAATGAGACAGGCCAACCTGCAAAACGATAATTAATCCTTTCCAGACGACACGGCGACTTACCAGCCTACTCCGCCACATGACCTTCTCTGCACGCCGAACGTCAAAGGCGACATGACATACAACCTACCTGAATGAAGCTCGCCTATGCACTCAACTCATCAGCCTCCTTTCGACGTATGTCATGTCCTTTAAGTCCACCTATCCAAACCATAAAGAATAGTATCTTTCTTTGACAGGTCTCCGCGGTTTGATGCTTTTTCTTTTTTTTTTTCCCTCTTTTCCTGGAGATAAATAAATATTAGTCATAAAAATTAAAATAAATTTAATAGTACCAATTTCATTGGTCTTTTTCACTAATATAAAGAAAAAATCATTATTCTTATGAGCTCAATTAATTCCATTACATATCAAAATAATAAGTTCTGATCATAAAGTTTTTAGTATTAAACTCCAGCTTGGGATCAACATAAAATGAAGGTAAGGACCCTAACGAATGTTGTGTTGGCTTTACGGGTTGCGAGCGGAGAAATAGCATATACTGATACTGAATAAATATATTTATTGTATTTTTCTATTCTTGTAAATAGTGAATGTAATTAGTTAGCTAAAATTAAATATTTGTAGCCAAGGAGTATATGTACAGTTGTAAAAAACAAAACAATCAACTCATTTTTCAATGAGAAATATTTTGCTCTTTCATACTTTTACTCTTTCATCGTTTTCTCTTTCTAAAACTAACATGGTATCAGAACTTGAATTGATGGCTTTTTTCTATCGCCAATCGATTTTCTTATTTCCTTTTGCATTTGATTTATTAATCAATTCTTCTTGATTGATTTCATTTCCCGAAATTGAGTTCATTCTAATTGAAATTAACAGTTTTAATTTTCAATTAGGATTTCACTTTCTTTCTTCTCAAATTGAAATTGTTCTATTTCTTCAATTAGCAATCGAGTTTGTTTCTTATCAAATCGAAATTATTCTATTTCTTCAATAACAATCGAAATTGTTACTTAGAAGCAATCTTTTATTTTGGCGGTTTCCATCAGAAATAAGCTAGGGTTTTTGGATGGGACTATAGGAAGCCTTCACAAGAATCATTGGATTGTGATGCATAGTAAGATGTAATAGTTTGATGGTTGCTTAGCTTCTTCAATTAGTTTCATCTCCAATAGATTCGAGAGTTTTCTATTTTGAAGAAGAAAATCAAATTTGGGAGAAACTTAATAAGAGGTTTTCATAGCCAAAATGGTTCACGAGTTTGATAGGTTCTATTTTTATAGTATTTTAATATGATTTTTATTAGAATATTCAGCATCTTTTTATTACTTTAGCTAGCTTTTAGTAATTCTTTCTTTAACCTTATTTCACTTCATTTGAGAGGTTTTATGAGATTTTATTAGGAGATCAATCAAAATTTTGCAAAAAGGAAGATTGGAGCTGGAGAAAGAAATAGAATTGTGTCTAGGCAGTGGAGAACACGGGTTGCTCGTGTTGCATAACACGCCCATGTTCTCTAAAATTGATAAATTTATATTTGGGTGAGATCTGCACCAAGCTTGTGCTATGTGCCAAGCCTGGAACGTTTTTCTTGTTTAAGTCTACATGGGACCTACCTTATCGAGTTCTAATCTTATTTGGCCACTTGGGAAACCCAAAGGAGATACAAGACTAAATCTCTTTCCTATTGAGATTTTATTTCTTCCTCAATAAGTTAGGTGATTTTCTTAATTAGACTCGAAGACACCCTGAACAGTCTTTATAAAGAGAGATCTCTACGTTTATTCATTATTCCATATTTCATTCTCTACATCATTTTTCTCTTTACAAACTTCAAACAATCAAGTTAGAGACCAAGATTCAAGGAAGCAATATAAGTCATTCGTCAACTAGTTTTTATTTTTAAACTCTCCTTGTTTTATTTTTATTATTCATGTTGTTTATGAGAATAGTTACAAGTGTATTTGGGTTTAAAATATTTACTATGTTGAACTAAACTTTTATACTAGGGATTAGATGTAGATTAATTTCGATTCCAACTTATAAAGTTAGATTTGTATGTCATTGTTCATAATATAATTTATTATTGTGTTTAATGCTTCCAAGGAGAATTTCTCCATTAGATTGATTTATTTCATTAATCACTATAGGTTTTTTATATGCAAAAGGTAACAAATTTCATGGGAATAATAACTTGATAGGGAAGCTATATGGTCTGATTCATAGGAGGTTTTTATCAACTAATCATAGATCTTAATGATTTAATTCGTATTTAGTTACATTATTGGGAGAGAGATAATTGAAATGGGTTAAAACAACTAATAAATATCGAGAGAGCTTATTAGTGATTTTAGGATTATGTCTTCTATCTGGAACAATTAAAATAGATTCAAACTAATGGAATAAATTTGATAGAATTAAATGAAGTCAAATTTCTCAATAGCTTTTATCCTTTGAATTTTTTAAATTACTTTGCTTGACTTTCTTTAATTAATCTTTTAATTTACTTCTTTTAATTGAATTTTGCAAACAATTTCCTTAATTGTCATTTAAATAATAATATACTAAAACCATTTTGCTATTTGGTATGCAATCCTCGTGGCTTGATATCATTTGTTGCGATTTTATATACTTGTGAATTTTCCTATCAGAGTTTGCCATCTATAACATCTTCTCTCAAATATTATCTAAAGAAACCTAGATGAGGTCCACGTCCCTTATCTCAAACAAAGAATTGTATGGAGGTTTCTTGCATTTTAGCATGACACAATCACATAGTTAAATGATCATGAACAAAAGTATATGCAAAAGATTAGTGTCCCATAAGCCAACTAGAAACCACGTTTAGTTCATGCCTTTTATTTCTAAGTTTTTGTATTCTTCTCTCTTTATCAAAAAGAGATCACCATATTTGTTGTCTTGTTACTAAATTTATGTATTGTTCAAATTTCCTTTCCTTTTATTTTATTTTTTTTTTTATTTTTTTTATTTTTCTCGTGTGCTTTTCTCTAAAAGATGCAAAATGGTCCCCAAAATCATAACTTTATCACCATATAAAAATAATACCCATTAATGGAAACTTAGAAAGGAATTTCATAAATGCAAAATATTTCTTGCACAGTTTTTTCTATTTCAAAACACATGTATGTGCTTATTTAAGAGAAATGATTTGATTTTACATTTCCATCATCTAAATGACTTGCAATTGTATTATATACGTAATTCTAATCTTCAAACATGTGCATTGATGCCATATGAGAACTAGCTAGCTTTATGTTTGTTATTATAGACATAGATTAAGAAGAGGTCATTAATGAATTTACTATTGGTGAATCAAATGATGAATGCATACCTGATACGTGCAAAAATAGCACTGTTCTAAAATGATTATTTTGCTACACAGGTTAAAGTAAAATAAAAGGAGAAAATCCTCCCCAGATTAATAGGTTCTCCTGAATTGATATAATTACCCAGAAAAAAGGTTTTTGTATATAGACATAATAAAAAATAAAACTATAAAAAATAAGTTGCATAAAAGCCTGATGAATGTTTGCAATCAATCAAGTTAACGTTATAGAAAATCAAGTGAATATTGCAAGCTATGTAACGTGATTTTAGGAAAAATACTCGGTAAAAAAGATAATGGTAAAGATAACATTATAATCTAATAGTAGTTTGAAATTATCTATTAAAAAATTATGATAAAAAAAATAAAAAATAAAAAATAATAAAATATTACTTGAACTAGGCCTCGCATATCTTGTGCGCACCACTGGTTTACATAAGGACTGGACTTTTGACAAAATTTTTGTGCGCATGAACTTAACCCCTTTCTACACCTTTTAACAACCTAATATCAATGCACATAGATAAACAACTCTAAGATCTCTCAAACAAGCAATGTGAGAACTTTTGAAACACACTACTCTTCCTTTTTGTGTATGGCATCACCGCTCCCTTATCAAAAAAAGACAGGATTAACCAAGACTCACTTGTAACAATCCCCATATATTTCAAAAGAATTTATAGAAAATTAGCTTGTTGGGTTAAAAGCATAGGTATAAATATTTTTCAAATTTATTATCTTCAAGACTCTGAATCTGAATCAGATCGAGACTGATAAGTCATAACATATAGAGCCCATGTGAAGTATGTTTTATGAACCAAAACTCTTTGTTGTATGTTAGAGGTCTTATCAATCTCGTTAAAACTCGAACCGAAGTAATTCTAGTCACAAGAGTAAAAATATTAAAATAGTCAACAACTGATTTTTTTTTTTTTTTTCTGAGCAAAACATTTTGCAACTAATCTAGCTTTGTATTTTTCAATAGATCCATCTGATTTGTATTTTCTTTTAAAAATCCATTTACAACCAATAAGTTTAGCTCCTAGAGGTAAAGCTATTAAAAATTATTTTCAAAAGGAATTTCTTTCCTTTTCCTTTTTCTCATATCCTCATTAAAATTTTCAAAATAAATTGTTCAGGTGCATGAGAAATATTATCAATTTTTAATTAAAAATATTTTTTAAAAATTCAGCATTTTTTTTTGTCTCAATTGTAGTGTTGTAATCGAGTGTCACTCTTCAAAACAAGAAATCTATATGTAGCACTATATTCAACATAACCAATAAACAGACAATTAGAAGTTTTAAAACTAATCTTTCTTTTCTTCGAATCAGGAAGCATTACCTTAGTCAGACATATTTATTATTATATGTCTCTCCAAGGCTTCCTTAGTAGTTTCATTTCTCTGTTGAGCCATATTTAAATCATTCTGAAAATTAGAACATTGGATTCGAAGATTCCTCATTTGCTCTTTCACCATAGCATTGGCACTTACAAGCTACATTTGGAAACCACCAATTTTAGTCAAAAAAAAAGGAGAGAAAAAGAAGAAAGAAAGTGAATGATAAAAATTATGCACATACCACAAAAAGATAACAAGAAGGGCGGGTCTCCTTGGCGGAGTCCTCGTTATGGAAAAAAAATACCTCTTTAGGTTTACCATTAATGAGCAAAGAATAAGAGGCAGAAGAAACACAACTTATAATAATATTAACCCATTTAGTATTAAGCCCTAAACGAGTTAAAACATTACTCAGAAAATGTCACTCCACCCTATCATATGCTTTACTCATATCCAACTTTAAAGTAAAGAGGCCCCGACCTTTAGTTTTATTTTTCATATAATGAAAATTCTCAAAGGCAATTAGAGCATTATCTATAATTAGACGATCAGGGACAAAAGCAGATAGGGTAGTACTTAGGGTAGTACTAATAATATCCGGGAGAATTAGTTTAAGCCTTTTAGCAAGAACTTTAGTTACTAACTTAAAGACCATATTACAAAAGATTAATAGGCCTATAATCTTTAGTCATCTTAGGATTTTTTGTTTTGGGGATAAGAATTATGAAAGTATGATTCAAAAAAGTAGGAGAACAACCATCATTAAGGATAGAGGACTTTATTTTCAACATCAGTGCCTACAACATGCCAAAAGGATTGAAAAAATAGGGGAGATATGCCATCGGGGCTTGGCACTTTGGAAGGATGCATTTGTTTGAGTGTGAACCTCACCTCATCCCGTGAAAAAGGTTTAAGGAGTTAATCATTCATCTCGGCTATAATCTTCTTTTCTACAGTTTTTAGAAAATCATTGTAATCTAGAGTAACTGCAGTGATAAAAAGATCAATAAAGTACTCCCTCATAACCCAAGCAATATCATCCTCCTCCTCAAAAATCCTCCCTGACTCATCCTCAATTTTTGAAATTGTATTTCTTTTCCTCCTGAAGGTCACCTTAGAATGGAAGAAAGAGGTATTTCTATCCCCTTCTTTAAGCCATAACATTCTAGAACCCTGAGCCCATATACTCTCTTCCCTGGCGAGAAGCTCTTTTAACTGAATCTCCAATTGCCTTTGTTTCTCAATACAATCAGTTGTCTATGGTAATTTTTTTAACAAAGCCATTTCATTCCGCAAGGATAGCAACTGAGAAGTAACATTACCGAAATAACTATTGTTCCAGGGTTTAAGATCGAAACTGCACTTAGTTGTCTTAGCCTCCAACGAAGATGCTCATGACCGGTGGGAGAACACCACGACTCTTCTACCATCTGATTACACATCGGCTCCCGAAGCCACATCTGCTCAAATTTGAAAATTTTCCTCCGTCTACCTTTCTTCCGAACAGGTCTAGAAATTTGATGGGACTATGATCCAAATGTTGCCAAACCAAATGCTCTATAGTAAACCAAGAAAACAATGAAACCCACTCACACTACCAACAAGTCTGTCAAGCCTTTCTTGTATATTATTTGCTCCCCTTTGCCCGTTGTTTCAAGTAAATGGGTACCCAAAAAATCCCAAATAATCCAAATTACACAATTCCAGAGCTGCCCGAAAATTAACCATTTACCTCGCATCTTTCCTTCTACCTCCTTGCTTCTCAGCCTGGAATAAGACTTCATTGAAATCGCCCCCTACCACCCAAAGCATCTTCGATTATCTTTCAAGACTTGTAGAAGATCCCAAGAAAGAGCCAGATTAGAAGCCTCAGGCCAACCATAGAACCCTGTATATCGCCATTGTTGGTTGATCTCTATATCAATATGGTGTTGTAAATAAGAAATCAACAACACATCCATGTTCTCACTCCACGTAAGACTCAGCCCCCTTTTCCTATCCTCAGCAAAATCACATGAAACATCAATACCATTCGAAAAGCCACAGTTACCTCTAACATTTCACATTTCAATTTACGTTAATTTTATTTCCATGAGAAATACGAAATCAGGACCTTCAAGCTACAGCAACTTTCTCAGATGATGAATTGCATGGGGGTTCCCAAGCCACCTATACTTCTAGATCAATAAAGTGATGGCATCCGGCAGGGTTGTGTAGCAACCTCGGCCGATATGTCAACATTTGAATCAGTATCAACCACACTCACACCTCTGTACCTTTTCTGACAGACACCACCTTACTCTGAATCAATCTCCATATCCATTCGTTAGTATTCAACTTATGCTTTCCTTGCAAGCCGGTCAAACAAACCTCAGTCACCTTAGGACGGACTCGTCGAGCTTTTCGTTTCCATGAAGAGAGAGCAGGAGATAGTGGTTTCGGGAGGGACAATGGTTGATTATCCGCTAAATTACAAGAAGGCTGGTGAGTATAAGAAGTTTGTTTTGTCTTAGGAGAAAGGCTTGATCTAAGCTCAGAATTCATATTCACACACAACTGAGCTTCTAGTCGAGATACAGGGCTAACAATATTATCAACTAGTTGAAAACCGCGCACATGAGTATTTAAATATTATTTTATTAATTATTATAGTTGATTATATTATTATTTTTTATAAACTATTACACATTGTCAAATTCTTAGTTAGAACAATTAAAAATAATAATTGAAATAATTAATAATGGTTCAAAATGATTTGTAATAAAACGACTATAACATTGTTTGCAATAGCATAATCTTGTAAATCTATAATATTGTAATCAGGTTTCTTTATCAAAATAACCCCACAGTGGAAGAAGTACCATATGCTGAAATTTGCAAAAGATGATTGAAAAAACTTGGTAAATTTCATTATTAAAGATATTTAGATACTTGGAATTAATTTTAAATAATAAAAAGGGAGAATCTAGGAAATAAAATTATGTAGAAGAAATTTTCAAATATGAGAAATACATAACCGGGTAATTATACAAATATAAAAATGAAACTTAAATTATATTGGATTTGATGAAAAAAAAAATAGATATTGAAATTTTTATTGAAAATTATAAATTCATGTTTTACATTGATTTTACAGAAAACAAACAATGCAATAATGCAAAGGTTTTGCTAGGGATGATTTGTTCAGCAAATCATTTTAGTTATTTTCTATTATATCTAGTTATTTTCTATTAACATTAAATAAATTTAAAAAATAGATTAACCAATTAAAATATATAGATAAATGAAAGAATAATTTTTATTTTTATATATAAATGAAGGAATAATTTTTATTTTTTTAGATATAGGATGCAAATAGATTTATAATTAGATAAAAATTATCTAGTTGTTTAATAATATGTTATTATAGATCGTAAATAGATATGTAGGTAGACTTATACTTAAATATTAACACTTACCTGATTATTTTCTATTGATATTAAATAAATTTAAAAAATAAATTATTCAATATATCTAGTTATTTTCTATTAACATTTAAATAAATTTAAAAAATAGATTAACCAATTAAAATATATAGATAAATGAAAGAATTTAAATTTTTTATTTTTATATATAAATGAAGGAATAATTTTTATTTTATTTTTAGATATAGGATGCCAAATTAAGAGTTTAGTAATAGATAAAAATTATCTAGTTGTTTAATAATATGTTATTATTAGATCGTAAATTAGATATTGTAGGGTGACTTATACTTTAAAAATATTAAACACTTACCTTGGATCTATTTTCTATTGATATTAAATAATATTTTAAAAAAATAAATTAATAGACTTAAATTATTATAGAATCTAATCAAACAAATAATATTTAATTTTAATTAGATATAAAAAGCGCGTCAGTAGTAACCCAAAAAAAAAAGAAAGCATACTAATAAAAATAAAGTTCTACTTTAATAAATATGTTATTTAGTGTATATATATATATATATATATATATATATTATTATATATATATATATATATATAATTATATTAAGGAATTGGCTAAGTTAGTTGGCATTCCCCCACCACGAAACCAAAACACCCAAAAGTCATTTTTTTTTTTCTTTGCTTAAAAATTTGCTTGAATGTAGATAGGATGTAACAGACTTGAAGTTAAAATACTAACCACATGAATTACAAAAAAAAAAAAAAAATACAAAAAAAAAAAAAAATAGTAATTATATAGTTATTTTCTTTTAATATTAAATAAATTCTAGAAAATAAGTTTATCAATTACAAATATAAATAAATGGAGAACTAAATTTTAATTAGCATATAGATATATTTTTTATATCGAAAATAATTATAAAGTGCAGTAATATGGATTAAAATAAATTGAGTAAAGATGCAACTACTAAGTTTTTTTTTTATCTTCGTCATCCTCGTGTCTTGATGTTTGTTGGTTGTTTACTGTAAGTTTTTATACTATACATAACCTTATTATGATCAGCTTTAATTGTCTCATTCCTTCTTGCCTTAATGTCTCAAGATTACCAAAATCTCAGGACCAAAATTTACTATCAGTAAATGAAACCAAAATTGAAAGAGTAACAAATAATAAAATAAAAATTTTAAATTGTAAAAGTAGAAGATAAAAATAAAGAACTCATAAAAGTAAAAAAAAAAAAAAAATATTAAACTGCAAAAACAGATGATAATAAAATATTGAATTGCAAAAGAAAAAGAAAAAACAAGTAAATATCTCGAAACCAAACCAAAATACGAAGAACTCATAAAAATATAGTTATACGCTTGAATATATATATAGAGGTTTACGGCTATGGATAAGAAAAAACTTAAAAATTTGTAAATCTATAATTATCTATATATAAATTTAAAATTTTAGTTGAATTAAATTAAGTGGGTAAATGAGGTTAGATTTAAAAATTATCACTAATTAAAAATAAGATAAAATTTTCAATTAAATAAAAAAATAAGAAAAAAACTTAAAACTTTTTTTAAAAAAATAGAATATTAAATAAATTGAATACAGTTAAAATTTCTCTTCATTTCTGCTTTTATATATTTCTGCTTTTATATATATATATATATAATATATATAATATATAGTATATATATATATATATATTCTATAGGTTGGGGAATGGTCAAGGTACGTGGACATTGATTTGAGTACGTACTTGGGCTTGTTGATATATTCTATGAGGTTGGGGAATGTCAGGTACGGTGGAAATTGATTGAGTACGTACTTGGGCTTGTTGGGTAATTATGGGGAATATATATACGATTTGATTATGTCCACATTTGATTGATACAACTACTTAACCTTTTATCATTTTATATTCAATATAATCCGGCTCTAGTTTTTGACATTTATGTCCACATTATCCTTTAATTTATTTTTATTTCTATCAATTACTATTTTTTAATTTTAATAAAAAATCATCTTTGTTATTTTTATTCAGTGAATACTTTCTTATTATATAATAAATCAATTTTATAAATTATTATAAATTTCTTTTTCAATTTTTAGATTTATGAATTTTGATGAAAAGAACGTGATTACAGAAAAAAAAAATCAAATAGAAGTAAATATTTAACTAATTATTAATTATTTTTATAATTTTATTTATTTTTTAAAATAATGACAAAAATCACTCTTAGTAAATAATAAAAAAAATTATAAATCAAATAACAAGTACATATAATTCACATTCTTAAATAGCAGTAAATTATAAGTGAAAGGATTATAATGCGTTCATCCCTCAATAATCACTGGCGGAATAATTAAGAAAATAAAAAGAATAGTTACAAAACCACCGTAAAGCCTAATACACACGTTAACATTCCCTTTCATTGCCACGTGGATGCACAAGTGTCGCTTCCATCGCAACTATATGTATTCAACTCCCATTCACCTACAGGAAGCAGTCGGTCAGGCAAAGTCTAATGATATTTATGTAACTAAGTTCAGTTTTTTTATTTTTAAATTAAAAAATCATATATTTTTGCTATTTTTTAAAAGAAAATAAGTATTGCTGAGAAATCAGTTTATTTTAAATGCTTGTAACATTCGTGATTTTTAAAAGTAATAAATATTTTTTTCATATTTATTTTTTTATATATAATCAATAATTATAATTTCAATTTAATGATTTTATTAGGAAATTATTATTAAATTAAAAATAATATAATTTATTTATTTAATAATTTATTATAACTTAGATGAATTTAAAATTTTTTTTGAAGGACATGAAATTACAAATATGATAAATCTACGAAACAAAGGTAGTATTTATCTTTTCTCTTTATATTCCTATTTTTATCACTCTTCATATAGATATTATTTAAAGGAGGCATTTTTATTGAGAGAGAGAGAGAGAAGAGAGGTGAGGGAAAAATGTCAAGTGTAGGAGCACAGGTAGAACCCCATGAGAAGATGAGAGCAAGAGATGTAAATAAGGTGGCAAGAGGAGAACAAGCTCCCAAGCCTCCCCATCAATATGGTCATATTGACAAGACTCCTTCCCCTCCAATCCACAATAAATACCCCCATCAAATAAATAACAAGGTACTTTTATTTTTTAATTTCTATGCATATTTTCCTGTTTTGCTAAGTGGACTCAACTAGAAATTAGCTTCTATCTATCTATTAATCAAATTGTTAGATTCAAAAAAAAAAAAAAATGAAGAGGAGGAAAGAAGATAATTAATTAGTAAATTACTATCATAATATTAATTAATTAATTTGAGATTTATTTGATGTTGCTATTCATAATTAACTTTACAAGTTAGTTTCATTATTTGCTAAAATTTCTTAATTCAGGTTGATTTTAGTTGTTATAGCACTTGAATTAGTTGGCTCTGATAAGTTATTATTTTTTTAAGGGTACAATTGTCATCATTTTGCTATATATGTTTCATTGATGTTTCTTTTATTAAATATTTAAAATATTTTTTGATAAAATATCTTAATATATTAATTTATCAAATTATTATTAAAAATTGGAAGGGTAGAAGTGCAGTCGTCAATAGTTTAGAATCCATGATGGGAAGATGTGCGATGTGGATTTACTTAACTAAAAGGTTAGTACTAACTTATTATTAGATAGTTAATTAGTTTGTCACCCTTGTATGCCCTTTGTTTATTTGATATGTAGTTAACGGGGTATTTTAGTTTTATTTAAATACATTCTTAAAAAAATTATTTTCAATACATTAATAATGTTCCCCTATTGTTTGAAATTCTAATATGATTCTACGTTTTAGAAGATCTTGGATATCAATTTAATTTAATCAATTTACTTTTTTGAATGGTACTTGATCAATTTATTGGGAATTAATTAAACAATGAGCTGAATTTTATTATATACATATAGGAGAATGAAGAGGAAGGATGGGTAGAGGCAGGAACAGCGCCGGCGGATGTACGTTTTCCGACCACGAACCAAACACGACACTGCTACACCCGATACCTTGAGTACCACAAGTCAGTATCTTTTATTTTGTATTATCATTATTATTCTTAATTTTTTATAATCATTAATTAGCAAACTCAATTAATTAATTTTAAAAGCTAAATTTATTTATCTATTGACCTGGATGTAATAATTATTAGATTATTAAGATCTTTTAAATTAATATAATAATAATTAATCGCCATTAATTTGTTGATTAGGTGCATCAAAGAGAAGGGCAAAGATGCTACTGAGTGTGAGAAGTTTGCAAAGTATTATCGCTCGTTTTGTCCAGATGAATGGGTGAGGAATTAAGGTAATGAAATGGTGTTACAAGCTCTGGATATTATATATAGTTTGGGTATAATTAATGCTAATATTTGATTTCTTTTAATATAAATATAAATTTAATAAATTATAAAATATGATTTTTATATAAGGTTGAGGTTATAATCGCTAAATTCTAAATTTTTTACTTTTTTTATTTTCAATTAACTTTAAATCCGTTTCTATCTTTTTTTTTTTTTTTTAATTTCTGTATTCCGTTCTATCTTTTTTTTTTTTTTTTTTTTAATTTTTTTTTTTTTTTTAATTTCTGTGTGCAGATTGAAAGGTGGAATGACCAGAGAGAAAATGGAACTTTTGCCGGGCCAATTTAGGAATTTAAAATAATATATATAAGAGAAAGAAGAGAGAGGGAGAGATTAGTGAAATTAATTTTTCGTGTCTATTTAGTATGGTCCAAGATTTATTCTTGTTTAGTAACTTTTTTTTTTTCTTTACCTCAAAAATATAATTATGATTTCCATTCCAGCATATTACGATGATGGTATATAGTTATTAGTGCTGTGTATTTTTTTATATTGAAGACGGTATTTGGTTAAAATTTTTAGTATTAAGTAACATAACGTTCGAACAATTACCGACCATTCGAACAGCTAAACTGTTACTAAAAAGATAACAAAACAGTTAATTTTATCGAACAAGCTCGAAGCATTAATGATAATACAATAATGGCTTATCTTTTCCTTCTTTTCTTTTTTATAAATAAGGAGAATATAGCTCATAATAATTACTTATATATATATATATATATATATGTGTATCCTTTTTTTCATTATTTTTGGTAAGCAAAATTCACACATAATGTTAAAAAAGTTAAAAAGTGTATTTGATATAAGTAGACTTCCATGTGAATTTTGCTTTCGTAATAATGCTTGATTCTATAAAGTTTTATTCTCTCAAGAAATTGGCCTAAAAAATTGGCCAATTTATTGAATTTGAATAATCCAATAAAAGGATTGGCGATCTCTTCTATTCAATTTTAACCGAAAAGTTCCATTGACAAAAAAAAAAAAAAAAAAAAAAAAAAAAAAAAAAAAGGAGCAATGAATTACATTCGAATCAATAAGATCCTTAAATGTACAAACAGGCAAAAAAAAAAAAAAAAAAAAAAAAGGAGCAATGAATTACATTCGAATCAATAAGATCCTTAAATGTACAAACAGGCAGGCCCCAAGAGTTTGAAGTTGGAAAAACGGAAGTCTCAAAAGTCTCCCAGCATACAGATCAGATTTAGGCCACGGAATCTCTTCAATTGGTATTTCTTCACATTTCTAGCTTATTCGGAAAATTGTTTATTCCGTCCTGCAAGCTGTACAAGGGCACTGTAAATGTGAAAAACCGCATACAACAACAACAACAAACCTCAAGAAGAAGC
The DNA here is from genome assembly GCF_014843425.1 of Jatropha curcas. The sequence goes on along the minus strand of NW_023590999.1, from coordinate 3,742,577 downwards.
TGCCTCTAATTGACGCGAGAAGTCCGAGGAAGAATGTCACTCAGTAATACAGCTTCTCTTGGGCTCTGTCCCATCATCCATATCTTGAAACCTGGAGGAAAGTAATCGGCATCGTTCCAACGTTTCAAAGAATTAATTGAGAATGGACCTTGTACTTCTCCCTGGGGATCCGTGTAATACCATACATAACTTGCCAGGTCATAATGAAGAGCCTCGGAGACATTTGAATCTTCATTTTCATCATCATCATCATCATCACTCAAATCAATCACTTGGACATTTATTCCGCCTCGAGAATGCTGTTGTGTATTCATAGGCTGCGTCTTATCATTGCTACCGCAAGATATCTCTGTTGGTTGCTTTTGTGGAGCATCAAGCTGACAATCTGTAACAAAGTTATAAGATGTCAGTGAAATAAAGAATCAAGGAGTTATCATTTTATTGAAGGATGATTGAATCCATTTCTACATTCTAGATCTTGTTCTTTTTAGAACAAAGCAAATCACTAGGAAATCCATCCCACCTCGAGAATGCTCTTGTGCATTCACAGGCTGCAATTTGCAATTGCTATCGCAAGATATATCAGTTGGTTGCTTTTGCTGAGCATTGAGCCGACAATCTGTAACAAAGCTACAAGAAGTCAATAAAATAAAGAATCAAGGAGTTGTCATGTTATTGAAAGATTGAAACATATTGCAGTATGTGTAAACTCTCTTTCAAGATTTTAGGGCTTATTCTTTGCAGAACAAAGCAATCGAATGGATATCCATCTCACCTTGAGAATGCTCTTGAGCATTCATAGGTTGCATTTTACTATTGCTGTCACAAAATACTTCATTTGGTTGCTTTTCCTGAGCATCAAGCCAATAATCTGTAACAAAGTCACAAGATGTCAGTGAAATAAAGAATCAATGATTTCTCATCCGAGAATCACTTATTTTTGCTGTTCAAATTCGGGTTCAGGTTGGTTTAAATATGGTTCCGACTTCACACAAAAATAATCCAAACCTCTGACTAACCTAATCTGACCCAAATGGTTTAATGACAATCAACATAATTCGGGAAGGGCCAAATACATGTTGGTCGGATTGGGTCAAACATGTACATATTAACATGAGGCAAATATCGAACTAGTTCCAATTGTTTTATCAGATTCTGTATATCTAATGAAATAGAATTAAACTTAAAAACTCATTTGAGAAATTTGAAGTTCTAATATCTATGTATCAATTTATATAATAGTAACCAAGCAAAGTAGGCAAATCTCCAAGAAAAACCAGATTTCAAACCTTATCATTAACCATTAAGACAAAAGATATCAGAATAAATAACTAAGAAATAAATTTTTAAAAAAATGCAGAAAAAGCTTATCAGCATAAATTATAGATAAAACATTATTTCTACCTAACATAAAAAATCAATGACTGCAATATGGGTTTCAAGAATTTAATTGAAGAAACATATTTGACAAGAATAGAAAAAGTAAAATTAAGAGAAGCCTTCAGAGCTTAATGTTTTACAGTTAGGGAAAAAACATTCACAACTACTTCTGGTAACTGAAGCTGTGTTTTAGGTAATAGTTTTTTGAAAGAGTGGATCGGGAGTCACTTGCGGTACAGACAATGAAACAAGTATCACTTCTGGTACAGACAATAAAACAAGTTTCAACTGAAAACGCGTCACTTCACAAAGAATCTGACCCGTTTTTACATAGAATGATGCAAAACTGCAAATTAAGTGTTAATTTTTCAGTTGGATCAGGTAATCCGGGTGAATAGAATATTTTTGAACATCCCTGGTATAAATTCCATTTCAAAATTCTTGTTAGCTGCAGAACAAAGTGATAAAACATATGAAACAGAAGAAATGCATGTCATTGTAGAGGTAACCCAAAGGGCCAGTTCTGAAGCAGACAAGAAGCCTCAAAAGGGGTAGATTGTTTCCAACTCCAGTTCCGGTATCATGGGGACTCTATGCTGGGTTTAGAAACAGGCTAAATTCAAGTTTTTTGCCTTTTATTTTTAATACTTTATGCTTGAACCAGAACCAGCCCTCGGCCAGCTCTAATTACTGACACATTAAGATATATGGTACACGGATTATCACAGGATTCAAATACCAAAGAAACAACACTTCACAAATAGAAGGATAAGAACCCTCAGAAGTAGGGCTTTTCAGTTCGGGTGAATCGGGCCCAAAGGATTGTTTTACTTCGTCAAATCTAATGAATGTTGCTTCTCAATTTCACGTTTTAAGGAACTCTATCAAATATATCATGATGCAAATTGGGTCCAATGGACCCAGTTTGAACAGCCCTACTCAGAAGTGAGGAACAATTTTACTCTCCAACTAAATATAAAAGATTGAATTATCAGCATTTAGGATAACAGATGGTCAAAAATCAACAACACTTGAAAATCTTTTTTTCCTTGCTGAAGACAATGCTTCTTTTGTACAATTGCAAGCCTATTTGCTACACAGGATCACCGTGCAACCTGACATCTTGTTATGCAGTGAATTGTGGCTTTCATAAAAGGCAAGAATCAGAATATGCCCCAAATCTGCTAAAGCCATATTAACCCCAGTGATACAGTAACAACTAATGTTTGAAGTTATTCTTGGTATTTATATTTAAATTGCATCAACGAAAGGATAACTACAAAGAAAAGGAACAATCAACGGATGTGAATATAGAAGAAACAAGCTAAGTTATTAAGCTTAACTTTTCAAATAATTTAGGGATTGCCTCTCAAAAATTTTACTTTTGGCATTAAAGAACTCCTATAAGTGAATAGAAAACCAAAAACTTTAGGCCACGGTTACTACAAAATAAGGAATGAAATAGAGAATGGATTATAGAATAGAATGAAATGGAATGGAATGAAATGGAATGGGAAAAAGAATTCCTATTCCTGTCTTTAGCATGCATCATGGAATAGGGATTCAAATTACATTCATGTGTTTGTTTGATAGGAATAATAGACGGAATAGAATGGGGAATCAGTAAAAAGACCAAAATGCTCATATCAATAAATTTATTATAAATTATTTTATTCAATTAATTATTTTATTAAACAAGGCTTTTCCTTTAAGATAACCATATGATTAGCTTCAATATTTGTAGATAGTGAGAATGAAAATTGTTTCTCAATCTATAATTTTTCTTCCTAATAAATTTTTCAAAAAAGTATAACATTCATGCGACAGAAATATCTTGGCAAAATGAACAGAGAAAAATTCGTTAGTTTAATTCAAGGGCATAAATGGTATTTTATAGAAAACAATCCAATAAACAACATTCAATTTGAGGCATATTTGGTATTTTATAAAAAATTCATCCAACAAAACAGCATTAAAAGCAAGGGCATATATGGTATTCTGTAACAAACTAAAGAATTTGTGGTCAGAATCCATATTACATACTTCCAAAACCTATTACCTATTACACAACTTGCTATTGAACAAGGGAATAAGGAATAGAAATTACATTCCCATTCCTATTCAGCGTACTAAACACGCTTTTAGTGTTATGCGATAAAAGTTTAAGAGTTGATGATTTTTCTCGCTTGTTATTAATTACTTTTGTGTGGCTGTAAACATAAGAGGAAAGGTTTAATATAAAATAATATGATTTGGAAAATTTTTTTCCCAACTTAAAATTGAAACAATTTCCAAATATGATGTGAGTGTCATTAGGAACCAAGCTTCTTCACTATAATTGCCATTTCAATCAGCAGTTTTAGTATAAAATTTAAAAATTTTCTTTATGCTTTGCACCATGCTATAAAAGCTATAACTTTTGCAGCCTTCAGAAAAAAAAAAAAAAAAAAAAAAAAAAAAAAAAGCCTTCAGAAAAAAAAAAAAAAAAAAAAAAAAAAAAAAACTAATTTTTTTCATAATTTGCACGAAATTGCAAATTAAATTGGATGTATTAGACATTTTGGAAATTAAATTTGGAGGGTTTATGGAAATTGATGCAAGAAAAAAAAAAAAAAAAAAAAAAAAAAAAAAAACATAATTTTTTCATAATTTGCACCGAAATTGCAAATTAAATTGGATGTTTAGAATTTTGCAAATTAAATTGGAGGTTTTGAATTTGATGCAAAGTATAATATTTTTGTTTAAAAGCTGCAAATGATGCAGCTATAAAGCATGCCTTAAAACTGCCAATTGAATTGATAGTTTTGGTGCAAAGTATAAAAAAAGTTTTCCTTTTTTTGTCCTTCTTCCATAATTGTTCGCAGATTTCATCTCTAAAACCTTTTATACTGAAACCACCATTTCATGCAAAAATTTACTTCCCCGAAGCACTCACATCATATTTGGAAATAGTATTGAATTTACATCAATATGAGAAATAATTTTCCAAATTAGATTATTTTGTGATAATCCCAAGAAGGAGAAGGTAAGATAATAGTGAAAATAACTTTTATATTTGAAGAACACATAAGATTGTAATTGAATGCCAAGTTAATTGGAAAACTTCTAAAAGTAAAATATTAAAAGCATTACAACTGTATGTAGGCACAAAATAAATCGAGGCCTAATGCATAATTTTACCCTTGAACTATCGTCGTTTCTCCTAGTGATCCGCTAAACTTTGCAGGGTTCTATCATGTGACCTTATACTAACAAATCCTTCAGTAACCATACCCCTCGCCACATAAATTAAGGAAAGCATGCATTCAATTACATTTTGCAAAGTGAACATTGATTTTGTTTGTTACGTGTATGTCCAACGTGGCTTCTCAATGTTGTTAGGTCACAAACTCTTTATGAGATATGAGCCTTGTATATAAACCCTCAAAGCCCAAAGGAGGTTGACGTCAAGAATAGCAACGACAAGCCACTTAGAGTAGGAGCAGGACTGACTGACGAATAAGACGTTTAACCTGAGGGTGGAGATTTCAACAAGGCCAAAGATGATGGCTTCGCCATGTTCTAACCAAGAATCCATCTAAAACCTAGCAATTGGACAGAAACGCTTCAAAAAGTCTTCTTCCTCATTCATTTTTGCCAACTCAGTCCCATCTCTCTACCACCACAACATCTCCTCAGCTTACTCTATCGATCAACAACCGAGCCCGACATTATGAGTCATCTGGTCTTTGACTCTAACTCTCCCATTGCTTCTAAGTTTGCCTCGCCCAGTTCTACAGTGCTCTTTGTGAACAGTGAAAAAAAGGGAATTGACAAATGATCTCCGGACACAATCGAGCTTTTTTGGCAACAAAACTGGGATCAACATCACTAATTTATTTTGCCATAAATCTTAAACAAAATTCCTTTAACAAAAATAGAGATTCTTCGTGGATTAACATCATTTTTATGTTTATTATTTTTATCAAGTCAACATTTTGTCAAATTCATTTTTATTTATTTATTTATATTCAATCAACATTTTTCCCATACATAGGATATCACATGTTATCATTCAATTCACGTCATCGCACATGTGTTTCACCTCTTTTTTACATTTTGGTGAGGCACATGGGTACTGAAGGATTTGTTAGTACAAGATCACGATAGAACCCCTGTAAAGTTTAGGGGGCTATTAGGAAAAATAGTTGTAGTTCAGGGCAAATTTATGCATTAAGCCAATAAACCGATGACCAATTTAGGCAAAACTAACATTTGGACCGACAAATATACAAACAAATATTGAGATAACGTAATTGTTAAAAAGATTATGAGAAAAAGAATTGAATATCTATGGAACAACTTTTGTATTTTTAAAAAAGTATTTGATTTAAATTAATAATCCTATCTTTAAATGTGTAATCAACAATCTATACACATACATATTTGTTTATACATAGTTTTAATTTATCTAACCTGGTTTTATTTATTGATTCTTCTATCATTTATCTTAAAAGATTTTTAAAATTTTTAAATTTATTCATCAATAGTAGTTAGATTTGACACACCAAGATTAAATAGAAACAAAAAACTCTAATAGATTTTAATATATTAAATGTGTATTGTTAGACGCCGACTTCAAATTAAAAAATAAAAAATTATTCTCCAATTTACTGTTGGATTTTATTTTTTAAAAGCTTTTACTTGTGTTTTGTAGGCTCCATGATTACATTGAATTTGTTGATTGTTCGTTTGGTTATATGGAAAAGCTTGAAATGATGTTCTTGAACTTCATAGCTAACTTTTTTGAGACACATAGAGTACCATCCATGCCACACCAAAATCAAAGAAGCTTGGTCATTATAGGGAAGCCAAAATCACTGTTCCCATGAATAGTGATTTTGACATGAGTTTAAGTATGTAAAGATAATGTCAACCAATGTCATTTTTCATCATGTTTATCTTGTTCTTCCTATGAACTTAAATAAAAAATCTTTTACAAATAAAGATAAGCAGGAAATATGGGAGAGATATTAAGGAATTTTAACCTGTTCCATTGTTCTGCTTCGTTGTTGCAAAGGTTGCTTGGTTCCCTGCAGGAAAATAAAGGAAAAGAAAGAGAGAGAGAGAGAGAGAGACAAAAAATATTAGAGTTGACTGGTATTGTTACATAAAAGATTCAAATGTCAAGAGCTGCACAAGCAGAACATAACTAAACTCATTTTTACGCAATTTCTACCGAATGGCAAAAAAAGAATAATTGTATAGTCAAGGCTTGGAGAGTACTCTAATATGATTGCCAAAAAAGGTAGACGGGATCGTCAACTACAAGGAAATGCATAAGACTACATGTATCTCATTGCTCTACTTTCCTCAATAATGTATTATTGTTCAATAAGCTCATGCATATCCAAACCAACTCAAAATGGTAATAGCCAAGATTTCAAACTAGCAACATGCCAAATTTACATCCAATCAATTGATACATTTCCATTATTATTATTATTATCATTTACTACTCAAAATGTACATCCTTTTGGGAAATGTATTCCACCTTGGATCATAATAAATAACTAAAAGACATAATTCAATTGGTATTGGACCTAGCTTAAGCCAATTAGCTTTATGTAAGATGGATTCCAATGCCTACCCGCTTATAAGTCGATGTATGGGCCGTGTATTCTAAGATATCTAAATGGGATTCACTAGTGTTGATGAAAGGGAAGAATTTAGGGCAACTAACTCTCAACAATTAGGATAGAATAGGTTTATTGTGGTTGGAACAGGATAAGATATTTGGTTTTAAAGAAAAACCTTGCAATCAAAATTATGAGTTCTAGGAAATAACAGAGTACATAAGCTAATAGTTGTTGTCCTATTTATACTAGTTAAGACAAATCCTAATTCTAGACTAAAAAGTAATTAGCTAATAACTTCTAGATTGCAAAGTATGCTTATAAACTAATCCTAAATAAAGATGGAAAACTGAAAGTTATTTCTAATTAATTAACATCTCTTATTTAATTAGGAATCCTAAATATATTAAAAAATTCCTGGATTCTCCCGCATCATTCTCCTCAATTTCAAATGAAACTCAGCTACGATGAGTCTTGACATATTCCTCATATATGTCTAGATCAATTCGCTTAAGCTCTTCTTTAGAAATCAATGTGCTTTAAGCTGTTGGTTTAGTAAGCCACTTCACCAAGAATCTTCTATGTCGGTTGCCTCATCTAAATCAAACTTCCTTGACATCTAACATATCTTTAATAATATCAGCTTTTGCAACTGGCAGTTGCTGTATTTGATATTTAAACACCATCAAATCCATTAAAATGCAAGTCTGGAGTATTGAAGACTGGACTAATTTGCAATTCAGGTGGTAGCTCAATTAAGTAGGCATATGAACTAATTTTCTTTAATACTTCACAAAATCCAAATTTCCTAGATTTCAACCTATGATAAGTACCTTTAGGAAATCGTGCACAAGTACTTGAGGTTTACAGAAAATACTACGCCACCTCCGATCCTCCTTTTTGTCTTTGTTTGTTGTTTCTATTACCCTTCGCACCACTAAAGACTCACCTTGAGCAGGATGGATATCAAATTCTTCTATCTCCTCACCATATTCATCAAAAACTGGATCTAACTCTTCCTCAAACTCTGCTGAATTCACCCTCCTTTTATGGACAAGAAAATAAAACATGCCTTTTTCTCCATAAGTACAGCATCAAACCTGAAAATTGCTGCCTCCTTTAGTTGCAGCTGAACCGGCATTATTTTGTCCACCACAAGGTATAATACTTTTCCCTTTTTTGTTTATTTCAACATTGGTTGCACCCCCAAAATTTTATTTGTTGCAGTAGCTGCTTTCCAATTTATTTGGCTTGTTTGATGCTCAAGTCCAACTCCCAAATTGCTTTGCCAATTGGTTCTATACGTAGGTTTTGTAGTACAATAACGAAGAATTCGCTTTTTCAGCCACTAAAGCATGATGTCAAGCCTCCTCAATAGTATGTAACGGACTACTCCCATCTAGTCTCTAATACACTGATTTAAACCAGTTAGATAACAAGAAGTAATTTGTTGGTGACTTTCAGATAAACCAACTTGAATTGGTAAATTATTAAACTTAGCAGTGTACTCAAATTGGATATGTTATTTTGCTTCAAATAGTGGAACTTTTCAAACAGTTCTATCGCATAATCAGCAAGTAAAAATTGCTCCGATAGCTTAGTTTTCATGTGCTCCCAAGTGCTGATTTTGAGCTTGCCTAGTCATGTACATTGCTCTTCAACTCTCTTCCACCAATGAACTGCAGTACCATTCAATTTAAGCTTTACAAATAAAACCTTTCAATTTTCAGCCTTGGGTTTCCATTCGAAGTAGTTCTCTAGACTAGCTTCCCAATCTAAGTGATCCTCCGCATGCAATTTTCCATGAAATTCAGCTACTTCAATCTTCATGTTGAAATATTTCCGTAATTATTGTAGAATCATAGACTTAGAATCTGAGACTTCCCTATTTATTAGCTAGTTTCCTATTCTAAGATGTTTTTTGTATATAAATTAGCTATCATAGAGATTTTAAATATACACAAGAAATATACTTAGAATCTCTTCTCTCCAACATGGTATCAGAGCCCAGTCGTCTACCATCGGCATAGGTTAGAAAAACCAGCATTAGAAAAACCCTAGGTTAGAGTCAAGCTACTACCAACAGCCTACAGGAGGCAAGTGAAGTGTCACCGCCCGGCTCAGATGAACGCCCAGCCACCGATTGGCCTGTCCCCGAAAAATCACCACCACCAATGAGGCGCATAGCTCCATGCACCGCCGCAAAAATCTGCAGCTCAGCTACGCGTGACACAGAGTCCAGCCACTTTTTTTTACTGCGATTTGTTCCGACAATCCTCTCTTGGTGTTGCGCCTCTGACTAACCTAGTTCTTTATTCTGACCCTTACTTAAGTTTCGCAACTTTTGTTTTTTGGGGCTACTGTCTATCTTTTCTGGCTGCTATTTATAGTATTTCTGCTGATCACTTCAACTTGTTTTGAATATGGGTGATGGAGGAAAAATTAAAACTGAGAAAAAAATGGTTTGTCCCACTGATAATCTCATATCAAATTAGTCCCATAAAACTAGATGGAACGAATTATATTGCTTGGTCCTGATCCTGTTAACTATTCATTGAGGCTAGAGGTTTGCAGGGTTATCTTGATGATGGAAATTAAAAACCAAATTTGACAGATTCAGGTTTCAACAAATGGAAATCTGAAAGTTCTTTTATTATGTCTTGGTTGATAAACTCAATGCAACCAGTTATTGCGCATAGTTATTTGCTTCTTGACACTGCAAAAAAGATATGGGATGCAACTTCACAAACATATTCTCAATTTGAAAACTATGCCCAAATATATGAATTATAGAAAAAGGTTGATGAGACTAAGCAAGGAGATCCAACGATTGCTCAGTATTTTTCGGAACTCAGTAGGCTATGCCAAGAGCTAGATCATTACCAAAATTTCAAAGCAAAATGTTCCGTTGATGCAGCTGAATTTCAGAGACTGATTGATATAGAACGTATGTATGATTTTCTGGCAGGCCTGAATGACGAATATGACCATTCCAGAGTCCAAGTTCTTGGACGAGATCCTTTCACACCCTTGAGACAAGCATACTCATATGTGCAACAAGAGGAGTGCAGAAGAAATGTCATGATTCACAAATATACAGTTGAAAGCAGGGTTGCTTGCTAATTCTACAAGGGAACAAATACGGGCTGCTAAAATTGGTCCATCAGATAAGTATCAACTACAGTGTGATTACTGTGGTAAGACCAAGCATATTAAAGAATATTGCTGGAGATTACATAGACATCCAACTAAGGGGCGTGGGAGGAAACGTGGTAGTTCTTCTAGAACACTAGCCCATATCTCGGATAGGGGAACACTATCTGAAGAACCATCTCCTCCTAGTACCTTTTTTGATAAGGAAATTCAGTCCTTGAAAGTTTATTGTTACAGCTTGATTCTTCTCCAACTGAGGCAGCAGCTTCTAATTTTTTAATTCAGGTAATGCTTTGCTCACTTTTCTTGCCAAAATTGCAAAACCTTCGTGAGTTATAGATTTGAAAGCAAACAGACATACAACGGGCTCTTCCAAGCATTTTCTCACATACTCCAAATGTCATGGTACAGATAAAATCCATATTGTGGATGATTCCTTAGTACATATTGCTGGCATGGGTTCTATTAACTATAATCCTAACATTAGTGTTTCCTTTGTTCTTCATGTTCCTCAATTTCCTATTAATTTCTTGTCGATAGTTTAATCACAAAAGCACTTAATTGCAAAGTAATCTTTCATTCTACTCATCGTATATTTCAGGAACTGAACACAGGAGAACGATTGGCAGTGGTAGCTTGTGAAATGGATTGTATCTGTTGGATGATGTTTGTTGTTTTTCAAATTCAGGTATCAATCAGGCTTTGCTAGGAGTATCTAAGAACCTTTCCCATGAGATTATTCAATGGCATAGGAGATCAGGATATCTCTCTTTTTCTGTCTTAGAACACTTATATCAGACAGTGTGATTTTGATTTATTAGTTTGTAATGCTTGTGAACTTGTCAAACACACGGCGTCCTTACTTTTCGATTAATAATAACAATTTGGTACTTTTTGCTACTATTCACTCTGATATTCGGGGTCCTTCTAAAACTCTCTCTTTCTCGTTATAGATGGTTTGTGACTTTTATTGATTGTTGCATAAGAGTGACTTGGGTTTATTTGATGAAAGCAAAACATGAAGTTTTTTTCGTGTTTCTAAAACTTTCATAAAATGATTTGACCCAGTTTGATGCACATGTTAAAATCCTGAGAACTAATAAATTGTACAGAATACATGAATAATATTTTTTGTACCTGTTTAAATTCCAATGGTATCTTACATCAAACGAGTTGTGTCAATACAAGTGCTCAAAATGGAGTAGTTGAAAGAAGCATTTACTGAAAGTAGCTAGATCTCTTATGTTTACTATGAATCTTCTCAAACCCTATTGGGGTGATTTATCTTGTCTGCTGCTTATCTTATTAATCGTATGCCTCTTCGTACTTTAAATTTTAAAACTCCATTAGAGGTTCTTTAAGGCAAAAAACTTACATTTGCACCTCCAAAGGTGTGCTTGTTGGCTACTCAACTACTCAAAAAGAGAGATAAGTGTTATCACCCCCTTCTAGAAAGTATTTGGCAGGCATGGATGTTACATTTAGAGAATCTGAACCTTATTTTCCTTCCTAGCCACCTCTTTAGGGGGGAGAATCAGATGGAAGAGGTGATGAATAATCCTAAAGCTAGAGATATTCCTTTATAGGGGGAGATTCCTATGGACATAAGAAATAAAAAAGACAAACCATCGAAATCTATAGGAAGATTGGATAGACCTAACTTGAAAATTTACCGATGGTGGGATAATATATATACAACCATGGAGCATGTGACTTCTCATGAACTGACCTCTCCAATTTCAGGTCCTGAAAATACAAAAGAACCTAATAAGTCCTCTTTAATCACTTCTGACTCTGATCCTAGTCCTGATTCTAATCCTTTTGATAATCCTAGTCCTCATTCTAATCCGTCTAATTATGACCTTCATATTCATATTGCTCTTTGTAAAAGAGTTAGAACATGTACTAAACATTCCATTTCCCACTTCATTTCCTATAATGTTCTCTCTCCTCCCTATAGGGCCTTTATTTTATCTGTTTCTTCTATTTCCATACAGTAAGATTGGTAAGAGGCATTACGTGATTCAAAATGGAAGGCCGCAATGATTGAGGAGGAGATGAGAACAGTTGCAAAAAGAATGAGATATGGGATCTGGTAATTCTTCCACCAAGAAAGAGACAAGCTAGATGTAAATGAGTGTTCACAGTTAACCATAAGGCAGATGGTTCAATTGAAAGGTATAAAGTCAAATTGGTAGCTAAAAGATTCGATCAAACCTATGGAGTTGATTATCAAGAAAGATTTGTGCCTGTAGCACAGATGAACACTATCAAGATATTGTTGCCTTGTGCAGCCAACCTTGATTAGGACTTAGAACAATTTGATGCGGAAAATGCCTTTCTACATGGCAACTTGAAAGAAATACATATGTAGATCCCTCGTAAGTTTGATGATGACAACACCAGAGGGAAAGTTTGCATATTAAAAAAAGTCACTATATGGGCTGAAACAGTCACCTAGAGCATGGTTTGAAAGGTTTAGTAAAGCCATAATTTCTTTTGGATACATTTAAAGCAATGTTGATTACACCTTGTTCATTGAACATTAAAAAGGTAATATCACATTACTTATTGTTTATATTGATAATATAATGGTGACAAGTGACAACAAAGAAGAAATGGCTCACTTAAAGAAACTTTTAGCCATGGAGTTTGAGATTAAGGATTTGGGAAAAATTGAAATATTTCCTTGGGATAGAAGTTGTCATGTCTAATAAAGGAATTTTTGTCTCCCAAAGGAAGTATATCCTTGATCTTCTGAAGGAAACTAACATATTAGGGTGTAAGCATGCAGAATCACCTATTGAAACTAATCACAAACTTAAAGCTAGAGTGGGAAACCCAGTTGACATAGGTAGATATCAAAGGTTGGTTGGGAGATTAATTTACTTTGCCCATACTAGACCAGACATTGCTTGTGCCACTAGTCTTATGAGTTGATACATGCATGACCTCGAGAATCCCACTTGGAAACTGTGAATAAGATTTTGAGATATTTGAAATCAATCTCATGAAGAGGGGTGCTATTTTCCACACATGGATATTTGGAAATAAAAGGTTATACTGATGCAGATTGGGCTAATTCTCTTGATGACAGAAGATCAACCACTAGTTATTGTGCTTTTTTTGGCGGATACTTGGTAACATGGAGGAATATGAAGTAGACTGTTGTTGCAAGGTCCATTGCAAAAGCTAAATACAGAGCTCTGCGACAAGGAATCTGTGAACTCTTATGGTTGCATAAGTTGATGGGAGAATTGAAGTTACTGGAAACAACAGAAGTATCCTTATTTTGTGATAGTAAAGCAGCTATCAATATAGTGAATAATTCAGTTCAGCATGATCGAACCACACACAGAGATCAATCGTCAGTTTATTAAAGAGAAGATAGTTGAAGGCTTCCTAAATGTTTCCTATATAGCTTCAAAGGAACAACTAGCTTATGATGGGCTTGAATTGTAAATTGTCTGATCCTTCAGTTTACAAGTTGAGCACGTGTAATATCTATACACCAATTTAAGAGGGAGAGTTGAAATATCTTGAAATATATTTGTAATTATTGTAGAATCATAGACTTAGAATCTTAGACTTTCCTATTTAGCTAGTTTCCTATTCTAGGATTTTTTTTTTTATATAAATTAGCTATCAAAGAGATTGTAAATATACACAAGAAATAGAGACATAATTTCTTTTCTCTCCAACACTTCACCCCTCCATTCAAATCAAGAGCGTGTAACAATGGCTCTCTTAATCCACCTCTTGCCCCTCGTTTTGCATGTCCAATTTCATGTAAAGGGTTCACACCCTCAATTTCATCATCAATCTCAAGATCCTCTTAAATCTTGAGTTGTTCATGCCTTCTGGAATCGCCATTAGACCTTCCGCAAATTCCTAACGCTACAAGGCTAGTAAAGTTGTGGGTCAAAAATCATTCGCCATATCTCAACCAATTTTATTTCTTGGGCGATTGCCTTTACCTTGACTTCTACCTCTGCCAACCATGATTTAGAACAAAGGAAAAAAAAAAAATACTACAATTTAGGATATTTTACGCTTTGATATCACTTGATGTTGGGGAAGAATTTAAGCAATTAACTCTCAACAATTAGGGCTAGAAAAAGTTGATCATGATTGGAACAAAAAAAAGATAATTGATCTTAAAGAAACCTTAGAACTAAAATTCTAAATGAAGAAAATGATAAAAAATATAAACTGATAATTGTTGTCCTATGTATACTAGTTAGGACAAATCCTAATTCTAGACTAAAAGATAATCCTAATTAGCTAATACTTCTAACACTGAATAGTATTCTTCTTTAACTAATCCTAAATAAAGAAGAAAAATTGAAAATATTCCTAATTAATGAACATTCTCTTATTTAATTAGGAATCCTAAATAAAGAAGGAAATTGTATAAAAAAAGAACTTCCTAGATGCTCTTGCATCAATATTTCTAATGGAGGAACTAAGAACGACTAACATCATTGCCCAGTCTCTCAGGCCCATGACATTATGCCACTAAGCAAACCTGTTTCTAGTTTCAAACTACAATGCACAGAAATTCCTAACTATAGGCATTTCCGCGTTTCGGAAACGTTTCTCCATATCTGTTTCCCATATAAAATATTTTTTTTGCCGTGTAAAATATACTTTAAATGTCGTTTCCCCATATCATTTCCGCAGTTCCATATTTCTTTATTTTCGTTTCTATGTAACATAGGTTACAAAATCTTAGGATACTTCAAATACACCAAATTGATGGTAATATTTCTATCCATACTTCTTTTTGACATCCCATAATTTAGTCACCAAATACAATTTGCCAACTAATCACACCCCATGTAAGAGACATGGGAAACTGAAGAGACCTTTTAATGATCCTATAGGGAAAATAGCGGAAGGATCAATACCTTTATGGGATCTCAATTTGAGCAACTATATAAATAGAGAATTGGTAAAATCTTAGGAACTACAAGGGGTGGAGGAAAGCCCAAAGGAATAGATTAATGACAAAAATTTTGAAAAGAGATGAGGAAAAAATAAAGGAAAGAAAATCCAACAAGATAATCCCACCTTGTTATCAAAGGAAAAAAAAATATATTTTTTTGATGGGTTATGCTCCAAAGCTAAACTAATTGGGAAACATCCAATCACTGGAGGAGCTTACTTCTATTCTTCTATCCCTTTTCATTTTAATGAGCAAAAAGTGTAAGATGGTATGAAGACATAGAAACCTAATGTAACAAATATACTAATTAAATCAAAAACCAGATATGCCCATAGGGGTTACATCATCATACAAAAACATAAAACAGAAAATTCCTAAATGACACTATGAAGATAAAAAATTACTCATTTAAGTTCCTAATATCACAATGCCCAAGGAAGTGCCAAACCATATAGAAAGTGGTGAGTTGGTCACCATTAGGAGTTCAAGCTAAGAAGAATATATATTGCATTCAAAGTGCCAAGTCATATATATAAAGAGGGAAATCATTTACATATATATTCACCAGGGCAGCCATTAAGCCAAGAATTTAAAGCATTACCCACAAAAAGGCCCTTCTATTCCTTTCTTCCACAAGTCCAAGAAAAAGATAGGAGATTTAGAGCAAACAGCCTTTGTCCTACTTTTACAAGAGTGTACCCACCAAGCCAACTATTCATCTTGAATCTACTATTCAGCCGGCCAGACACTCCTAGGTCCAAATGGCCAATATCCAAAATTATCAGGTCCATCCAAATACACTTTACTAAGAAGGTGCTGCACTTAGTTTATTCTTGCAAAAATAATGCGTAGCGACAATGACAACACCTTCTTTTCTTATGTTGTCTATGTCTATGAAGAAGCAAGTTTGGTAGGAATACAAGTTTTCCAAAGAGCTTTCCATGGGAAGTTTACCCTTACCTTCCCAGGGCCTTTCCCAACAAATGGATGATACTAGAGTTCAACAACATCTGTTTGTTGATTCATTGTCATGCCGCACGCCCTTCATCATTAAGTGTGCTAATATACCAACAAGTAAATTGGTTGAGAATAATTTGGCATGGAATCAAAACCCACCAGTATTGTCACAGCCTTCAATATTTCTTGGCATTATCTAAAAGTAGATTTATTAAATGCTTTTGACGTGTTTCCAAGTGCCACATTCCATAAATATTTCCATAGCATAGGTATTGGGTGAATTGTGAAGCCATGAAGGCATCCCAACTAAGTGAAACATTCCCACTAAGCTGTTAATGCAAACTGAACGCAATTATACAAATGTGAGCATGCAGATGCGGAGACAGAAATAAAGAAAAATTTCAGCTCTCATGGGCCAGCCTCAGAAGAAATAAATGAATATGATTATGATGTACCTGTTGAATCCACACTAAAAGAAATCCAAGCTGATGGGAGTTCTTTGGCTGCTACATCACGAACAATGATTTTCGAACCTCCATTGAGGGTTGATTCTGGTGAACCATGATTTCCATTTTCTGCATCATCTGGAATATCCTCTGGAGTAACCTCAGCCTCTATTTCTTCAGCAATAACTTTTGGAACTTCACGCAGGAGTCGTGACTTTTCATCTGGAGTCTGTAGCAGCTGCCTTCTATCCAAGTACTCAAAAAGCGTACAAGCTCAAGCAAGTTAAGGACTTCAAAGAGAATGTTAGACAGAATTACCAGCTATTAAAACAATGTGACAATAAATTAAAAGATGATGTCAGATGTTTTTCTAGCAGAACAAGTTACTTGAGATTAATAAATTTATCTCAAAAGGGAAGAAGATCAAGATGTTCTAGTTCTCAGAGCATTTTAAGGAAACTTGCAAATTCACTTGAATCTCACCTGCAAAAAATGATATTTACACAATTATATAGCACTCTATTACAATAGTCGAAAAATCTTATTGGATTACTGATCTGGGAAGAACAATTAAAGCATAAATTAACTACAAAAATTGCATGTGTTACCAGCTAAATTAACATTGACTCCCAAGGCAATTTGGAAATTGAGTTACTTAAAGGTCATGACCAAAATTGACACAAAAATATTTTCTTTTTCCTTTTCAACCAAGTGAATAACAGCAATGCACTGTTCTACAAGGGTTTACTAAAAGCCATAATATTAATGCTTTGAATAAGTTAATGATATATATGCAAGCTGAAAACAGGCTTGGCTTTGATTTGATATTTTTGAAGTATTTTGTTTCTTGAAATTATTTCTAAGGCATGCAAGAAATCTACAGTTTCTAAGTACATCATTTCTACTAAAAATGAGATTCATCTATAAATTTAAATTAAATATCCATTTGACCTCATTCAAAGTAGCAAGGATAATATCGTTAAGTTTTGTTTCTTTGCCAACACTTTTATGATTTCTTTGAAAGGAGGATACCATTTCCTTCAATTCGATTTCTCTTCTTTCTTTATTAGTCCTCTTCTTTTATCCAGAATATTCATTAATCTTTTCTGATAATGGATTATTCTTAAAAATTCTCAATCAGAAAACCAATTGCTATTTACTTGTCATTATTTATTTCTTAACATTTCTTAGACATTTCACAGTTGAAAGCAAAGTACTCTTTAGAAGGCTAAATTTTTTAGACTATGTATTTGAACATTATATGCAATTAATTAGCCTAAACCCATAATAATTTATCTTCAGCCACACCATCAAATCTATCAAGTTACAAGAATAGTTGTTTACCAACAATCAAAGAATCGAATGACAATTTTATCTTGCTACCTTCCCTCCCCCTACTTTTCTCTGCCTATATAAAATCTGCTTCCAGATCCAGAAATAACTAAGACTCCTTGAAAAGCTAAGTTCAAAAGGCAGTCATTCAAAATAAGTCCATCCATTCAAAATCTTTGTGATTAAATTAAATATTGTGTTTCCTAGTTTAGGTTTATTCCTAATTAGTGTAAAGATTGTGTTTCCTAGTTTAGGTTTATTCCTATTTAGATTGCTTCCTATATTGGGTTTCCTAGTTTAGGTTTATTCCTATTTAGATTGCTTCCTATATTGGAAATTGGAACAATTTTTTGTATATATATAGTGGAGTAGAGGTTGAAAAATATAACACAATTGAAAGAAATAAAACATATTCTTTCCTTTAATTTCTACACATGAAACAACTGCATTCCTTCTTAATTTCAACAAACTCAACATCATACCTTTTCAATGCAACTGGTGCTCAAACTATTCACATACATTGTGAATTGTGACCAGTGGTCTATTGAAACAGCAAGAACACTTTACCACCCTACTGCAGTCCCCGAAAACTCAAATGAACTCTAGAAACTGTCATAGATATCACAATGCTAAAGTGCTCAATATAAATGATGAAATGTGCTGGTACCCTCATATAGCCAGCAAACACCAGTTTTGACCTGTGCTGTTAAACAACAGCCATGACCACTGAAAATATTTGGGCATTTGCTGGTAAAAGGATGGAGAATCATGAGAATTCATGATAAATGAAAGAGACGCTTTGGGTATGAAAGTGCAGAGTGATTCTTACTAAGAGAGCAAACACTTCTATCACATTTATTTCAGATTGCACTACTTTAATAAGTCATTGTTAAATGAATTCTTTCTAATCCTAATAGTTGTATCTAACATCCAAGTCCAAGCATCCTTGGGACATGTCTAATGATGAAAAGCCTAGCAGGAAGGATGACAATACATTATTTCTACATTCCAATGCAACATCTACCTTACCATGAAATTAAAATGCACTAAGCAACACAGAACAAAATAAGGAAATGCTTTTGACTATGGCACAAATTTTATTGAAATCATAAAAGGATATTCTTTGCGCCATCCCTTTTCATTGGCTCGATCAATTAGCTTTTGTAGCAGTGCAAGTTCCCTCACAAGCCACTGAAACGTTTTCACAACATGAATCAGAAAGAGATGAATAAAGTTGAATTATCAATCAGTACGATTTCATTAAAGCATTACAACAAGCTCCCAGGTCAGAGACTAGAACTGATATTTCAAACTCAGAAAAAATGTCACAATGCATGCTAGAATATTGCACATTAGGGATGCACATTTTTTATATCCACCTACGTGAAACAGGAATATATATCAGACTGAGAATCCATTATGTCTCTTCCATCCTTGATTTGTCATCTAGTGATAAGGAAAATATTATTTTTTCTTGATTGTTCTTCTAAATCAAGGAACCACACAAAAATAGCATATTAAATTATTTATCCACAATTACAGATTTTCTTTCAATTAATTTGACTTAAAAAGAAACATACTATATCCAAATATTTAGGATACATTATTACATGAGGAACTATATTACCAAAAAAAAAAAAAAAAAAAAAAAAAAAAAAAAAAAAAAAAAAAAAAAAAAAAAAAAAAAAAAAAAAAAAAAAAAAAAAAATCCAAATCAGAGTCTGGACTACTTCAAAACTTACAACTTGAACATATCTTCCACTTTTTTAAAACCCAAAAACTTTCCCATTCTTTATATAGTGAAGCAAGCGGTATTAATTCTCAATCGACAATAAGCTATCCCCTTGATCATTATGTTGTTCTTCCATGGTCAATGACTATTTAATTTTCTCCATGGTCACACTGGATAACATTCAAATGCAAACCATATGGAGAACATTATCAGCATGCTTCGAAACAGTGGGCCATAGTCCCAGTGCCCATGCCAGAACTTACTTAGCACATGTTCAATGATGAGAGGCTTAGCAAGCACGAACTTTGTTTATCAACCATTTAGGGTTGAAATTATTGTTTAAAGAAACAACCTTTTATACGTTGCAGAATGCAATCCCGTCTACAAGATTGTGTTTCTCAATAGTGGCTACAACAGCAATGCCAAACAAACCATAAGTTTTGGAGTCAATTAAGGGTCTTGATCTCATGTTATTTAAGCAGGAAAATCACTGGATTTCACTTTTAGAAATCAGGAACATTTTGTAATTTTCAGCTGTTCTGGAAAAGGAAGTCTTGCTTTTACTTTGAACCTTATTTTCATAGTACTCATTGATTAAATTCATCCTTTACATTTTGTATGGGATCCTAAATCCCTACAGAACAATGGCCAGTTCTAAGTGTCAAATGTCTGAAAAAGTTCAGGACTATCTCAGGCAATTTGTTGCATCGAAAATAACCTTTCTCTATAAAATATTTCCCAAAGAACTTATTTTCTGGAAAAGGAAGTCTTACTTTTACTTTGTGTAGAAGATTGTGGAAAATTATTGTTGTATATTTTTCATCAATAGGGTCACATATATATACATATACAGGATACTATAAACCTATTAGGAATCTAACTCCTAACAGCCAACCTATTAGGAATCTAACTCCTAACAGAACTCTATTTACAACTAGTCCTTAACACTCCCCCTCAAGTTGGAGCATAGATGTTAATCATGTCCAACTTTTTACAAAGATAGTTAACCCAAGGTTCATTTAGAGCTTTTGTAAAGATATCTCCTAACTGTTCACTTGTTTTAACATACCCTGTAGAGATAACACCCTGTTGTATCTTTTCATAATGAAATGACAATCAATCTCGATATGTTTTGTTCGTTCATGGAATACTGGATTTGATGCAATATGAAGAGCAGCTTGATTATCACACCATAACTTTTTGCAAGGCAAGGACGACTTGAAGCCAATTTCTCTAACAATTGACGAATCCCAAATTGTCTCACAAGTAGGATTGCCGCCATAGCTCATATTCTATCAGCACTCGATTTCATGAGACTACATTTTGTTTCTTGCTCTCTCCACGTATCAAGTTTCCACCCACCAAAGACACAATATCCTGAAGTTGATCTTCTATCAACCTTCGAACATGCCCAATCCGCATCCCGAAAAAACACTCAATGTCCAAAATGCCCATGATTACTGGTAAAGGAGACCCACGGACCTGGATTATCTTTCAAGTAGCACAAAATATGTCCTACAAGCTTCCCCAATTGAAATAACAGTAGCAAGAAAGACATTAAACTGGCTTAAGACGCTCACAGAGGTAAGCAATATCTGGACGTGTTACCGTAAGAATATTCAGTTTGCCCACCAATCTTCTATAACATCTCGAGATCACAAATAGGCTGCAACCAATCGAAGTTTGCAAATAGAGTGTCATTGGAGTACTGCATGGCTTGGCACCCAACTTTCCAGTTTCCTTTAGTAAGTCAAGGACATACTTCCTTTGAGATAAGAAGATGCCTCTCTTACACCTAGATGCTTCTATACCCAAAAAATACTTCAACAATCCTAAGTCTTTTGTCTAGAACTGAGTCTAGAGGAATGACTTGAGTGATGTAATTCCTACAAAATCACTCCCTGTAATAACAATGTCATCAACATAAACCACAAGTAGAATCAAACCAGTGTTAGTACTTCTGAAAAATACAGAATGATCAAGAAGTACTCTTCTGCATGCCAAATTGGTGAACCACATTGCAAAATCTACCAAACCAAGCTCGAGGACTCTGTTTTAGGCCATAAAGAGATTTAGAGATTGTTTCGAAGTTTACACACTTTTACCCAACGTCCCTACTGGCAACCAAAGCCTTAGTGGTTGCATCCATGATAAAACTTCGCTCTCTTGAAGATCCCCCATGATAGAAAGGGCATTTCTCTTAACAATCCAGCATGATGTATAAGGCCAGCTTACAAAGTAGCTGCCCTAAAGAATAAACAAACGAACAGAAGACATTTTGGGCCACAGGAGAAAAGAAAGTATCAGAGTAATCAAGGCCATAAATCTGAGAATAGCCCTTAGCAATAATTCAAGCCTTAGACGGGGCAACAGATCCATTCAAGTGATTCATTTTAACCAGTGAAAAACCCATTTACAACCAATAGCTTTCTTACCTGCCGGTGGAGAGGCACAAGATCCCAAGTACCATTAGTATCTAAGGCGGGACAGCCCAATTTCCTCTTTCATTTGCGCACACCAACCAGGATGGGACAAAGCTTGGACAACAGTTTTACGGATAGAGACAGTAGTCTTAGTGGTTACTTACAACAACGAGCAGCTGAGGATAGACAGATAAGGTGATAGGTCACTAACATATACAACACGATAACATGGGATATGTACAGTGTGTACCTTTTCGAAGAGCAATGGGAAGGTCAAGGTCTGACGGGGAGCAGGGATGGCACTATTCGAAGAGCAATGGGAAGGTCAAGGTCTGACGGAGCAGTGGATGGCACAGGCTCAGGTTGAGTGGAGGGAACCGGATCTTCTGTTGAAGCGGTGGATAGAGGAAGTGAGTCAAGAGTTTCTGGTCTCCTAGAATAAACCTGTTCAGAACGAGGGTGGACAGATGCTGGTGCAGGAGGGGGAATAGGAGGAGCAGACTCTGTAGTAGGAGCAGGTGTAAGTTCAGGAACAGGAACAAGAGCAGGAGAGCTAGGAAATTGTTGGATAGCGTAGACTAAAAGCTCATCATCCTCCCCCTCACTCTTATATATAGGAGAAGGAAAAAATTGAGTATTCTCAAAAAATGTGACATCGACAAAAATAAAATAACGGTCAAGATCGGAAGAGAAACAACGATATCCCTTTTGATGCCGAAAATACCCAAGGAAAATACAACGAAGGGATTGGATCTAATTTGGAAACCTATGGACGAACATCACGAATAAAACAAGTACAACCAAAAATACGAGGTTCAATAGGGAATAAAAGTTTAGAAGGGAAACAAGACACTATAAGGAATAGCACCATTAAGCACAGAAGAAGGCATGCAATTAATAAAAAAACATGCACTAGAGACAGCATCCGCCCAAAAATGTTTAGGGACCTTCATTTGAAATAGGAGTGCCCTAGCAACCTCAAGAAGATGTCGATTTTTTCTTTCTGCAACCGAGAAGGAGTATCAACACAAGATGGATGAAGAATATCATTCTATGACAATATAGATTGCGAAGGAACGTAAGATAGATATTCTTTTAGCATCTGTCACTTTGCAATGTCGCGAAACAGAGGTATTAAATTGATTTTTTAACCGCACATAGGAATAGAAAATAGAGAAACTATCTCAGAACGAATTTTTCATTAAAAATAATCCAAGTAACACGGAATAATCTCATCCACAAAAGATTACGAAATAATCGAAAAGCCTGTTTTTAGAAAATTAACAGGACATGGACCCCAAACATCAAGAAATGAACTAAATTCAAAAGGGGATGAAGCCCGTTTATTGACTCGAGGAACTAAGGTAAACGATGATGTTTGGCAAATTTGACAGATTCACATTCTAAAATCATAAAGGACTGGAAACTGCGGACACAACTTCTTTTAAAGTATGTCAATGAAGGATGACCTCAAACGACAATAACCTCAAGAAGGGAGAGAAGCATAACAACACAAGCCAAGATGACGAAACTTGTTAATCCAAAAGATAAAGGGGCCACCAGACTCACGCTCCTCTACCATTAATCCGCTTCGTCAAAAGATTCCTGAAACACACAATAATGATAGGAATAAAATTTAACACAAACAATTCAGTTAGAACGAGTAATTTTGTAACAGATTAATAGATTGAATGAAAAACGAGGCAAACCCAGAAAAAACAGAAGACAACGGAAGAGATGGGAATGCGATTGGCCCACCGGACACCTAGCCGGTTGCCAAATACACTTGACAAAAGATGTGGACCCATCAGTAGGAGTAAACATGACATTAAATTGTTCGGTTCTTTAACTAAGGATAAGAGACTAGGCTTACCTGTCATATGATCTGTGCAACCAGACATCAATGACCAGACCCACTCTGATGAGGTAGACATAAGACATGTAGTAGAAGTACCTGAATTGGCAGCAGCAGCAATTGAGGAATCAGTAGACTTAGAAGAACGGTATCCAGAGAGCTCAGCATACTCCGCAGCAGAAATTGTTACAGTGTTCTCAGAAGAAGTAACAGCAGAATCTTGAGTGGCCATATTTGCCCTTAGGGGCTTATTTAGCAGTTTCTTACAATACCGTTTAGTGTGACTAGGTTCATGGCAATAACGGCAGATAAGAATGCTTGCCTCCTGATTAATTGGTCCATTACTACGGTTATGTCCTCCTCTTCCTCTGTTTCCTGGCTGTCTTTCCTGGCTGTCCTAACTATTTGATTACGACTCACAACTAAGGTACTATTATCATAAGGAAGGGGTATAAGAACCTTCACGTATGTTAGTAATCTAGTAAAAAGGTCTAAAAGTCTCCTGAAGAGAGGTAACGTCACTACCTGAAAGAACCTGTGATTTGGCAGTTTCAAAAGTCGGAGCAAAACCTGCAAGAAAACTCATTACAGCCATTTGTTCTCGCTGAGTCTGTTGAACCGTAATATCAAGGCTAAATGACAATAGAACATTAAGTTCCTCGTAAATCTTCTTAAATTCCATGAAATAAGCTGTGAGGGGCTTATCTTGCTGGTCAGCCCGATAAAATCCTTTGCAAACCTCATACATACGGGATAGATTACCTTTTCCCTCATACATACGGGATAGATTACCTTTTCCCGAGTACAAAAATTCAGGATAATCCATCAGTTCCTTAACAAACTCACAATGATTAATTAAACCAATTACTTCACTGTCAATCGAATTCCGAAGTTGTAAAATAATCGAGCATCCTCTCTAAGCCAAATTTGCCTAGCAGCTCCTTCAGGTGGATCATTGGTCAAGTGGTCATCCTTATCCAAACTACAAAAATATATACAAACTGTTTTACTCCATGCCAGAAAATTAGAGCCAGTAAGTTTGTGTTCTGTTATTTTATTCAGTAATGGCACCACATCAGTAATAACAGGTTTCGATTCGGAAGTCCCCGGTGGAGTACTCGTCATGATTTGTGATGAAACGCTCAAAAACAAATGTAGCACGGCAAAGGAAAACTACGATTCTTGGTAACTTGATAGCAGAATAGCAAAGAGG
Organism: Jatropha curcas; assembly: GCF_014843425.1. The sequence continues at coordinate 3,717,523 of NW_023590999.1, read as the reverse complement.
CAGCAGCACAATATAGCAGAATAGCAAAGAGGCAGCAGCACAATATAAATTCACAAATTCAGAATGTACCCGGCAAGGCGACAGCAAAGGTGCAGCACAAAAAACACCACAAAAGTCAAAGAGAGTCGACGCAACACACTGGGTTGCACTGTACTGGCAGAATCGACGCCGAAAACTGAGAGCCGGTGACCGGAGATGGCCGGACGCTCCCCCACGCGCTGGCACGTGAAGAAGGGCAGAAACTTGGAGTGGCGCGTGAAGCCCACTCGCGCGGATTCCAGTGACCAGATTTGGAGGGAGAGCCGATCGGCGGCCTGTCCTTCTTCCTTGGGTGGCGGTGAGACAGAAAGACTAGCCTATGTGGGTGACCTAGACTGGCAGTCACCAAAAAATACCCTCTGCCTGTAGTTTCAACGCAAAAAAGAGCAGAGAAGGAAGAAAAAAAAATAATAATAATAACGAGCCCAGGGGGCTCTGATACCATGTAGAATATTGTGGAAAACTATTGTTGTATATTTTTCATGAATAGGGTCACATATATATACATATACAGGATACTATAAACCTATTAGGAATCTAACTCCTAACAGAACTCTATTTACAACTAGTCCTTAACACGGAATCTAACTCCTAACAGAACTCTATTTACAACTAGTCCTTAACACTATGAGCCTTATTTTCATAGTACTCATAGATTAAGAAAAAAATCACCCTTCATATTTTGTATGGGATCCTAAATCCCTACAGAACAAGGGCCAGTTCTAAGAGTCAAATGTCTTAAAAGGTCCAGCATTATCTTAGGCAATTTGTTGCATAGAAAATAACCTATCTCTGTAAAATATTTCCCAAAGAACTTATTTTCTGTTGTTTGGTTTCAACATTGAAAATCTGTCGGAAGACATTAACATTTTTAATTTATAGATTATAAAAATATTTATATTTATAAAAATTTAATATTTTATTAATTTATTGTTAAATATGAGGAAAAAAACATAAAAATAGTAAATTGTGGTGGTTGCTGATGATAGAGGTGGCCTCCAGTGGCTGTCGACGAACAGTGGTGGTTGGTGGTGGGCATTGGTGGATTAATAGCATCTATTTATATGTTTTTCTTTCATTATAATGAGTTTGCAAAGGTTTGGAAAATAACTTCCTATTTTGAAGAAGGGAAGTCATGTTTCTTGAAAAATGACTTAGTTTTCCTTTAACCGGAAAAATATTTTCCATCGAATTATTTTCCTAGGTGCCCCAAACACCAAAAAGTACAGAAAATGTTTTCAGGAAAATAAATTCTGTGAAACAAACAGAATATATATATAAATATCTGAGCTTGTGTTTTCGTGATAAAAATTAATAATAATTTGTCATTGAAACTTTTGCTGCTACTTTGGATTGTGTGCTGCAGTTCAATACGGTATGTGGTGCCTAATAATTCTAAGTGTGAAGCTTAGAATCTTATCACTTTTCTTCAAGTTCGCAGGCATATTTTACAGTTCCAGTAACATTCAGGTCAGAAAGTCTTCACTAATCAAATAGTTTCAGCCTATCCGCATTTCCCCAAAACTGTCAATGAGTAGTATTCACAGTATTACAACTTCCTATCAAACAACCACAGAAACTTGTCTTTTCTTCTGCTATCCACTTCAACCAAGTTACAATCAGTAACTTAAATTCTCTGCTTGAATTTCTATTTACCGTAGCTTATAAATGAATTATAAACCAGTCCTAAATAGCTAAACCTACAAGCTATCTTATATTATGATGATTATTCAAGAATTGCCCACATCCCAGGGCAGCAGATTGGTCTACATAACTAAACTGGGTCACTATTTTCTTCTGGTTAGCTACATGTCTCCTGAGCAACTCACTCATCACTCGAGCACCAGCCATCATAAACTTACAGATTATCAATGTTAAGTTGTCCATCTACCAAAATTTAATTCATAGATTACCCAAGCCTTGGGTCTCTTGTAGGTCAAGTTCTTCAGATTTCTTACTATGAGCCAAAATAAATTGACTAATCTGCATAAATTGCTAGTTCAAAAATATGTACAAATTTGCCCTAAATGTTCAAAAAAGCATCTATATATTTGCATTTCTATGAGACATTCTTTATGTTGATCGACGATAAGTTGCAAGCTTTATTCAATGATACCTAAGTGTTTCAAGTTTTATGACTATGATACATTAAGTTATCTGTTGCAACAAGAAGAATCCTTTTCATACAAGTCTAGTTTATCATTTCCTGAACTTTGATTTGTAGACCCACAGTATCGACATCCTTTTTCACAAGAGCATTTATGCTTAAAACATTGAATCACAAAGTACATCCAGAAGAGATGAACTTTTTAATTTGGGTTCATGGCATGTCAAACATGAACAATAAAGATTTAAACAAAGTACCTACATGATTTGTCACATCTTGATGCAAGACTTGCACCTTCTCTTCCAGCTCCACCTATTAAGGTTAAAAAATCACATCAACAAACATTTAACCATAAAAAGGAAAACAAAAGCTCCAACATTGAATGCAAACAGAGACAATTAAAGTTAGAAAATGATGCCAAAAGTGATGCCTTTTTAATATACAAGAAATTCAATCATGAGTAGAAAAGTCAAATTGACACGATTCATTCACCAACTCAACATCACCCAAATGCAGAGTTGAGTTTTTAATGACCGTAACTTTCCACAAAAAGACCAAATCCAGATATTATTTTTGTAGGGTTAAAATGGAGAGAATCTGGTGAAAAAAAAAAAAGGATGCTAAAACCCTGTAAAATTGCAGATTCTGTACTGTGCTGTGAATTGAAAGGAATGCTTAATTTTCAAGACCACTTTTTTTCGCCTTCTTATCTATTGTAAGAACAAGTGCTTTTCTTTGCTTCTTCATGAGCATATCCAACAAGTAGGGGTGTTCATCAAGCCGCCTAAACCGCCCAAACCAATCCAAAACCTCGGATTTAAAAGATTGATGGTTTGGTTTGATTTTGTAAAATTTAAAAATCGAGCTTTTGGTTTGGTTTTATGGTTTAGAGTTAAAACCATCCACACCGAACTAAACCGTTATATCTATATATGTTTGAACTTTTAAATTGAATTCAATTTTTTTGAATGGAAATTTCCTTTGTATTGATTAATTTATATTGGATAGTAAATTATGAGATTAGTTTATATTGGATAATAATTAAACAACAATTTCTTAATAATTAGATGAATTATATAATTATTTTATAAAATGTTCAAATGTTAAAAATTCATGTAAAATTAGACTAATATATATGTACAAACTAAGAATATACATATAAAAAAATTAATTTAAAAACTTTTAATAGCTATTCAAAATCATGTGTATTTTATGGTATAGTTTTATTAATTCATTTTTCATATTTAGTATAAAGTTAATCTTTTTTACTTGTTAACAAGATGAATGAGGAAGTTTAATATCTCTTATTTCAAACCGCCTAAACCACCAAACCGAACCAAACTAAACCACTGTTAAAGGTTTGGTTTGGTTTGAATTTTTTGATGATTTGGTTTGATTTTAATTTTTTTTTCAAATTGCCACTTTAAGTTTGGTTTGATTATTATATTCAAACCGAACCAAACCGACCCACGAACAGCCCTACCAACAAGGACTCTCCTTGAACTGTTCTTACGAGTTTTTCAGCTTGATTGCAAGGCACTGTTTATCAAATTTTTTGGTTTTGTATTTAATCTAATTTTGCTGCTGACGTTTAGCAGGTTACCTCGTCCTCCATGTAGTAATCTTCTATTCTTATTTATTAGTGAACTTTCTTTGATCATCAAAAGTGAAAAAAAAAAAAGAAGAATTATCTAAAATAGTCCCTAATACAAAGATTAACACCCACCAAGGGATCATGATCTTAGGGTGAGAATCTACAAAATATTTTCCCAAAAATAATTCTCTAACAACAACCACTAAACCTTAGTCCCAAACTAATTGGAGTCAACTATATGAATCCTTTGTTTCCAATATCTGCTCTAACTAACATAATTCTCTAACCAACATAAGATATTCCCAAATAATAATACAATAAGATTCCTACATAGGATAGGAAGATCCTGATTATGAAGCAATTTTGAACTGATAAAAATTTATAAGAAAAACTGAATTATCTAGATTTAGAATTAAATCATCATGACTCACTAACTTTTCCCTTGACTGCATCACCTCCCTTAATGGTGAGCACAATCCCTAGCCAAGTGAGCCACGCCCCGTTATTAGGCATCAGGCACTAAAAACGAACATAAGACGTGGATCTAGGGAACACATTTCCAGTGAACTTTACAAGGAGGAACATAATCATGAAAGAGCCAAAAAAAAAAAAAAAAAAAAAAAAAAATGCTCCAATTTTTTCTTTGTGCATAAAAAATAACATAATGTAATTTCTCCTCCCCAGCATGAAATTTTTACCATACGAGAAATACAGGGAATGATAAAAACTGCAGAAGAAAATTCATCGTGCACATGGATATGACCTCAACTTAGGCTGCAGGGTGTAAAGTATGAAAAATAATTAGGCAACACAATGGGAAACTTACAATAGTTGGCTGTCTGAGCAGCCCATCTCTTATTCTCTGATGCAAATCCTCGCATTCTTCCTGCAACACATAGAACAAAGCTGAGGAAGCCCATGAGCTACATGCACAATTATGCAAATTTGTACTAGAATAAATGGTAATCTACAATGCAGGCTGCAACCAGTCAACCAAAATGCAGAACTTTTTGCTTTGACATATGCAGCAGCTGTTATGATCCCAAACTCATATTTATTTAAATATGCCTATTTCTCAAATTTACTGTTTCCTGGGTATAAAATAAAAGATCCTAGAAAGGCCTTAGAATAAAATTGGAACATGAGATCATGCTAATGCAGAATGTAGAGATAATCAGGTAATATGATGGGGAGCACGGGGAAAAGCTAACCTCTGGTTACATTGCTATTCATGCAAAAAGTGTTTAGTGTCTAAAAGCTTAATGTTTAGATTTTTACATCAATGATTCATGCACAAGTCTAGAGCTTGCAATCATAGTGGATTCAGGTCATTTCAGTAGCCATTTTAAGCATGCATGCCAAAATGCAGGAACATCTCCAAGACTCCATAGCAACAACTTCATTCAGAACATAATGGAAAACATTTCTTTCAAGTCCCACCATTTTCTCAGATTTGATTATGATCAGTCAATTTTCTTTATTCATTTGTTAACCTTTTTTTCCCAAAAAGAAAACGTTAACCAGAATGGAGAAGTTCAAGGAACTTAACTAATTATCTCTTCATAGTATATCTTTAGGTTCTCAGCAAACACTTTACCCATTTTTTCTAAGACTATGGCCAATAATATTGTCAAATTTAGTCCAATGAGAATGTTTTTTCCTCCCAAGTTCTCATTGCAAAAGTTGGTATTCGGTGCTATTGGGAATTGAGGAAAGAATAAGGGGAGGGTTTGTAGGGAGAGCAATCTTGTCAAAGGTAACTCACATATAACAAAAATGGTTATGGCTTCTCCTATTTTCTGAAAGTTATTGGACAATAGCCAATTATAAAATGAGTTTTTCAATGTCAAGAAAGCCTTTTATGACTAATATCTATTGGTTTTCACTAAGCAGCCAATCCTGCATCAATTAATATGAAAAGGCATGAAATTCTTAATTGAAAACTAAATAATTTCAGTACTTATAATTTTGAAATAAACGCTAATTGTTCAGCATCAGTAATGTGGAGGATTGCACATTTTCATTCATAACAAACAAGTAAAAGCAATGTTCTGCCAATTACCTCATGAAAGTTATCATCTGAGAGCATGGATATACAGACATCTTTTACAAAATTTGAAACTTGAAGAACAACATCTGCAGACTTTTCATCGGACCTAGAGGCCCTCTTTAAACCTAGAGAAGAGGAAACAAGATGGGGCTTATTTTTAAACTATCTACAAAAGTTCCAAGGAATTGCCTCACAATATATTGTTACATTCAGAAAATGACATAAACATCAATGAGTTACAGATATCAACAGGATTAGTAAAATGACATTAAATGGAATAATGGATTAAGGACACATGCCAGCAAAAAGGGTCAACCCCCTTTTACAGTGAAAGATAAATGTCATTAGTAAAAAGTAAGACTCCAAGGAATAATTGCATGAGAAAAATCAACGACACAAAGTCCGTTACCTACTGAAGTTGGTTCAACATAAGTGATGTGCGCATTGGAAATGTAGAAAAATCAATAAAAAATCATAGCAAAATAAAATTCTTCCCTCAAGTTATGTTGTGCACATAAAGGGAATTCCAACCGCCACTGATGCCTATTTAACACAGATACAAAAGCTCATAACAGCAAACCCCAAATTCTACCAAGCTCTTTGAGAAACTAATAGTATCATCATAATCAAGCCAACGATATCCTGTTCTTCTTCTTCTTCTTCTTCTTCCTCTTCCTAAGAGTTTAGACCCCAATGCCTTCTTCCTCTTTATCCATGTCCTCCAAATTAGAACCTCCTTGTCCTATAAGCACTTGCATTTAGCCGCTCTAAATAAGTTGGACAGAGAGGGCTTCAAAATTGGGATTAAACCACCAGATCATTTTATGACATTCACCGCTTCACAGTTCATACTTGGTCCTATGTAATTTTATTTATTTATTGACATAAAATACCACATGCGCACTGTTAAAGTCAAATCTAGTAGACAGTAGTAACATTTAATTAACGATAAAGGTAAAACCAGCTGATAAAAGTAAAAGACAAAAGGAAATAAAAAAAACAACCTGAAAGGTACGTATCTCGGCACCTAGGATTCTTTTGAATACTATGCATGACAGCCTTAGCAACCACCAGTAACCATAAACTACAGAATGTTCTCAATCTCATTCTTCATCATTTCAACACAAAACATCTAAATTATATCTCAACCATCCTGATACTACAGACCCACTAAAAAAGCAAAACTGTTTCCCTTAACATTGTACATCTTAGGAATTATAACAATTCTAATGCCCATTTGGCTAAATAGAATTAGAATTTCCCTGGAACCTGCTAAAGAATCTTCATATAAGACAAGAACTCAAACACCTCTGAAACAAAGCATTGGTATGTTGAGTAAAATTAGGTATTTAGGTGCATGTAGCAGATTAAAGGCCATAAATAACAGTGAATTGACTTGTAAACATTCATAGAAGGTACTCTCAAAAAATAGTTTGATTCTTCACATACTTCGAAGAAACTCACTGTCCCTCATTGCAAAAGACTAGAAATCTTAAATGGACCCACAGGTCAACCGTTAACTCACTGACTCTATTCACACAGGTGACAGAAAGGCCTAAGGTTATATTCAGGTATTCACCTCAACCAAACCTTCTACAACCGGAGTTACAAAAATATAGAAACAGCAAAATATTTCAAGAAACAATCTGGAAGAGAAGAACTTCAGAAACTTCTGAAGGAAGAAAGTCCAAAGAGAACAGAGAAAGAGAGCTAGTGGTTCTCTGTCTTAAAGTCTGTTGATTGCACTGCAATTCCCCATCATAACCCGCAATTCAATAGGAGAAGCTTCGCATTTCTATATCTTTAATGTAATTCTTTCAAAAGAAATGCATTGCAATCACATAACTATAGTTGCATAGCAAGCTGACTCTAACTGACAAGTAAAATTAAAACCATTTGCATTTCAATAGTGTGACGCAAACGATTCTCGTTTTCATATTTCAAAAGTAAAAGGAATACAAATGATAGGAAATTTCTTCCAATCTTTTCTCTTTGTTCTTTTTTCAGTCAATACCCAATGAACTGGACTTAGATGAGAAAAATAATATATATATATATATATATATTATTTACAGATTAGTTCATAAGCTTGGGCAGAGAAGAGGTTCATTTTTTTTATATAAATAACAATCAAATGGGAAGTAAGTAATTTTTAATTACCTGTAACTTGCACAAGCATGTGAGAGTTTTTCTGTAGGTAGTCATTCGGGTCAGATTTGATTCGTACAAAGCTCCCTACTATTTTGCCTTCAAAAGTTTCTGGCTCCTTGAGAAGGTCCAGAACTAAACTCCTTTTTAAGTAGACAAGTTTAATATTAGCAGGAATTATGGCAGCAAAACAGCTCTTTGGAGCTTCCGAAACTTTCTTCTTACTAGGTGTTCTTTTGTCTGAAGTCAGATGCTTCTGTTGCTCTTTGGCACCGTCCTCTTCTTCTGAACTAAAAAGCAATTCATCATCTGATTCCACTTGATTTTCAGCAAAATGAGTCCCCAGCATGTCATATATTTTTATCCTGGCAATGGTCTTCCTTCCAAATAGAGAAAGGAGCCGTTCATCACAAACAATCCTCTTCTTTTTTGCTGGATGATTAAGGTTGTGATCATTAACATATTTATTTATAATGCCAGCAACATCATATTGGGAGATTTGTTTGCTAGCATCTATACCAGTTGATTCAAGAAACTCAATGAGTGGTCTAGATCCCCACCCAATAAATTCCAGTTTCTTTGTTCTAGCCTTTCGTTTCATACCTATGGAAAAATTTTGATGTCCTGTGTGTTCTTCCACCCAAAACTGCTCATTCTCGCCCATGTTTTGAAAATAACGAATATAACAGCTAAACCGTCTCACTGTGATATTTAATGAATCTCAGCCTCGGCCTTTTTTTCCGCTAGAACCGGAATACAAATCTCTATGTTTCAAAAAATTCAGAATCTATCACATACCCTGCAAGAGAAAAGGACTGCTATAAGCCTGGCTGATTTACAATTGAACTGGTTCAAGACCAACAAAACAAAGCAAAAGAAAAGAATAACGCAGAAACTAAAATTTAGAGATGCACCATCTTGTTCTTATTTAATGGAGAGATAGAGAGAGAAATAAAAATATCCAGCAACATGTTAAATCTGCCATAAAAATCAATTTTTCCGAACTCCCTTTAGCTAGGCTCCCTAGTATGTGTTAATATCGCAATCACAGTTAATGAGCAAAGAACCGAAGCAAACCACCAACAATCTAAGGATTTGGTTTGTGGTTAAGCTGAAAACTAAGTGCAATAAATTTATGAGCAAAATTCAAAGTCCTCGATAATATAAATACATTAGTTTCTAAATTACAAAATTATTTAAAAGCTAATAAATAAGTGCAAGTTTTAAGGCCTTTAATGCCATCATTCAACGCTTAAATTTAAAATTTCCAATGCTTTGTAGTTCTTAATTGTTTAGTAAACCTTATTTCAGCACAAATAAAAGTTTGATTCATAGTTTCAAGAGAATTTTGACTAAATTGAAACTAATACTATATAAAGAAACGCATTATCAAACAATTTAAAATTAAAAACAACTACAAATTTTACTTTTAAGCACTGAATTACATTACCAACCACCGCAACAATCAATAACACACAATACAGTTTCAATCATACAGGGGAAAACACAAGAGAGGCTTCGCACCTGCGCACTGGAGCAGCGGAGATAGCATGCAGCGGCCAGCTGGATGTAGCGACGTCGTTTAATCGACCTTGTGTCTCACACAGTCGTAAAGCAGTTGAGATGATAGTTAAAGAAGCCTCAACACTACGTGAAGCAGGCTAGGAACTCCATTTTGAGCCAGGGATAATGTTGAAGAAGCCAGAGTATACCGGTGCCGGAGACGCGGTGGTGGCCTTGCAAATTAATGATTAAGGAGGAAGACGGATTGTATGAGGACAGAGACACTGACGCTTGAAGAGCTGAAGAACGGAATTATGGAAGAGCCATTGATTATTTGGACTGGTATTGAATTCTAATTTGGCAATTTGCTTCAGGTCCAGGATGGCGTTTTTAACAGTTACTGATAATACTATTGTATTGTATACGGTAAGTGCTCGGTTGTGACCACTTTTCCATAAATTCAGCACTATCTTGGAAACGATTCCATAAATTACACATATTGCATAATTTTTTTTATTTTTGAAGGTAGCGTAATTATTTTATTAAACGCTTAAATTTAAGAAATTAAATTAATTAAATATCTATTAAATTAATTTAAAAATATAAAAATTATTTATTAAAAAAATGTAAAATTATTATTGCAAAAAAGTTATACTAATAATACGTTAAATCAATATTTTATATATAAAAATGAAAATTTCTAAAAACTATTATTATTAGTGTGAAAATATGTGCAATATTATTGAAATTTGGAAATTCAAGTACACAGTAGATCATTTACAAAGTTCAAGCTGTTCTAAGATTAAAGATGCAAAATTCATAAGTAAATTTATATATTTAGTTAAAAACAATCCATCCAAATTAAAATTACTATGTAATTTATTAATTTTTAACCTAATTTTTAAGGCATTAAAACTAATTTTCAGGAGACCTTTAGTATTTATTAAATTGTATTATATTCATTTTTACATGTATAATTAACATTAAAATCAAGTATATGTTAAAGGGCTAAAAATTTTTTTTACAATTTTGAGGGGCAAAGCGAAAAAACAATAATAATTAATTTATATTGTAAATTAAAAAAAAAATAGCTAGCCTCCTTTTACCATTAAGCGGTATTTTAAGATGATGCATTACATGTGTTAACTCATTCTAATCACTCATTTTTTTAATGATTATAATTGTAATATAATACAATTTTTTGATATATTAATAAAAATCCACATAATTAGAAAAAAGAAATCGAACAGAAAATATAATTTATATTACTATGTTTATTGTGCATCAAGGAATAGGAATTGAGATTATATTAATTTATGTGTTTGGTTAATAGAAAAAATGGAAGGAATGAAATACGATTATATGAATTAGTAGAAATACTACAATATCCATATCAATCAATTTACTATAAATTAATTTATTCAATTAATTATTTTATTAAATTAGACATTTATTGAAGATAGGCATATGTTTAGTTTTAATATTTGCAAATAGTGAAAATGAAAATTATTTTTTAGATTTATAATTTTTATCTTTTAATAAATTTTCAAAAAAATGTAATATTTATGTGACTAAAATATTTTAACAAAATAGATATAGAAATTTATTAATTTAATTCAAAGGTATATATGATATTTTATTTTAAAAATTCCAAAAAACAACCTTCAATTTAAGGGTATATTTGATATTTTATAAAAATTCATCCAATAAACAACATCCAAATCACTTAAGAGCATTTATGGTACTTTAACTATCCATAATAGGAATTAAGAAGGGAGGGTTAAGAATTCCTATTACACACTTTATTTCAAAACCTATTACCTATTGTATAATTTATATTTTACTGAATAAAAGAATAAGGAACTGTGATTGCATTTCTTATCCTAATTACTAATAGGTTTTTCCTAACTAAAAAAAAAATATTTAAAAATTTCCAGAACATCATTAAACATAACAGCTTGAATTCTAATTCTCTATAAGAAAATTTTAAATGCAATAATTAGGAAAATAATAAAAATAAATAGATAATAAAATATAATATTTGCCTTAGAATCTTCTAATATTCTTTTCCTTAAAAATACATTCTTGTTCCTTTTGTATTGGTCAAAGAAGTTAACCTTAAGGACTACCACTCTAATACTTCATCCTTTTTGCAAAACTTCAAAAGTATCAATAGAAACATAATCATGTCCAACATTATAATTTATTATTTATTATGTAAAGAAATAAAGAAATATTTAAAGCAACAGTAAACATCTCAAAATATAAATATAAATATAGATACTTAGATATTTTAGATAATACATTGCTTTCTTAAATCTCACATATATATATATATAAAAAAAAGTATAACCCTATTAATAGATTAATAAATAAAAATAGAATAAAAAGTATTACCAAAGTAATGTATTAAAAATAATAAGTTATCTTTCTATATGGAAGTTGATTAAAACCAAATCTACTCAATACATTAATATAATTACAATATAAGTTGATTATAACATATTATCTTAATATATATGTGAGATTTAAGAAATTACTTATGTTGTAAGAAACTTACTTTAATTAAAGTTTATAATTTACAATTATAACTTTGGCAATATAATTTGGATTAAAAAGGAAATAATATATCCAATTAAATTAAAAATTTATTAAAAATAATAATTTTACATTTTATTTTTTAGCGAAGTAAAGTTGTATTTGATAGTACTATTATTTATAGTGTTTAATAACATAACGTTTGAACTAACTTTTAGAAATTAAATTAGCATTTTATATAATATTAACCCTTGTAATATTTAGCTTTTATTATTTTATGCAAATATACTCATACAGCTAAACAATACTAAAACAACTCACAACTACTAAAATAACCAATTTTGTTGAATATACCATAAATTAGAGGGGAAAATTGTAATTTTGTAATTATCAAATTTATTGTAATTATCAAATTTAAACTTACTTTTTTTTAATAGTCCCAGTGTTCCCCTTCCGATTCCCTATACTTGTGAAATGCTACCTTCATCTAATTTTGTTTGCATAATTTGACAAAACACGCATATTAGGATGCAATCAACAAAAATCATTTTGCCATTTTTTATTCTGAACTCATTAGATATTAGTAAAAGTCATTCATTTAATAGACAATCATAAAGATTATTACGAGAAAAATAATTATTTAAGTATATAAATTTAGAAGTCTTGTAAATATTATGGGACATTAAAAAAGGAATCGTAAGAAAATAAAATGGGAGGAGGGGTAGGTTTTACTAATTCTAATATAAATTTTAAGCTTGAATCATAACCAATCAAATTATAAATTATTTAAAATAATTTCCTTTATTATGCTATAATAAATTAAAAGATAATGAAAAAAATTTAATAAAAGAATAGAATTAGGACAAACTTTTATTGTTTAACCGTAGTTATTTTTACCGACCTTTCATTATTTAATTACTCGTTTCAATCAAGTGTTATCAAGAAATCAAATTAAATTCTTAAATTCTATACCATATTTAGATTATCTATATACATTAAAGTCCTTAAAGATATTATATTCTTACCATATTTAATATATATCTTATATTGTATCTATTTATATATCTATATATATAATTCTGAAGCAAAAAATAGTTTAAAAATGTTGAATTGGCGCTTTGCTTTCTCAGCAATCTATTTTTCTTTTTTTATAAATTTTTGAGCTTTTTCTTTTTTTCAGCAATCTTTTTTTTTTAGAATTTGGAGCTTTTTCTTTCTTTTTTTTTTTTGTTTGCATAAATAACTTTTTTAAATTAAAATTCTATTACAAACGTTATCTATATAGATTTTACTGTATCTATATTAAATTATTTAAATTTAAATTGTAAAGCTTTATCTTCAAATTTATTTCTCATAATCTACTCATCTTTATCTCATTATCTCTATAAAAGCCTTTTTTTTTTTCTCACTTCTTTTATGGTCACAAGAGATTCTGTGAGGTCATTTAGTCGAGCACTGCAAGTAGGTACCATTAAAAATTACAGTTTGGATTTGGAAGAATTTTTAACTCTGTGATTATGTTATTAAACAATTACTTTAGTTTTGAATTATTTTCATTTGTATGATTTCATCACTGTTGTTAATTTATGGTGGTGCCATTTTAGCATTTTGTACCAGAAGAAATATGTCAGAGGTAGATTGTATGGACGAATTTACTAATCTTATGATCAAAGATGAAAAGACTGGGATTTGCTGGATTTCATGTTGATCATTTGCTAGATTTTGTGTTGATCATTTGCTAGATTTCTATAAAAATAAGTTTGAGAAGGGTCTTAATAACAATGCTAAGACAAGGCAGCAAAATTAAACCATGTACATGTTCTTACAGTATTGGATGATCTTAGGTGTTAAAATGAAGAGTATAGAATTATTGTATATAAAAACTATATAATTTTATTTTATGATAATATTTTAATTTAATTGCTTTTGGTGGTCCAATTTTATTTTATGATAATATTTTAATTTAATTGCTTTTGGTGGTCCAATTTTTTGAAACATTTTATTTATATAAAACTAATTATACCAATTAATTATCCAACTCTAAATTAAATGAATTAGTTTGAACTTTTATGTTTTTGAGCTTTTATGTGAAGTAATTAACACACTCTTAATTAAGTGTTTTAATAAGAAATAAGTTCTAAGACCTATAACTAATTAAGGGATATTTAATAATATCATTCAGTTTTTTAAGTTAAAAATTTTAGCCCTTATTACTAAATACGATAATTTCAATAATAAAATTTATTAATGTATACTTTAATGTATTCTTACTATATTTAATGTATACTTTATATAATATATAATAAAATTTATTAATCTATCCAATAGAATTCTAGATTTAAATAGAAAATTAATGTGATTAATTAAAATTAAATTACTGTTATTTTACAACTAATAAAATTAAAATATCCAATGATATTTTTGTCAATTCATAAACTTAATAGGGACGTTTTTCGCAATCCCGATGTTCCCCTCCCCATTCGTACTTCTATATATACTAGTATTTTTCATGACGTGCATTGCACATTGACTATGCTCGTTATATACTAATTTTTTTGTAATCTTTTAATTTTTTTTATCTATATAATATTAAAGTATACGTTTTTATTTAGATTAAAATAAATACAAGTATTTTTTGTATTGCACTTTATCGTAAAAGCTATTTGTAATTTCTTTTGTACTTAATTTTATTTTTATATAATGAAATGGTTTCAAACTGAATGGATAATGATATTTGGCTACAACAAGAGTATTATTTATCTAGTGTATTAGAGAAAGTAATATATGCACATACCCAAAAATTTTTAAAACCCTAAAAAGTGACATAAAACAGAAATATAGATTTTTAGTTTTTTTCCAATTTCCTAAATACTATTTTTTTTTAAGTCAAACAGATTTAGGATATAAGAAAAAAAAATCAAGAAAATTAAAAATGTTTAATCATCAAAAAGCCATCTATTTATTGCAAGAAAGATATAAATCTCTTACCAAATTCAAATAATAATAGTTACCTATAACTCATGTAACGTTTAGTTTTCAGCGTTTGAGGAAAAACTATTAAAACAGCCAACAACTACCAAAACAACTAATTTTACGGAATAGACCCAAACTGTTTAAATTTAGTTCCTGTGAATTGTTAGGGATTTTCAATGCTGCAGTTGATTCCCGTTGATTCCAATAAGCAGTTGGATTAGGGTATAAATGTATTTGATAACTTGGTAATTTTTTGTCAATCAAAATGAATGGACTTACGCATCAATTTTTTTTGTTATAGGACTGGATTTGATTTGATGTTGCTGCTTCATCCAGCTAGTGTGAAGGTAATTAAATATTTATTATGTGTATAATTGAATTTGTTTGAATAGAGTATTTTTAATTGCTAAATGTTAGGATACTTTGAAGGACTAGCTGTTTGAGAATTAGAAAATAAAATAATTAAACTATCTAGATGAAATTTATAAAATAAAATCAAGAGCAACAACGTGATGCATGTGAGCAGGTTTTGTTAGAGCAGGTTGAACATCAGAACAGGTTTTGTTTCATACAAGAAGATGAGAGTAGAAACATAAGGGCTATGTCCAATTGAATGAATAAATCAATCAAACACAATAAATTCTTCATGTAAAATAATTTAAACAAATACAATAAATTTTTCACGTAAAATAAATCAAGGAACACAATAAACTTTAAGGCACAAGCAAAAATTAAAGTCCCAACGATGGTATAAAAGAAGAACTCTTAATGATCAGTAAATTCTTCTAATGGTCATTAAAATGAAAAGAGTAGAAAAAATTTATTCTTCTACAAAAGAATAAACACAATAAAATGTAGCTAACTCTTGTCAATCAATCAAGCAATCAACAAAAAAATTAAAAGAAAAGTATAAAAGTACCTTATAATATGAGAAAATTTGTAGTATAAAAATACTCTTAATGACCCAGTTGCTATAGATTTAACGAAGGCTGTATTGTGTAACAGTTTTTTAAATAGCTTTTAGCTTTTTGACCGGTTAAAATATTAAGCTAAATGCTATTTTTTTATAGCGTTCGGTAACATAGTGTTTGAACTATCTTTTAGTAGTTAAAGTAGTATTTTATAAAAAAGTTAACTCATATGTTTAGCTTTTAGCATTTCATAAAAAATTATTTAAACAATTAACAGTTATAGGCTACTAAAATAACTAATTTTACTTAACAGACGGAACTATTAAACCAAACCACATGTTTAATACGTAAAGCCTTACATATATCACCTGAATCTTGAAACTAGGTTCACGCACCATCCCTCCTTCTTCTACCTAAGACAAGATTAATAAATTTGCATATATATGCATTGAACTTCTCTACCCATCTTCTCCTACAAATCACTCATCCACTTTCTCTCTTCTCCAAATCTCTTTATCTCTCTCTCTCTCTCTCTCTCTTTCAAGAACTATGGAAATGGTTGTGTCAAGTTTTTCCCAAGAGAAAGTTTATCTTTCTCTTGCAATATTTGTATCTATATGTTTATACATTTTCTTGATGATTCTTGAGTCTTGATGGAGTTGGTTCCCTCGAGATATTTTCTTTCCTTCACTACTCACAGAAAGATTAGCTTCAGTACTGCTGATTGATTCTAATGATTCTGCGAATTCGATCGCGAGAGAGCAATTTTGACATGTATATATATAGCAGGAGTAATAGTGTTAATCTCTGACCATAGTGAAATATAGAATTCTTATACAAACAAGTTACTTGATGTGAATGCTAAAGTGCCTTTTTGCTTTAGAGCTTCTAGTGTTCTTCTTCTTTATTTATTTATTTGTTCTTTCTAAATTGAATTGAATTGGTTCTTATTCTATCTCTTCATTCACATTTCGAATTGGAAAGGGAGATCAATCTCCATGTCTATGTACCTATTTTTTAACTTCATGAGATAAATTGTGATTTGAGTATGGATCCAAAGGGAAGGATTGTGGCCTTTTAAAATTTTTGTGTAATCCAAATCTTATTAGAATTTATAGCCATAATATAAATAACTAGAGCATATAACATTAGAATTTGGAAAAAATATTTTTGTTTCAGCATACTAATAAATATAATATTGAGCAGATGCAACAATCGTTTAAAACGATTTTAATTTCGATTTGCTGATTCCAATGCAACAAGTGTAGCCTCACTCTTAACTCACCGAATTAGTGAAAATTATTGTGGTCAAGAGGATTTCGAGACCCCTCATTACTACAGGCTACACAACAAGTGTAGCTCGCCTCATAATTTTCCAAATTGTTGAAAACTATCACGGTCGAAGTAACACGAACTCGAGACTTCTTCTTATTCATCGCATAAGTGAAAAGATCAATCGGAGAATACCTGATTGACTATAGTCTGTAATGTAATCTATTTAACACCATATCACATTTTTAATGAATAAATTGTAACGAAGGCCGTAATTAGTACGAGTCATGAAATTAATTACTATGGATCATGAAATCCTTATTATTTTAGCTTTTTTATATTGATGGAACAAATTTTGTAAAAATTTAATGAAGAGATATGGGAGAAAACTAAATTTTGGAAGAGAAAATATAAGTTAGGATTGGAGTTGATAAAGGTTATTTTGCAATCTATTTCTTAATAGTCATTAAAATGGCTCTCATCATTCCTCGAATAGAAGATGGGTAGGTTAAAAACAATATAAAACGACATACAATGCTTGGTTATCTAAAAATTGTTTTATAGACATCAATAGGGGAAAATTTACCGGGAAAACTATAGAAATTCTTTATATTTATTTTTCTTATATCCAAAATAAATATTAGTGGATAAATTGGAGTGATATATTTTTTTAAAGAAAAAATCTTAATAATATTTTTTGCAATTCAATTTTTTTTTTATATTAGTATTTACATTGACATATAACTCAATATTGTTTTTAGCTATTAGTAATTTTTTATTCCAAATATAAGGACTTTCTATGTAACTATTAATTTTTATGGACCTTGTTTTATAGTTATAACTATATTAGTACTAATTAATAAATAATGCAATTATAGTTATACTTTATTAGCACTAATTAATTAATAATGCAATTAACTATTTACCAATCATGAAAGTAATCTTACGACAAGACTGTACCTAGACAAACTTATGTAATATTTAAAGTTGCTAATATATCGTAATAATCCGAACTTTAAATTCTATTCTGTTTTGCTTTTTCTATCAATTTTATTTTAGTTTTGACATTTTGTAGCAATTGCATCTTTAATTGTAATTAATAATGTAATTGCAAATAAAAAAATATTTTTATCATTTCTTTAAAAATAATAATAATATTAAAAATTCAAAATATGCTTTGAATATCAATTACATATAATGGGTGACATTTTGTAAATTTAGAAATATAATATTTGAGGCTTGTGCAATTAAAATTTTAAAGAACTTACTTATTTATTTTTATTTTTATAATTTTACTATGTCATCGATCCAAAAAATTACCGCAGATAAGATTTTTGTCATAGTTAAATATAGATAATATAAAAAAAATACAATAATTAAAATTATATTTTATTAAATGAGTTTTTATATGTGTTTAGGGATTTTTTGTAAGTAGCAGAAATTTGTGTTATTAAATTTTTTTTTTTGTGTAAACTACCGGTATCTGGACTCTATTATATTATGGAAATTACTAGGGACCATCTAATCCGGCTCGGGCGTAGTCACAATTAAGACTCCTCGTTCCTCTCTGCAAGTACGTTTAGATAATATCGAATCCGATAGCTCTCTCTACATGTCAGCCTGCGTTGCTAATTGAACCGCAATCTGTAGGTTGTGTTATTAAATTATTAATTTGTACATTTATTTCAAAATTTAAAATTTAATCTGCATAACATTATTTATTTAGACTAATGGATTTTTTTTAAATTATATGTTTTAAAAATAATAAAAATATTTTTTATTTGCAATTACATTATTAATTACAATTGTAAGTGCTGTTGCTATAGAAAATCAACATTAGGATAGAATTAGTAAAAAAAATCAAAATAAAATGAAATTGGAAAAACCTATAAAATTTGAAATATTCTGATATATTATGCTAACTTAAATAACAATGATGTTTAACAATCATATATTACACATGCGAATTAGTACAATTTTTGTTTTGAACCAGTCTTAACACAAATTATGTGACTAAGGACACAAATTTATGATATATCATGCAATTCTTTGTATTTTTGTTTTCTTATACCAAAGCTTGATAAGATTTTATAAAATTCATATAATGGTACATATCAGAACTTTTTAAATATGAGATATTAGAGATAACTAAATTAACAGAAATTTATAGATATTTGATTTTGTGCATCTTGTAAAGCCTAGTGATAGTAATAATATATAACGAAATGAGAATGACAAATGAGAATTTATATATGCTAAGTTGAGATTAGCCCTTCTTTGGAGCAAATGAATTCCACAAAATTTTGTGAAATTCACTTAGAAATCTATATTTTTGTCATTGAAATGAAAAAAAAAAGTGTAGATTTCAATTTTAGAAATTTAATTTTAAAAAATTGAATATAACTACACCAAATTATATAAAAATAGGTGTTATTTCCAAAATGAATATAGCTGTGATCGGAAAATAGGAGAGGGAGAGAGAAGACTAGAGCGGCGCTGGGTTAGGGAGGTGACACGGCAAGGAGATGGTGGCACAGGCGGCTCACTGGTGATCAGAAAAACGAAGGGGGAGGGGGAAAAAGGTGAAGTCGGTGCTGGAAATAAGGGGAGGAGAGTTTCTAAAAGGTGTTTGGGTGGGTTTTTGGGGCTGATTTGGTTCGATCCAGGTTTGGTTTGGTTAAAATCGTGATTTTTGTGCGGTTTTTGATTTTCAATCGATTTTTATTCTGGTTTTCAATTAATTGTGAGGTTGATTCAACTACATAAATTATATATTTATATTTTACTGGTTAAATAAATTCGTAGGGTGTTAATTTATTAAAATTTTAAATGAAAAATTTTAAAAATATAAATTCAGGTTGTTTCAAGTTCATACATGATTATGTGAAATTTAATTAAATTATATATTTTAGGTTAACCATACTAAATATAAAAATTAATTTAAAAATGAATTTCATATTTTGAATTCATTTATACCAAACAGAATGTAAAATACCATCATAAATCAACCATATTCTTGCTTCAATTTAATGCCAGAAATCAAAGACGTCATACTAAATCTCAGTTGCACCTCGCAAGCCTAACTAATCATGTTATTGTCATTACGTTTTAAATTTGGGAGAAAGTTTAACTTTACCCGACTGTTATTCAAAAAGAAAAATTAAAAAGGTAACTTTTTTTTAATTCAAATTATCACTTCAATTTGTAACTTATGTACAATCTGTTTTAAAAAAAATTCAAATAATGCGAAAATTTAGGTAAATTCAGAGGCTTTTTGAAGAATCACGCATGAATTATAAATTGAGCATATATATAGTACGAATGAGAAGGTAAATATTAAGATAAACAAAACAAATCACAATTTAATTTCATAATGACAAATTATTCTCTATTTTGATTGGCTAAAAATAATCTAAAAAGATATTAATTTTTAATTTAATTGCTTAATGAATTTTCTACTTTAACTCAAATCCTATTACTTTAAAAACAAAATAAGAAATTATTTCAAATATATAATGATTTACCGCAGCAATTAATAATCAAAAACTTTGCTTATAATAATTGAAATTAAATTAATGGAAAATTTAATGCATTATTTAGAGCATACCAAGACATAGCCTAGTGGTAAATGCATATATTATTTAACACTAGATCCAGATTCGAATCTCACTTCGCCAATACTTTAAAAATGCATTATTTAGATATGTAAACCAAACGAAAATAAATTGCTAATTCCATGATTTAGGTATAGTTGGGTGTAAAAGTTTATTTCAAAATTGAAAGAGACATATGCAACTGGGTTTGTTTATATAATTTTAATCTATCCAACATCATAATATTTTAAATACATAAAACGTCCTACATATAACTAATTAAAAAAAAAAAAAAAGCTAACTATGCGTAGTCTTTTCACTAATTTGTGAGGTATGTTTCAAATTTGAGTACTCTTAATTATAATAGTTTTCAACAATTTGATGAATTAAGAGGAGGACTGCGTCCTAATATGTAGTCCATTTAATAATAGTTGGCTGAAATTATAAAAACAATTATATCATTGTAAGGATGGATAATATTAACATTTTTCCCTATCGTCCATAATCTATTTAACATTTTTAATATATAAATTGTCATATTTAACCCTAATTAAAGTAAAATTTGACTAAACTTTTGTAATATTTAAATAATATTGTTGAATAACAATAATAAATAACAGATGTGTAGTAATACTATTTATGTGACTAAGGACACAATTTAGCATGAATCATGAAATCTTTATTATTTTACTTCTTTTATAATGATTCGACCAACATTTGGTAAAAAATGAATGAAATTTAATATGAGATATTTGAGAAAACTAAATTTTGAAAGAGAAATTATAAGTTAGGATTGAAGTTGAAAAAAATTATTTTGCAATTAGTTTTTAATGGCCATTAAAACTCTATAATGCTTAAGCTGTCTTAAAATTGTCTTTAGGCATCAATGGTGGAAAATTTGCGGAGAAAACCGTAGAAATTATTCATTGGAGCATTTAGTTATAGGTATTGAAACCAATATGGTTATTATTATCACAAGATATTGTTAGAAGGAAGAAGACATACATACTGCGACTTCGAAAAGGAGATGAAGTAATTGCATCTCTTTCACAAAATTCAGTAGTTACAGTTTTATGAGACTGAATTCCCAAATAGATATATTGACCACATTCTCTATATTCTTTTTTTCCCAAAATCAATATTAGTGGATGGATTGAAGTTATATATTATTTTAAAAAAAGATATTAATAATATTTGTTACAAGTTTATTTTTTTATTAATTTAAATAGTTTATTGTTCATGTGATACATTAAAGGTGAGGAGAAATTGGCAGCGTTATTTATTCATGAGTATTTATTTAATTATTTAAAGAAGAAAGCTCAATTTGTTGAAATTATATAAAAAAAAAAAGTCTTCTTTGCATATTTGGAGTTGGCAATCAATTCATGTAAATATAGTAAATATTTAGATTAATATTTTACTGTTGATACCAATAAACTAAATATAGTATTCCATATTATTTTTAGATATTAGTAATTTTTTACTTCAAATACATACGACTTTATATATAATTAAAAAAACATAGCACAATACATAAAATTATCTCTATACTTTTCACGAAAAATTTTATAGCACTATTAACTTTTACTTTAACCCACCCAACATTTCAATTTATAAAATTGCACTTAAACACCTTAAACTGATCTATCAACACTTGCACTTATAAACTCAGATAGATTAAATATGTATTATATATAGTCAAAAAATATAAAAATTATTGTTTCAAAATAGTTAGTAACTATATATCAAATTAACATTTTATATATAAAAGCTAAAAGTCTTAAAAATTTTGTTAGTAACATGATAAAATATGAGATTATTACAAAAAATGAAGTTTAAAATACTACAAGATCGAGTTTAAAATTCAACATGTCATAAATTTTTTTTTTTAATTAAAGTTCAGGATTAAATTATGTACTTAGCAAATAAAACTTTGAGTAATTTATGTAATATTTAAATAATAACAATTATCAACAATAATATATTACACATGCATAATAATACAACTTTTGTGACTAGACACATATTTATGATGAATCATGCAATTCTTACTATTTAGTTTTCTTATAGTACAACGTGCTAAGATTTCATAAAATGTATGTAATGATATAAATGTGGATTTTAATATGAGATATTAGAGATAACTAAATTTTGAAAAATAAATTTACAGATAAAAAATTGAGTGCACATCTCTGAATCATTTACAGATAGATAATCACTACATGAAACTATCCAGATATGGATAGTGTCTTCAGGTCACGTGATTAACACGTGATTAACTCAATTGCGATGCATATATTTAAAATGGAGTTTGTTTGCCGCAGATTTTATTGCTAGAAATTGTAAGGGGAATGATGACTGTTGATCGTCCATTTCTTTAAACCCTGAAAATACAGAAGCTGGAGCAAGGATTTTTACTATTCAAAAGGCGGTAGAGCTCGGCTTTACAGAAGTGACATGTGAATCTGATTGCCTTGGTTTGGTCAACATGGTGAGAAATGGGAAGGTACCCAACGTGGAACAAGGTACTAAAGTGCTAAAAATTTTGGCCTTAGCTAAAGTATGTATTTTCTTTCAACGCTCTTTCTTCGTTTTTGGAAGAGCAAATTTGGATTCAAGACTTACCTCATTTTTTTTACTTTCTTGTAAGGGTTGATTTGGCTCTTCTCCTTAATTTAATTGCACCATTTTCTTCTAAACAAAAAATATTCAAGGATAATAATATTCTACACACACACACATGTATATATAGAAATTCTCAGTTATCAACAGTATTCAACAACGTTTCTCCGGCTTTGCGGTTTGGAGGGATATCAACGGTGTCTAAATAACTATAATGGCAAACCCAGTATTTTTAAATTATAAATTAAAATATGCGCAAGATAATTAATTAATAATTATTTTTGTCAAAGAATGATATTTATATTTTATACAAAAAAATTTATAATTGGAAAAAAATAATTAATTAATCCATCTTACCAAATAAAGTCACTAATCTATACTATACATAACTAGCCCAATGCTCGCGCGAAATATACAATCTTTTTTTTTTTTAATTTAAATTGCATTATTTTTTAACAATCATATAAATGCAATTAATTTATTTATTATGGATTAATAATTGCTCCATCCTAAAAATATAGTCTCATATTTTTTCACACAGTTTAAGAATGTCTAGTTAAATTAGTTTAACCATAATATTTATCCTTCTTTTTTCATATACACCCCCTATATTAATAATCTTTTGATTAAATTTTAGAACTGTTTGTTGAGTTTTTCAATAAAAAATTAATATCTCAGCACATGTTTCAATTATTTTATATTTATGTTTGAATAAATACTTAGTAATTGTATATATATTAATTATTAGCACAAATTATATTATAAGGGTATTATAGAAAAGTTAACAAAAAGGTTAGTTTCAAAAATAAAAATATGATTATTATTTTTGGACGTCCTTTATGGATAGTGGGACTATTTTTTTGGGGATAAAGAGAGTCTTGGTAAAAAAAAAAAAAAATAGTTAACCAAAAAGGTTAGTTTTCAAAAATTAAAAATATGAATTATTATTTTTGACGTTCCTTTTATTGCTCTGTGGACTATTTTTTGGGGATAAAAGCAGAGTCTTGGTAAAAAAAAAAAAAAGAAGTTTCAGTCGTTAAATACATCCATTTTTGTTTTGTTTATTAATTATTTTTCTTTGAACAGTGGTAAAAAAAAAAAAAAAGAGTTTCATCGTTAATACAATAAATTTTTGTTTGGTTTATTAATTATTTTTCTTGACAGAGTTTGGTTTATTAATTATTGAAAAGAAGTTAAAAAGTTTTTCATTAATGCAATAATATAATAAATTTATTATATGGTTATAAATTATTGGAAAAATGAAGGTTTTTATATTTTAATTTCTTCGATTAGATAATCAAATAAAAAATAATGAAAAATTTAAGAATTAACAAAAAGCCACGTAAATGACTATATTTCTTAAAATTTCGCCACATCATCAAATAGGATTCAACTTTTATATATTTATATAAATTGATAGATAGATATAGATAGATTGTGAAAATAGGAGGAATAATGAAATTTTCTATAATAGCCTTATATTAATTTGGAATTCCTAATATATCAATTTAGTTAGATTTATTTTTATGCATTTTAATTGAAGAACTGTGGTTCTGAAAATCGAATCGAAACGGCCGGTCCAACTAGTTTAATCGGGAACTAAACAGTGGAATAGTGTCCTTGAATATAATGATATGCTTTGGAGTCCTACTACTATGTTTTGTATTTTAATCTTGTTTTGAATTTGTTTGGAAGTTGTTCAATCGAAATCAAAATTGCAATCTGAGCGTATAAAATCTCAATCTAATTCTAGTTTAAGCCTTAAACAAAACTTAATCAATAATAATATTTTAATAATTTTACTAAAAGCTATTAATCTCTTATATCAATATCATAAATTCCACTTAGTGAATTAGTAGCCTAATAGCAAGATAGCATAAAGATAGCATGAATGATGATTCTACTAATCCTGCTATCCATTATCAAAGGGAGAGACGCAATATTATGAAATTATAGGAAAAGTGAATAAGTTCGTATGTAACCTCTTTAGATATATATAGGAAGTTTAATCTCCTTTGAACCGTAGAGCGTAAAGGTTTTTGGCTCTCCCAGTAAAGTGCGCTTCTCCGAAGATTGAATTTATATTCTCACCCTTATGAGGATTAAGGTCGTTCACCACCTCAACTAACACCTTGTTGGTTTTTTAGTTGTATTTTTTTTATTATCTTTTAATTGGAGAAAATTTATCCTTTTGAATATCTTTTGGAATTTCTAATATATCCATTTAGTTAGATGTTTTCATGCATTTTAATTGAAAATATGTATATATTTTTTCTCTATTTAATCTTATATTATTATTGTCCAATAATTTTTATAGCTAATAGATTTTGATGTTCTTAATTATAGGTTCTCATATGAGATTGTTTTTTAAAAAGTAAATCAAAAACCTTAATTCAGATATTGATATAGAAATTTAAATTCTTTAATTAATTATATTTTGAATTTTTTAAAATATGGGTAAACATTTTACTATTAGATTCTATTAGTTAAATATAATGAAATTAAAATAATTATATTTTGAATTTTTTAAAATATGGGTAAACATTTTACTATTAGATTCTATTAGTTAAATATAATGAAATTAAAATAAAATTTTTTAATTATATTCTTTCTCTTTGAATTTTTTGGAGATGATATGAACACTTATTTAGACTATTTACATATTATTGTATTTGACTAATATCGTAAAAAAGTTTTTTCTTTTTAAATGAAATCTTATTAAAAAAACTATGCTATAAAAGTTTGAGTTAATGAAAAATGGCTATTTGGGCATATTTGTTATCATTTTTATTTTCAGTTTTTCTATATTAAAGATGAAATAATGAAGAAAATTCAAGACTTTCTTTTTATTTAATATTTTTATTGAAATTTATGAAATTTTATTTAATTTTTCTCTAATTTAATTGGATGTATTTTTTAAAATTAATTTTTAAAAATAGATATAAAGATAATTAGATCTTTGAAATTTGATTTTTTTTTAATAAATATATAGGACTTTGAAATTTTTGAATTTAATATCATATATATCTATCTATAAACTTGACAGAAGAGTTGATAATATCATCTTTAAATTTTTGAATTTAATTTTTCTATCTATATATGTATATTTGTATTATTTTGAAGTCTTTTCTACGTAAAAACTATTATGATAAGAGTTGATAATATTATCTTTTTAATCTTTCTCTCTTTTTTTTTTCCTTCATAACATTAAAAACGCATTTTAACGCCTTGACATTTTAATGCATGAAATTTTATATTTTAACACTAACTAATTTAAAATTACTGTTCAGGAAAAACAAACTAACTTCTGGAATATTTAAATAATAGCGATGATAAATAATAATATTCTATACACATGCTATGTAGTAATGTCACTCTTGTGACTAACGACACATTTTTACTATGAATCATGCAACCCTTATTAATTTTTAGCTATTTAATATTGAGATTTTATAGAAATTATATAACATTACATTTAATATTATTCATGAGAAGATTTTATAAAATTATAATGCTGTATTTATTAAAGTTTAATATGAGATATTGGAGATAAACTAAATTTTAGTGAAAGAATTATTAATTAGGACTTATATGTTGGTGATGGTACTAATTCTTTTGGCTATCTAATCATTCAAAAAGAAGTTCATTATCCATTTGGTGTTCTAATCATTCAAAAGGAAGTTCATTATCCATTCGGGTGCCTTTTTTTTTTTTTTACTTATACATGAACTCCTCCTTTACATTAAAAATACATAAGTTATGTAATTTAGGGTTTTGAACAAACCAAAGATCAACAAATATAAAATTTTGGTTATATATATATATATATGTATTTGTGATTTTCTATTGAAATTTGATTTTGATTTGTAAACATTTGGTGTTAACTTGAACATAAAGCAGCACAAAATTAGCCAGCTTGTTTTAACATTAAAGATTGATTACCTTTACGATTGAATTGAAGGTGCCAATCTATTCAACCAACTAGGAAGTTGCTTATGTTGAAGTAATATGAAATGGAATATCCAATTTTTGGGTTCTCTCAACATTGTATATAGTCATCAATGGTTAAAATTTTTTATAGTAATTAACAACGACAGATTAAGGAAGACTAGCAGTAACCCTCGATTCTCAGTTTTACTATTTTTCTAAAATTTACGTTATAAAATAGTGAATTTTTTAAATTTTACCTCCTAAATTTTCAAGATTTTTTCTCCCTTATTATATTTTCTGGTTCCACCATTAAATAAGAGCATAAAAATTATTTATACAATAATATAGTTTGTATTATTTATATGAGAAATTGGATTATCAATTAAACATGAACAACCACCTCTTGATACTACTTAATACTTTTTCTATCTTAAATAGTGCATTTGCATTAATATTACATCCAACGTGGATATAAATTTATATTTGTAATTCCATAATTTATCTTCTTATCTTCTTATTAATGAATTTTAATTGTGATTTTAGTTGTATTTTAGGTTTTACAAAATAAGTCATATCTTTTATATATAATTTCACTTTATAAAATAATTAAAAGAAATTTAAATAAAATCTAAATTATACAACAGAAAGCATGGCGGTGGAACACGACTAAGTTACTCAATTTTAAGTAACTAGGTGAAAGTAAATGCGCGTTATTTTTTCACATTATTATTATACATTGTATTACAAGTTACTTTTTTTGTTATACATATAAAAATAAATCTTACAACTTCAGAGAAACGAAGAAGTAAATATATATATATATATATATATATAACTCAATTTTAAGTACTAGGTGAAAAGTAATTGCGCGGTTATTGTTCACTATCTATTATTTACATTGTATTACAAGTTACTTTTTTGTTATACATAATTATAAAATAAATCTTACCACTTCAGATAGCATACTAAGAAGTAAAATAATATATATATATTATAATATATATAACTTAAAATATGGTTAAATACTAAAATACATATAAACTAAAATATGGTAAATACATAAATACAAAAGTCTTAGACAATAAGTATTAGTTAAATTATTTTTCTAGAATTATAAATTTGAAAAACATGCAAGAAAATTTCATCTATAAAGACGATAGTAATAAATATATAACTATTATAAATAAATGGATACAAAAAATTAAAAATTCAAATATAAATATAGTTATTTATTTTAAATAAATAATAATTTTTCAAATTAAAAAGTTTTTTAAGTGATCAAATGAAAAAATAAAAATTCAATCTTGAAATCTAGATATAGATAATTTTTGTTAATGAAAATTAAAAATATGATTCTTTAGATATAATTTTTTAATATTTGGATAATAAAATTTAAATTTAAATGACAAGATATTATTTTAACTATAAATGATAAGATATCTTAATTTCTTTTTTTTTAATTTATCAAATTCTTTTGTTATTTTAAAATGTATTTATTGAATTTAATGTGTATATATACACTGCAATAGTAAAGAGAATTCTCTTTTGATATAAATGGAAAAATAAAAATAAATAAATAAATATTATATTTATATTCATATTATTACTTTCTCCTTCCCAGGCTATTAATTAAGTTCTTAGCAAACTCTTCTCGAACTCCCCAACAAACTCCAAATCATACTCAATACTTATACAACCTCTATACAATAAAAATATAATTATTATTAATAATAAATTACATGAATTAATATTAATTAAATAATCCAACCTATATAATATACTGATATAACAAATAATATATTTAATTATAAATAATAAAATATCTACTTTATATTTATTTGAAGAAATAAGTGTAAATACACATTTATATATTTGAAGAAATAACTAAAAAAATTTACAGTTTTATACAATTTGTTAAAAACATATAAATTTAAAAAAAATACCTAAATGGATTTATATTTAGCTTTTCCTTCCGTTCAACTCGATCAACATCATATTTCTCATACCTGCAACTACACACATATGACACATATGATAGATAAAAAAGAAAATATTATTAATAAATAAATATTAAAGATAAGAGAAATCATTGGATGCACAAGAAAAAAAGACCATAAAAAAAAAGAGACCAAAGAGTTAACATTTAACATTACCTTAATTGAAGAAGAAAATGCAATGATATAGAATAAATGAAGAAATCAAAACTCAGATAATCGAAAAAAAAAAAAAAAAGAAAAACTTACTGTGAAAGAAATAATTAAAAAATTGACAAATACAATGGTGGTATATATAGATAAGATATAGATATGCATATTATTATTATATATATATAAAAAATCGAAAAAAAAAAAAAAAAGAAAACTACTGTGAAAGAAAATAATTAAAATTGACAAATACGAAGGTATATATAGATAGATATAGATAGATATATGTATATATATATATAAGAAAAAAATTCAAAGGTATTAAAAGTTTCAATTTCAAAATTCAAAAAAATTCAAGGGTTTTAAAATTTTGAATTTCAAAAACTAAAAATTTTAAGGAATTAAATATTTAAAATTTTAGATATATGTATATATTAAATTATATATAGGAAAAGAAATTTTTAAAAATTATTAAAAATTTAGAAAATTTTTTTAAAAAAAAAAGAAAAAAGAAAATACTGAAAGGAGAGAGTACGAAGTAAGGTTTTTTTTGAGAATATTTTTATTCAGGATTATACATATACTATATGAAAGCCTGTGCATTGCGTATGTTGCTCTGTCTGATATACATTGTACTTTGTTTTGAAAAATTTTTAATTTGTAACTTTATACTAAATAAATAATAAAATAATTAGAAGTTTTTTAGATAGAATGAACTTGTTAAGCCTCAAGTTTTTTAGGTAAAATGAACTTTGACCTAAGCCTATTCAAATTTTCAAGTCTTTAAATTTATAAGTGCACCTACCTTGCATTTTTTATTAACTTAGAAATTAAAGGACACCATATCATACTATACAACTCATATATCTCTTTGAAAGTTATGAAGTTTGTGTTGTAATTAATCAGCAATAGTATGATATTTTCATCAAATCCATAACTTGAATGTAACATTATTTCAAATACATTTACTCTTGTCAAATATATTAGGATTCATAAGAACTCCAATATGGGAGTTCATTGGAATAATGATAATAAAAAAAATTACGTTATGTTTCATATATGAATTAAACTCGTCATTTTTCAGGATACACTTACACATCAAAATTTTAAAATTAGATGTTATTAAATTTCAAATATTATAATAATTATAATTAAAAATTGTTTATAAAATTTTTCAAAAATACCTTAACATGTAGATATAAATAAATATAATTATATTCAAATGTAATCATTCCTACCATGTAGGAATGTGCAGTTCTCGACCACCTTGCTCCCACAAGTAATGTAATAGATATCACTTTGGCCAACCTTCATTCAAATGACATAGTCCTTAAGCCTTATTAACTATCACCACTTTTGGTGTGGTAGGATTGCAGCAGTTCAGCAAATTTTGTCTTGTTTGTGGAATTGTCATAGATATCCAGCTGGAGATTCTTAGAGAATGTTTCATAGAATTTGTTATAATCTTCCTTGTTCTCAACAATCTCAAAGAAAGCTCAATGCACATTCTTCACTAAGTTCTTGCGGATAAATCTCAAAATCTTGTTCTGCTGCAACATTTCTGTTGAATGTTTAAGGAAGAAGGCACTCAGGAATCAGCTTTTCTCAGTCAATATATATAATATAGCTCTAATTAGATTTAAACAGTACAAGCATAAACAGAATAAAAAAAATTATTACCACTAAAAAAATTGCATCCATTTCTGAATTGAAAATAAAACACCATAGAGTATAAAGCTGCCAATAGTAAGATATGGTCAATGATAATATTCCTTAACTCCTACAAAGAAAAATAAAGCCAACAAATCACTTTTCTTCCATTAAAATTGTAGCCAATTTTTTCCACTGTTTTTAAACCCAGCTAGGCCCGACGGGTCGACTCAGAAAACCGGTGAACCGGACTCATAACCGGGCTGATTTTGCATTTGAACCAATTAAGCAATAGAACCGGAGTTAAATTGGCTGAACCGAGGTTAAAACCTGGAGAACCATTCAACCCGCAGATACTCATAAGACCCGGCCCGATTTTATTTTTAGGGTAAAAGTATGCTATTCAATGAAAGATTTGACATTTCACTACTTTTGACATATAATATTATATTCTGCCTTATAGACTGCCATTCGAGTCATTCAAATATCAAGCAAATAAATCTCTAATTTTCTCTACATGTAAGCGTCAAAATGCACTTTCTTCTTTTTGTTTTCTTTATTATAATGGTGGGGCCTTATATCTTCTTTTAGGTTGCTTTTTGAGTATGAAAGCTTGTTAGAGTGTTTATTTCTTTTGAACTTTGATGCATAATACAGAGTTCTAATTTCTTAGTTTTTTATGGTCTTGTGTTTTTTTTAATATACTAATCCAATGATTAGAGGATGATATTAATTAAGTTACCATGTTTACCACGAAATAAATTTAACTTACTAATTAAGTATTTTATTAAAGTAGCTATAACCTCCGCTAAAAGAACATAACCTTAATTAAAATTCAATTAAGCACAAACCATGAATCATAATTAATTATTTTCTTTAGAAAAAAGAGCAATGCAATAATTGAACAATTAGTCAGTAGTTATATATATATGTTTTTCTTTCTATGACTCGTTGATTGAACCATTGACCCGCCGGTTAAACCAATGAACCATCCACCCACTTCTTTAGCCGGTACAATGTCCAGGCCAGGTTTAATAATATTGATTTTTCCACTCCAGTTTGTAAAGTTTGTATAAGACATGGATAAGAAAAAAATAACAACATATGCTCTTCTTTTTTTTTACCCTATTGACCATTGTGTTTTACTCTCTCTTAGAATTAAGGACCTTCCTTTCTCGAGTATTAGATAGATAGAGGTGAGTATCTTATAAATTTTAATTCTAATAAATTTTATATAATTCTTTTCAAGTTATGGATACAATTGTTCTTGAGCACAAGAAATTGATAAAGATCTAGCTCTAAAGTATCTTATTCCAAATCTTTTCAAGCAATCGAACTATTAAATTTGACAAATTGTAAACACTTGGAATTTCTAATTATAACACAGCCAATGGAATATGTCGAGACCAACAACTAAAATGACACAACAATTGAATGAAGGTCTTGAGTGTGGCTATCAGCTCTCTTAACTTCGAAAGCCAATATTCGTCTTGAGTTGTGGGCTTATCAGCTCTCTTAACTTCGAAAGCAATATTTCAATTTATATCATTTCTTATTCTAGAAAATATTTCTATGTATCTCATAAGCTGCCGAAAAAAATTTTTCAAGTTTATGATTGATAGTTCTTAAAAATTGTTTTTTATATATGTATGTAAAAGACTTAAAGGGTTCGTAATTAAGGAACCAAATTCATCTTAAGGAACCAAATTCATCGGGAATCTCTCATTTTAACTTGTTATTACCTTACTAAATAACAATGAGCTTTGAACTACTTTATATTAGTAGTAATTCTTCCACTTGTTTATTCTGAATTCTTCTAGTTTTCTTTTATGACTAATTCGTTCTAGAATTTAGTAGTAGAAATTGTTGCTTTATAAATTCAGTTTCTTAAAAAAAGGTTAATTTGTCAAATTAAGGTAATATAAACAGTAGAGGTCGCACATCTTATGATGAGATAAAAAATCATAGTAATTCCATAAAATCAAACTACTCCTCTACCATAGTCTAACTATAGATTTCAGATCAGATCCAAAAGCTATGCAAATAGAAAAAACTTGTAATAATAAAGTAGAAGCAGCGGCAAAATTGATTGCAAAAAGAAACACAGAGCTATGTATAAGAGAAACAATTGATTTCTTTTAGCATATCTCACTACTTCTACTGTTATATAATGAAATATCGTACAACGAACTTTCTCACGTAAACATTTCTATTTGGTGAGAATCTATGATAGAGAATACTTAAAATGCATTAATTTTCAGATTCTATAATTTTTGAGTTTTCATCTCAAAGTATAAGTAGAGGATATCAATAAAACAAACACAAAAGGAAAAAACAAACAGATTTTAATGGCAAAAGAATGTAATTGAAAAGGGTTACCTTTATGGACAAGGTCTCTATTATCCATCATGGTAATACCTGAGCTAGAGAAAAATGAAGAATTTTGTTATGGATAGTAAAGTAGCTCTAAGTACTCGTTTATAGGATACCTGAGCTAGAGAAAAATGAAGAATTTTGTTATGGATAGTAAAGTAGCTCTAAGTACTCGTTTATAGGAGATTAAAGGTATTTTGAAATAAAAAATCAGAAATAAATAAAATAGAAAATGATTTATTATCCAAAAATAAAAGAAATATCACCTGAAAAGCATACAATCATTCATTGGTCAATTCAGTTGTTTGAGTAGAAATCACAACAGAGTTGTTCAACTCTTGCAATTTTTAGATAGAAGCAAGGCTCTATTCTTCCCCAAATCATCTTCAATGAAAATAAAATTGCTGGAAAATTCCCATAATTCAACAACTCCCTCATAGTGCAAGGTTAGTGGCTCACCCCAGCAAGAATCAGGTTTTGTGCTGTAAGGAATAGAAAATCCAACTACCGAAAATTAAAATTAATGTTGTGACTATTAAATATTCATCCATACTTATTATGCGCATATCATCCATAGGTCATTTAGAATCAGAATCAAATATGTCCAATGTGATCTAAGATGGCATAAGTTTACCTAAAACACTTTCAATTTATATTTACAAAACCAACATAAAGTAGCATCCATTATCCCGAAATAAAATAAATAAAATCAAAATCAAAATAAAAGTGAATTAATTTGTAAGATACTATATACCAAGCTCGACACCAAGGCCTTGCATCTCGGATACAAACTGTGTTAGAGGCTGACAGTGATTTTCACAAGTGTATGAAATCGCAACAAATAATATAGAATGAGAAGAGTATCGTATCCACAGGGATTGTATACCAAGTATCAAAATTATGTTAACCTATTATTATTTAAACAGTGATTTAGGAAAATTATTTTAAGAAACTAACTTCAGTAAATAAAAGAGAATAAGAAGAAAACAAGGCAATTTTTGATTAAAAGAATCAAGGATTAAAAGATTAAAGCTACTAGGATTTTTGACTTTCAATTAATTCGCTTCCAATTTATTTTCTTAGTTCAGAATCAATTTTAATTGTTCAAGTTAAGGGAAACAAACCCTAAAAATCACTATACAAGTTCTTCCCGATGCATTGTAGCTATTTTAAACCCAGTCTAATACCTATCTTTCAATTAGCGCAATCAAACAGGAAATTAAATCATTAAGTTTTATGGATTTGTTTTGTGAAGTCATAACCTAAGTGGTCTTAACTTATGAAAAACCCCCCATGAGTCCAAACCATATAGCTTCCGCATAGTTATTATTCTCAATATACTTATTACCTGTTCATTATCAAAAACCCTCCTGATAGTCAGTGATTTAATGAAAATAAATCAATCCAGAGGAGAAACTCATAAATCAATCCAGAGGAGAAACTCTACCTGGAAGCATTAAGTTCAATAATAAATTATGCCTTGAACAAAGAAAAACAAATCTAATATTATAAATTGGACAACACTTTAAGCTACATCAAATCCCTAGTATGGGAGTTTAGTTCGACATAGTAATTAAATAAAACTCAATAATACTTGATAAAAATTCCATAATCAATAGGAATAATGAAAGATTAAAACAAGATTAAGAGTTTAGAGATAAAAACTAGTCAATAATTAATTCTGGATGGCTTCCTTGAATCTTGGCACAAATCTTGAATACTTGAAGTCGAGAGTCAGGATACAATTAGAAGAAAAAATTTATTTCAAAATTGGAGGATCATCTACAATTGAATTGGCGCCTCTCTTTTATCATAGATTTTCCTGGAGAAAATCCGACTCTGTTTAGGAAATTGCTGTTTAGGAAATAGAGTCCTTATTAAGTAAGAAATCTTTTTGGAAGTAGGAAATTGTTTAGGCTTTGAATTTCTTCTCAATTAGGACTTTTCCATGCGCCTAAATAGGATTAGAACTTGATATGCATGCTAGGAAAATATCTTAAGTGGGCCCATATAAGTGATAGGGACTGGTTGGCATTCTCGACTCAAGACAACACTTGATTCGGAGCACGGGCATGCTGTACGACACGGTCAGGGCATGCCGGAGCCTAAGTTCTAAGGAAGGTTCAACACGGGCCGTGCTCAGGGGCACGCCTAGATAAGGATTTGTGACATGGGCGTGCTAGGCTCTGAGTTTCTAGGATGAGATGTAGCACGGGCCATGCTTAAGCAAACATGCCTTTGGGTTGTGTCCTCTTTTGGCACGGGCGTGCTAAAGTCTGAGTCTCCACTTGATTTTCGTTGAATCTAGCATGGGCGTGTTGAGGTGCACGGGCAGGGTGTGCTAGAGCCTGAGTGTTTTGCTTTATTTTGCTCTTTTCTGTGGGCAGGGTGTGCTAGAGCCTGAGTGTTTTGCTTTATTTTGCTCTTTTCTGTGCCAAAACCCTACAAATTTCCTTAAAATCAAGTGAATTATGATTGAGAGGCAAATAGCCACCGCATGATCTTGCGCTTGTAAACAACAAGCTGATGGCTATGAAGATCGTCATCAATGTGATTTGATGGGCTTATGCTGTTAGAAATACTAATTTGCAAATCAAACCTCATTTTATTATTTTTCTAATTATCCACGCCTAATAATCACATACAATTAATATAAAAAAAACTAGTGTCAGTGAGATGAGGATCGGCAATAAAAAGGAAAAGATAAATCAAGGTTCCATTCGCTATTTGAAATGGACCTGATGCGTTAGACTCGTCTAAGATAAATGGAAAAAGTGATAAATAAATCAGAAAATTTATAATAAAAAAAATAGGAAAGCTAAAAGAAGGAAATATCAACTCAGCCTTTTAAAGTTATTTTTTGCTTCAGGATTATATATATATATAATTTTTTAATTATCTTACTAAGTACTACTATATATATATATAACTAGTTTTATGACCGCATCGATTTGTGGCATATATATAACTAGTTTTATGACCGCACGATGTGCGGGTCTATACTTATAAATAACAATACAAATTAAATTTGATTGAAAAATGTAAATAAATTAATATGATAAAAAAATAATATTTGTCATTCACCTTTTTTTATTCTTTGAATATGAAAACAAAAACTACTAGTCCAATTTTTTCTATAAATTTAAAAATGATAAACGAATTCTACACTAATCTACATCTATACTATATATAAATGTGGGAATAGAGGGGAATAATGTGATTTTCAATAACGTCCTTGATGAAGTTTAGGATATCCTAAAATAGCCTTTGTCATAGCCGATTAGATAATTACATTTTATTAGTTGATTTGATATATTTATAAAAATTATTTTTTAAGCCAATCACATGTGATCTAATTGTCTTCTCACTTATGTGAGGAGTGAGAGGTCTCGAGTTCGAGTTCTCTCGACCACAAGCGTTTTCATCAATTTAGTGAATGAATTATTACTTGTTGTGTAATCGCACTGTTATTTCGGCCCATTAAGTCTCTTAATAAATAAAAAAATTATATTTTAAATAAATATATATAGATAATTAAGCATTTTAAAATTTTAAGTTTTATATTTCGGCCCATTAAGTCTCTTAATAATGAGACATTTAAAAATTATTCTATATTTTATTTATTAAATATTTAATTTTTTTAGGATATAGATAAAAAAGAAAGAAAATTTAATTTTTTTAGGATATAGATAAAAAAGAAAGAAAATATATTCTTTTTGTTAATTTTCTTTTTTTCGTTTGTATGATTTGATTGGATTTATTTTTTAAAACAATAAAATTTCAAATAGAATATATAACATTATATTTAGGAGAGAGATGAAAAAAAGAAGAAAAAAGTATATTATTTTTATTAATATTTTTTCTCTACGTTTGTAAGATTTGATTGGATATATTTTTTAAAATTTAAATTTTAAAATAGAATTTACATAATTAAACATGAGACGATAAATAGTTGAAAATTTCAATTTAAAAAAAATATAATATATAATATAATATTTTACTTGGTGAGTATATATTTTATTGATATATTTATATATCTAGATACATTGAAGCATTTTTTTTTATTAGAAGAGTTTTGAAAGAGTTTTATCGTTAATAATAATTTTTTATTTTCTTTTTTGTAATTGACTAATCCGTGACTACTATTATTTTAATTTAATAAGAGATTTATATCTACTTTGCAATAAATAGATGTCCTGTAGATGATTAAGCTAATTTTTTTGATATTTTTATCTCTTCTATCTTAAGTCTGTTTGGCTTAAAAGAAAATAATGTTTAAGAAGTTGGACAAACACTAGAATTATATATTTCAACTTGGGTCACTTTTAGGGCTTTCAAGAATTTGTTCATATTCATATATTCATTTCTCTGAAAAACTAGATAAACAATGCTGTGATTGTAGCCAAAGTAATTTTTATTGTCAATTCAAATCATCTTCTCATTTCTTTTCTTTTACCTAGTATTGTGACTGTAGCCAAAGTGATTTCCATTATCAATTCAAATCATCTTCTCATTTTTTCTTTTACCTACAGTAAAAAATAATTTATTATTATTTTTCATTATAGTTATATATAGCTATTGATCTGTGATTAAAGACCGAAGTTGGAGATTGAATGATGACTTAATTTTATTTTTGGGCACCTGTTAGGATTTTAAAAATATGCATTTATAAATTAGGAACTAAAGGATTATGTCTAGGTAATGGGTTGAACTTTATTCTAAGACCACTTCATTATATTAAGTACAAAAACAAGTAGTATTTGATGCGTCCCACATCGCCCGCGGAGTAAATCCTGGGTTAGTATATAAGGCTAGGTTCAGTCCTTCCTCTACGAGCTTGTTGATGCGTGATTTTATGCCTCCACCTGACCCGATGATGATATGAGGACAAAAGATAAGGTTTCACAATAAACCGGAAGTGTTTAAACCAAAAATTGAATCAAATATTAAAAGATTCGGAATGTTTATCCAATATTTGATCAAAACCCGCCCAAAGGAGCCTGACCCGTGTTAGTGGTGCCGTCACGCAAGCTAGTACTGGCGTGACGGCACTTCATTACTGCATAGGCTCTACAGGACTTGACACCCTTCTGCCGCGCTGCGGCTCCGTTTGCAATCGGCTATTTGGGGCCCACGTTGTTTTGATGGTCGATACCTCTGGGGCCAACTGTACGATAATAGTAGTCGCGTCACGCAGGTTTACGGTGTTCCTCACGTCAGCTTCTCACCGCGTGAACGCGACCTGCTCTGTTGTACCCCTAGCCATATAAATACAACTTTTTATAGCACACAGTTTTCGTTTTCAAAAAAAAAAAAAGGCCGTCTTGAATAAAATGCGTTGTTAAAAATCGGGTCACTTTTTTATAAAATTAAAAATTGGAAACGATACTGGCTCTCGAAAAAATGTCTCCGGTGGCGACTTTAAACGTTTATAGACCGATTTATCGGCACCGTATATCTAAAAAAGGTTTGTCCACTATTTTTTCCAAAATAAACACACAACAATAGACCCATGATTTTCTCCGGGTGACAACTGTTTTTGGCGATTCACTGAGGGATTTTTGTACCCACTAATCCCCGGTTGTTTTTTTAATTAAATATTTTTTGTGGTTGCATTTTCATGAGTCTGACTCTAATAAGTCTCTCCCTACTATATTCTATAATAAATTGGATATGAAAAGCCGATGGGAAAAATTTATTAGTGTCCGTATATGCTTTAATGCTTTCATTTTCTTTCTTAGGATTTGGAATTCATATTCCATTTCTCTCTTCTCACCTCCATTCCACCCGTATTCACCCTTTCGGTTATGGTGTTAAGTTTGACGGTGGATCTAGCCTGTAAACCATGCGGATTTAGTCGTTTGGCATCCATCTGGAGAATTTAACATTACTTACTAACCGCAAAGCCTAGTACCTTAAGGTTGCATTCAAAAAGAAGTAGGCCCATACAAAGCCTGGATTCCCTGTTTGCGGGAACCAGACTTTTGTTAAGTCTCCCAATAAGAACTAAAGCCAATCGCACATAGGTACTACTTAGTTACCTCCCTAAGGTACACCCGGGTCTAATCTTGCTGTTGTTATGCTGCCATTCATCCTTCCGAGCAGTTTGAATTGCGTCAATCTCAAACCCCCTGTTGTGTTGTGAGATCTAGACCACAAATTTGCCTCATGGAAACACAAGATGTCGGAATTTATGCATGGAATCCGTGTGTGGGATGAGAATAAGATTGAAGGGCGATGCATTTCCCCAACTCCCGTTCCGCCTGTTTTGAAATAACTCCCGTTCCCCTGTGTGATATAAACTGTACATATGTTGTGACATTCATGCACCATGTAACATTTTTCTTTTTCAGCCATGCATTAATAAGAGTTAATGTCCGGTATGGACATTTGATCTTGATTTTGAGACTGGACCTCAAATTCGTTTTGAATAATAATGCAATCGCTTATTGTGAATTAATGCCCGAAAGAAAAGGGAGCTATAAGGGGGTTGCAATTCCTTTGTATTTTTACATTTCTCGCATTATCTGAAAATAAGTGAGAGATTAGAAAATTTGTAATAAAAAAATGAAATCCTGCTTGGGACCATATGTTCCAAGGCAAAAAGTAAGGATACAAAGAATACGCAATAACAAAAATAATAAAATCCCGCTCGAAAATTCTTTCAAATTTTTCATTCAAGGGTCAACATAGTTAGGATCGAGAGGAAAATGGTCCAACCGTAAATCCAAAAGATCACGGTGACGACAGATATGCCTGGAAATGTTTAGGATACAAAATAAGTTATTGTCGTCGAATTTCACATCCCTACCGAGTTCGGGTCTTAGCACTAGATCGACGTTGAGTCGAGTTGAACCAAAACCCGGTTGGGTAGAATGGGTTATAGTGGAATTTACTTGAGTGAGAGAAAAAAGATCCAAAAGCATATGGGTGAGAGTTATTAGACACATTAAAAACATAAAGTTGGGTGATTAAGATTGTAAACCTATCTTAAATTGACCCGAAAAAAAAGTACCAAATTATGAAAACTTTTCTACACACCCAAATGGATATATTTTAGAAAGAAAAACACCACTACCCAAGTGCATTTACTCATTCTTCAACTTATCCCCACATATTATCTTCATCTTCATCTTGCTTACAATCTTTCTTCATTTTCCCCTCTTCCACCTTCGTTATACAATTTAATGGGCTAGTTAAGCCTTACACTTCAATTTTTTTCTATCCAAGTAAGATAAAACCATTCTTGATAGATTCATAATTGGAAATCATTATGTAGCTACTTAATTTATAGAAATTCATAAAGAATTTCTTATTTAATAGTGAAGGGAGTTCTAAGAGTGTAGAAAAAAAAAGAGTAAAAGAGAGAGAAGCTCAAGCTGGTATTGGAAAGAGTAAAGTATTGAATAAATCATCTTTTCCTTTCCCATTTTCTTTGTATTGAGATTTGATGTGGTTGTGATTTAGCTATGAGAACCATATGCTTTATTGTGAGGCAGAGGCACTGGTAATGGTGAGAAAAAACAGGGGAATAACAGAAGTATTGAATAATGAACTGAAATTGGAGTTTATGTTGAAAACAGGTTTTTGCTGGAAATAATTTACCAGAACTTCATCTTGATTTTTGACCCATTAATGATGGAATTTAGCGAAAGTGTCATAGAAGAGTTATTTGTTCTCTCTATGTGTGTTAGCATTTACATTGGGTTATTTGAAATCATCCAAATCGGAAAGATTTATATATTAGAGAGAATAATGAACCAAAGAGTAACGGCCTGTGTAGGCCTTGGGAAACGCACCGAAAAGCGCGCGCAAAGACGAAAAATTCGTGCATGACGAGCTCGCGTTGGCCTTCTCGGCACACGCTCAGACTTTCAAAATGCAAAAATCTGCGCTCGCAACTTTTCACCTGAAAAAACTCTCTGACTCTCATTTGGCACTATCCTCATTTGGCTCGTGGACTTTCAAGTGCGCATCTCGCGACTTGTGCTCGCAAACTCTGCTGACTCTCATTTTGGCCACTTTCTCTGCGCCGCGACTTTAAGTAGTCTTCCACGTACTTGGACCCATCTTTGGCCTGTAAGTCCCTCGTGACCTTCATCGCTTGCGCTCTGGCGAATTTAGCTTGGGAAATACTCTCACTTCTCTCATCTGGTGCTTTACGCGCTTCGCGACTTGTGTTTTCACTGCACTTTTAGACTTCTTTTTCAATTGCAGTTGTATTCCTTTGCTTCACTCTCTCATATGCCTCCAATCCATTTTACCACCAAATGACAACATTCTCTCAACATTGGTCAAAACAATCATGTCAAAGCATGCAGAATGATGTTGAAATCAAATAAAAAATCATTCTAATTGAATTTATGGAATTATGAAGTTATGAATTATGAATATTGATGTTGTCGTCAATACTCATTGACATACCAAATTATGCCTCCACTTGAAGGTTAGGTAGAAACCATGTAGATAAGCTATGTCCGACATAGAGAACAGATCTGCACCTCATACAGTTTGATACTCCGGCTACAGGCCGTATTGAGTGAGATTATCTATGATTAATATGGGCCATAGGCAGCCAATCACTCAGTATTCATTCAGTTTCATACAGTTTTTCTTCCTTATCCTCCAGTTTCACCTTTTACTACGCTTATTGGCGCCATACAGTATCTGACATAACATTCGTGTGAATATCTGGCTTATAACAGTACAAAAGATAATCAAGGTATCATGAAGTATCCATGATGTGTGTGCTTATATGTGGCCATATGTGTTTACAAATGGTTCTTCCTTTATACATGTATGTGTTTTAATTGATTTCCTCTTATATGTTGAGATCCACTGGCTTTCTTTGACTCAGCGAGTTACCTGTTTTAACGTCGCAGGTTTTGAGAATTGGACCGTTCGTAGAGTCTGCCTTACCACACTGCTGCAGTTCATCTGTAATTGAAGACTCAGGTCTTAGGGTAGCTATCATTTAATAATGTGATCTTTGTCTACCCTTTTTATGCATGACAGGGCAGTCAGTTGGGCCTATTTCATTTTGACACTAGTAATCAATATTTTCTCAAATATAAATTACATTATTTTTTGTATATAACATCAGCTTGCACTATTTATATTCCAATCTATACTTATGACTTCAGCATGTCAGGCCATGACCAACCGAGTTTGTAGCGTCTCGGT
The DNA here is from genome assembly GCF_014843425.1 of Jatropha curcas. Next base: position 3,674,893 of record NW_023590999.1, on the reverse strand, counting down.
TCGGTTCATTCGGGTTACGGGTGGACCGGGAAGGATGTTACAAATTTTATGGCATGCCCTTAGGTTTAGCTCCTTCCCCGGGCTTTGCATTCATAAATCAGTATAGTGTACGATGCCATGACGTACCCTGATAACTAAAGCAGTCTCTCTTTCGTTATCTTTAGGAGTTAATGTCACAGGAAGGTGTCTGAGAAGCGATCACTACGCTCTAGGCCAGTGGGGTGATCATCCAGCACCAGGCAAGAGGAAATTGTTCTACGCAAACTTTGCGGATACGTTTTTCGACAGATTGCAGGGGTGATACCTCAAGCGAATACCCTAATACGTAGTAGAAAGGTGAAAAGAAAGCCCCACTTAGAGAAGCTTCGGAAATATGGGGCGGGAAAGAATTCAGTGCTAACAAGTGATGATATCCAGGACAAGAGCTGAGTATTGGTTAGATGGACATCGAGAGTTCTAGTTACTCACTGTACTCCAGAGGAATAGTTGGTTTGTGCCACCATCACTGCTCATTAGAGAGACAGTATACTGGGTGGGGTACTACTGATTCCATGCACGCGGTATCAGCAGTCTCAGCAGCGTACATTGGCGCAATTCTTCTTGGAGAATTCAAGAAAAGTTCAATCACTCACTAGGCTTTACCGGAGATGCCCGAGAAGGAAAGAAATTCCTATCCCTTTCGCTACCCTGAGGCAGCAACAGCAATGTTCAGTCTGCTCCGACATATGAAAGGAGAATTACCAGGTCTCTAGCAGGTTTTATGGGTGTCATTGGCTCTCTCTTTCCTGATTAGTGGCTTACAAAGCGAGAGGTGTTTTAAAAAGTTTTCCAGCCAAGGCCCTGATACGATGCAGTTTTCCGCATGCGGGGAGTGGGTGGTAGCTGTGCAGATTCAGGAGTAGGTGTTCAGCTTTGGTTAGAGGCAGCTCAGGAGATTAGAGCGAATTTCAGGCCAGTAGCGAACAGACACCATGTGTCATTGGGTTCTCAGCGAGAGTGAGGACCTGACTCAGAGTGCACCCAGTGTATACAGAGTCAGAATAGCTAGGAAGATTCAGAGGTGCTTAGTAGTATGTCAAGTAGTTAGTGCTTAGACGTGTCCTATTAGACTCACAAGGTGCAAGCATTGGTCCGGTGCTAACATTGCAGCAATCTCTCTCAGTTGTGGGCTAGGTTCTGCCGGTGGTAGTCGAGTTCTGGCTAGAGGAATCTCGTAGACCGGCACCCCCAGCTAGAGGTGCCAGAGTCTCAAAGCGCCGGTTATACTTTTTCCACTTGTGAGCGATTGTGGCAGACGCCATGCGTGCGAGATTTGTTTGCGTGGTCGACTGGTAACATGTTGGATATTGCGGAGCAATCAGACCATCAGAAGAGGATTGTTCGAAGAGTAGTCAAAACGTTCCTACACAGTTCATAGCATGCAGGAGGCTTAGAGGTGAGAGTCTTCCCGAGTGGCAGCTCAGCAGTCAGAGACTTTGTGGACAGACCTGATATAACAGGTGCATCAGGTCTATGCGATGCGAGTCCAGAGAAGAAGATGAGGAAGCTCCCAGATCGTTCATAGTTGGTGAGTTTTCTCTTTAGGTGATTCATTACATTTCCTGCTTCTAATGCCCCTTGGCTCTCATTTATTAATTAGCTGTACCTAAACTCCTGGTAAAGTTAGAAGTTGCATATGTGAGTTCAGGGTTTATGTTGGTTACAAATCTAATTAGGAGATGTAGTACAGACTCATACAGTGGGATCGAAGGAGTCCAAGTGTGTTATTCATGGAAAAAGAGTTTCCAGGAGATCTTATGGAGTTTGCATTTAGAAATTTGATGTGTAGTTCGTGGGGTATTGGATTGGTATCCAGACAGTCAGGGCTATAGTTGATTGTGCAAAGATAAAGGGTTGGATGATGTTAGTGACGAGTACAGCAGGGGGAGAGATGATACAGTAGTCGGAAGCGGCTGAAATTCTGAAGCCCGGGGTAATGTTCAGAATATCAGCCAGGAGCGAGAGCAAAGAGATTAATTCTCTAGGCGGAGTTGGTGAAGCATTTCGTGTGATATGTGGCATTATCAAGCAGAGATAAGAAACAGCTAGAAGTGCAAGATC